>ML795707.1:491075-507929 GCA_009831015.1 Picea engelmannii | reverse complement strand
ATATATATATATATATATATATATATATATATATATATATATATATATATATATATAATCAGAAATATTTCACATGAATGACTTGTTGATGTTTTGGTAGCTGCTGGAGGATAATTCCCTTCTAGATGATCTTTCTTAGATGCAGAGAAGATTTCAGAAGCAAGAGATCCATTGAACAGATATTGAAATACCCTAGAAGAGAAGTCGGCCCAGAAGAATATAAAGTAATAATGAAAAGACACCTTCCCAGAAGAGAAGTCGACCTAGATAAAAGGACATGAAGACTATAAATAAGGAGGCGCCTTAGATCATTTTTTCACTCACTCACACTCTCCCATCTACATAGAAGCAAGGAACAAGTTTGGAGGAGGTGATGCAGTAGTTGCAACTGCACAGTTTATTATTGCTCAGTCTTTTGGTATCTCTCTCTTGTGCGCTACTCCTGGAGGAGGTGCGCTACCTTTGTATGATGTTGTTGCTGCAGCTGGGGTTGTATTTCTAGTTAAGCTAGCACTTGGTGTTAGGTTTTATCTAATTGGACTTGCATTGTGAACGAAGTCTATCTAAGAAAGGTTGTTGGGTTTTTCCCAGGATAAATCTCTTGTGTTCTTTTATGTCTCTTGTTTATGTTGCTACTGCTCAATACATGATATATATGTTAATGGTAACAAAGTAAAATAAAAATATTAACACTGATGCTCTATAAATAAGAAAAACTCCAACATGGTATCAGAGTTGGTTACCTTCAAAACAATTTAACCATTGGAAGGAAGATTGCTACATCGACACCTTGCATCTCCTTGCAGCTGCAATACTTTGTCAAGATCGTTGAGCACTATACCAAGGAAGTTGGGAATAATTCCTTCACAGAGAAGTGCACCCTAACCTAGAACACCCCCTGAAACCCCCATCGTCCATTTTGGCGAAGTTTGAAAAATCGAGGTTTTTCAGTACTAGGGTTTCTACCGACGAAAATGTCAACCAATATGAGAGTTGATGATAGATTGGATGGAGCAGATAACTTCATATCTCAGAAGCATATAATACAACTCATTCTAGAATAAAATGAATTATTGTATCACGTCAAGAAGATGCTTCCAAAACCCGAAGATGAATAAGAAAAGGAAAATGTCAAGAAGAATGAAGTCAAGCCCAAGAGGATCTTGACAAAATCAATCAAGGATCACCTGATACCCAATGTATCAGAACTAAAGACTGCAAAATATATGTTTGATTCTCTAACTAGACTCTATGAAAGAAAGAACACCAGTCAGAAGCTTATCCTACAACAACAACTAAAAAATGTGACTATGAACAAGTAAGAGACGATAACCAACTTCTTTACAAGGATCTCAAAGATCAAAGACGAGTTAGCAGCCATTGGAGATCCAATAGAAGATGTTGAACTAGTAACCACTACGCTAAATAGTTTCCCTCCCTCTTGGGACCCATTTTTCCAAGGAATTTGTGCAAGAAGTAAGTTACCAAAGTTTGACAAGTTATGGGCAGATTTCTCTCAAGAGGAATCTATATTGATTTCCAAGAAACAAAAGCTAGATGATGAGGAAAACAAAACACTTGCATCACAAGTTAAGAAGAGAAATAAAAGGGAAGAAGACAACCTAGAGGCTTTTAAGAGACCTCTTTACAAGAAGGATGCATCAAATATCATATGCTATAGTTGCCATAAGCTGGGATATTATTCCTTTCAATGTCCAAATAGAAATGAAAATGAGAAGAAGAAACACCATGAACATGCAACATGTGTAGAAGAGCATGCAAAGACATCAAAGGATGAAGAATTTGTCTTTTAGACAATGGTGTTTCCATGCATATGAATGATAGAAGGAAAATCAAGCAGGACAACAACACCAGACTCCAGGTTTGCATATCAGGTTTGATATTTTATTTTTTTGTTGCTTAAGAAAGTATTGTACCTAGGATAGCAATCTTTACAACTTTATTATTTGTTATTTCTATCAAATGTTTAGGTACACCTGAATATTGTTGGTATGATTACCATTAAGAAAATGTTCATTGTTAATGATATACTTGTCTGCAAGATGAAATTGATATCCTCTAGGAGATGTTCTTGATTACTAACCATTCCATGGAGGTTACCATGGAAATGTTGTTCTTGTCTCTTGTTCCAGGTAGGTCACAGGTGATAGCTCTGAGAAGGAGCTATGATGACGGTTGTAGGAGGAAACTATTTAGACAGTCTCTAGCTGAGACATAGAACTTTGTACACGAACGTACAAACCCATGTGAAGTAGAAGACGAAGAAGAGTATCTCTTATGGAGATTGACCATGAGAAGAAAAAGGCTCCAAAGATGATTGTATAGTTAATTTAACCACTCTTCAGATCATCAGGAAGAGTCAGTAGTTCTAGAAGGGCCCACCTAGAAACGATACAGTAAACAAACATGTTCTCATATAGATACATGAAATTAATAAGCCATAATATGAAGAGAATCTGATGACTCCACCAGTGGTGAGGTAGGCAGATCCACCAAGTACCAACTCAAAAGGAGATAGATTTCAGAGGGAGTCAACCTTTAGGATCCAGTAGGGAGGAGAAACCTCCCAACCCAGTCCATAGGAGATCAGACTTCAGAAGAAGGCAACAGATGTAGGTGGCTCTGGAGATCATATAGAATCATAGGGAGTCAAGATTCATAGGGAGAATGCATATTCAGATAGGGAGTCTGATACATTACTTCTTGGGATTGGAAGTGTGGCAGAGATCAAATGAGATTTCCTTAGCCAAGGAAAATATATTTTTGAGATTCTACAAAGATTCAGGATGATGGACTGCAAGTCCATGACCACACCCATGATGATAAATCTAAAGCTCTTGACTGAAAAATCTTCAGTTTTGGTGGATCCCATGATGTACAGATAATTGATTGGATCCTTGATGTACCTGGTTAACACCAATCCAAACATATGCTTTGCAGTGAATACCTTGAGTCAACACATGGTTGAACCTAGATAGGTACATTGGATGGAAGAAAAGTATATGTTGAGGTACCTTCATGGTATGGCTGGATATGGATTGAGATATGTCTCGGGTGGAGATGTGAAACTATAGGGATATACAAACTCTGACTGGATAGGGAGTGTAGTGAATTGGAAGAATACTTCTGGATGTTTCTTCAGTATGGGATCAGACATGATCTCATGGTTGAGCAGGAACCAGACATCAGTAGCACTCAGTACATATATTTCGTAGCAAGCGTGGAAAGATGTGAAGCAGTGTGGCTTCAGAAGTTGCTAGCTAGGATATTTGATCTAGAATTGGAGCTAACTTTGTTACATTATGACAATAAAAGTTGTGTGAAACTTACCGAGAACCTTGTATTCCATGACAAGTTTAAGATTATAGAGATAAAATATCATTACATCTGGGACATGGTGCAGAGAGGAGTTGTGGAGCTCCAGTACACATCCACAGATGTTATAGCCCTAAAATTCCCTACTTATGCATACATGACATTGGCCTTTCTACTTACATAATTTTCCAATTCACTACTGAGGAACTCTATTTAAAAACCCATTTTTTGGAGCATGTACGCGCCATGTTGCACTACTTCCTGTGTAAATACGCTTGTTGTATGCTAGACAACCCATGTACATACACTATCTTCATAGTAAACAACCTATGTTTACCTCCAAAAGTTGCAAAGAATTCAACGAAATTAACGAGCTATTGTAGGTTTCCCAACCAATTCACCTATTATAGCCCACCCCCAAACCAAATAACTATCTTTTTGTCATATAAAATGAGGTCTTGGGGTGTCATTCCAATATCAAGCATTAGAACAATGAAACTCTGCCCAAATCCATTTCCTTCCTTGCCCAAGTATTTGCATCTTTTTTTGAGTTCTTGCCTCAACATTCCCTCTCTAGTCGTTTTCTCCCATACAATCCCTTCCCTTCCCTTGAAGTGATCAGTCGATTATGAGAGAAGGAATTTGGAAGGTGCACTTTGATCAATGTCAAGAGGAGCCTAGACTAGGTTCACGGAGCGTCGAACTACAAAGGTTGTAATTTACAATCTTTGGATATTGAAATAAATAATCTTTTTCCCTTTCCCAAATGATATCTTTATGTCTTTCATTTTATTTATGCATAACAAATTATGTCTAGCCCTAAATGTGTATAGCATTGTTTTCCTAAGTGTTTATACAGGTCAACTTTGGGAGGAGACCAACATCCAAGGAAGAAACAAAGCTCGAGGAGGTCAACATCAAGCATTTGGACCAAAGGTACTGCTTCTGACTTACTCTTCTATCATTTTTTGTTCATCTGTGTGGAAGGTTTGGGGTAGTGTAGGAATTATATTATCTTTTAAGGGAGTTCATAGCTTTGTCTATACTTAGAACCTTGGTATAGTTATAGGGGGGTTTTCTCACTAGCAGAATTGGTGACTCCACTGGGGAGTCTCTCTAGGGTTTTAGAGGGAGGATTTTGGGTTTTAATTGGCTTCTTGATTGCCTTTTGAGTTTCAGTCAAGTTCGCTAAGTCTTTTAAGGGTCTCTAGTCACCTACAAGGTGCCTACTAGCTTCCCCTTCCTAGTCATTTTTCCTAGTCTTTTTCTTTTTGAAAAGTCTCAGAGGTGTACGCGCTCTGCTTTGGCTCATCCTACGTACATACACGCCCTGCACAATAGACAACCCATGTACATACACATGATTTTGGTGCAAAATCCCACATCTCTATATCTTGAAAGTGTTTTTTAACAAAGAGAGGTATGTCTCTTTCTTGATAGAAGTTTAGGCTTCTCAGGGCTTTCTTGAACCTTCCAGAGTCTCTGTTTTTTGCCTTAGCTTGGGTTAAAGATTCGTTGTTAACTTGCGTCTTAGTTTTCTTTTGTTTTTCCTAAAGGTTTAGAGTGAACTTTCAAGTTTTAGATCCTCCTTTGGTTTCTTGTTTGAATCCCCTCCTTTACACAGTTGGCTTATGATCTCTGTCAATATTGGGTTATGTTTTCTCTTATTCCTTTTTCTTTCTTTAAAAAACAAAAACAAAATTTACTTTGGTTTTTCTTGTTAAAGAAGTTCAAAAAATCAAAAAGAATTTTTCTTGCATTTATTTTGGTAACGTAGCCTAGGATGTTTGTTTGCAAAAGAAAGGAGTCGTTGTTTCAAAGTTCTTTCTTGATTTCTTGAAATATAAGTAGTTTTGCTTAGTCAAACAAAAACACTTTTTAGGAAACTTTCAATTATAATATATTGAAACATTGATTATAAAAGTTGAACTTTACAAAGAGTTTTACAAGCTTTGATTTAATTTCGAGGTATCTTTTTTCTTTCAAATTCTCTAAAGTTCTCTTCCTTATTCGTCTCTTCAAAAAACAATTAGTTTCATGACCACATCCTTTGCGTAAATCAAGCCTTAAAATTAACGCTTAACTTAAAATATATTAAACTTTCTATTTGTAGGGTTCACTGACTAGTTTAGGCTTTTAGGGCCTTGAATTAGGTGTGAAGAGGAAACTCTTCAAGGCCATTTAAAACAAACGTTGGAGTCTGAGATAGGGAGTGTTTTAATTCCAGCATCATAAGATTTATCCGAGACCCCCTCTAACACAAGGGACAAACACGAGGTCATGTGAGGAAAGGTAGAGGAGACAACCCCTCCAAAGTCAGACCAAATGTAGTGGGGATTGTATATTGAGGGTGTTTCTCGGGAACAATACTGATTGCATTTTCCTATGGAGCTTCGTGGACCTCAAATCCATTCGAGATACTTAGTTTTCTTCCAGACTAATTTATTTCGACACCCTTGAATGGATTCAAACTTGTTATCTTGCTCATTATTATCTTCCCAACTATCTAATGTACCCGCCTGGTGACTGACTATGAGCTGGAAACCTAGTTGCCAATTTTTACGGACTTACATGGGTGACTGTGGGGATATACCACAGTACCTAGGGCATAATTTAAATCACTCTTTGCAGAGTATACCTGGAGGGTGATTTCATGTTCAAGTTGCACTTGCACTGGTAAGTTTCTATAATGTTGATTGGTGTAACTACCCTTCCCACTAGTTAGTTGTCTGCTTGATTTTCCTTTAGGAACTTTTTGTGTGTGCTCTGTGATCCCTAGTTTTCCATAGTGAGTTAGTTAGTCATTTATTTGGGTCTTTGAACTTAGGTGGTAGACCACCCACTCCATTGTTCGTGAGGACTTTTTTGTCTTCCTCTTAGGAACATGGAGCTGCTTCTTTATAGGCATTGTTTTTTATACCACTGGTTCGCCAGAGTTAGTGTGTGAGACTTTTACGGACTTGAATGATCCTGCAAGGGGATAATCTATGCATAAGATATTCATTGCTAAAGTTACTTATGATACCAACTAAGGAAACCCTTCGCAAGGGGATTCTTGTTCTTTTCCTTTCTTTGTAAATGTTGGTGTCCCTTTGATGGTCACTTTATACATTTTTGGGTTGAATGTGGGACTACCGGTTTGGTTGGGTACCATTCCAAATGTATCGAATGATTTTGACACTTCTCCATTAAGAAACTTATGTCATGGGAATCATGTTTATGTTCCTTCATCAACAAAGTCTTCTCCTCCTCCTTTTACCTTCTCTAGTGAAAGTATAGCTACTAGTAACCAAAAGTATAAACGAAAAAAAAAGATGAAGAATAGGAAGAAGAAGTAACCAACCTCTTCGATTCATGTTGGATATAGGTCTTCAAACTCTATAATTAATGTTGAATACCACCACCTAGACTCTGCAATTCATTCTATGGGTAAACAACCAACCTCTGCGAGTCATGTTGGAGATAGGTTGCCAACCTCTGCAAGTCATGTTGAAGATCAACACCCAACCTCTACAAGTCATGCTGGGGGAAAAAAACCAGCCTTTGCAAGTCATGTTGGGCGAATGAACCTAGTCCCTTCCATTCATATTGGAGTTCAATCACCAACCTCTGCAATTCATGTTGGATATAGTTCCTCAACCTCAACAAGTCGTGTTGAAGACCAAAATCCAACCTATGTAAGTCATGTTGGGGGTAAAATTCCTATCACTGCTAGTCATACTGGAGATAGGTATGTAGCCTCTGCAAGTCATGTTATTGACCAATCACTAACCTATGTGAGTCATGTTGGAGATGTGAAACCAACCACTACAATTCATGTTGGGGGAACAAGTCTCGTCAATGCGAGTCATACGCGTGATATGTCAACAACCTCTGCGATTCATGTTGAAGTCAAGAAACCAACCACTTTTAGTCATGTTGGGGGCATTGATTAAATTTAGAAACCCATATGGATAGGACGTAAGCCTAAGTTCCCTTGTAATCTTTGCAAGGGATATCACCTTACTCATCTGTTCCCTAGCCTTCCAGAGGCATGAAGATTATGGTCCCTTTCTACAAGATCCTTTGATTCTGAGTCTTCTAAGGTTTCCTCACAGCCTATTTAGCCAGTGGTTGAGAAAGTGGTCATGTCGGTGAAATCTTCAGCTGATCCCACTCCTATTTTGGGGGGTGATGCACCTTTAGACCATGTTTTCTCATAGTCTATTCAACCAGTTGTTGAAGAAGTGATCACGCTGATGCAATCTTCGGCTGATCCCACTCTTATCATAGAGAGTGTCGAGTCTACCAAAGTGGTCATGTCTATGCAATCATCGGTTGATCCCACTCTTCTCTTGGGGAGTGATGTTTCTACAAACTATGTTTTTAACATTTCCAGTTCAGTACTTTCATAACAAGGGGGAATTCCGATCACTTAGAGCACACCCCCTCCAAGTCTTAGAATGGTTTCCTTTGATTGGAATGAACTTGTTGAGCCTCATATTACTTCTTATGCACCCTTTCAAATAAGGGTTGAATTTAATTCAAAAAACATTTATCAATGTATTGTGGATGAAGAAGCCTTCGCAAGTATTTTATCCTCCTTGTCTTGGCAGGCCTTGGGATCTCCTAAGCTTGTGTCTACTTCACATGAGTTTTTGGATTTTGACAGACGTCCCAATCAATATTTGGGGATTCTTCCTCAGTTTCCTATCTCATTAGGTGGGAATACTGTCCTTGTCGATGTTATAGTGCTGCAAGTCCCGTTATATTTCAATATGCTTCTTGAGCATGATTATGTATATGTTATGAATGTTGTGGTGTCTACGATATTTTGGGTGATGCATTTCACTCATAATGGAAGAATTTTCACTATCGACTAGTTGGCATATGATAATTACCATCGTAATTCGACATTAGTTAAGGATACCATTTTATATGTTCCTAGTGTTTGTGTAGAATCTACCCCTCCATGGGTTAATTATGTGGCATATTATCTGTTGTTCCAGAGTCTACACTTAAGGCTATAAAGTATAGAGTCTAAGCATCCAAAGTGAGTGAGTGATAAAAATGGGAAGAAACAACTTTGGGGAAAAAAGCTATGGCTGATTTCTGAGTTGTCTTTGTCTAGCTTCAAAATATTCTTGAATGCTGATATCCCGTTCGATGGAAGCCCATGAACGTTCGAGCTTTGTCTGGGTGATGGCAGTCTTAAGTATGGTATAAAAAAGATTCAAAGAGATGCTGGTTTGATCCGATAGGTCAGTTTCGATGTTGGGCTGCCTTACGACGGGTATAGTCATGGGGAGAACAGAGCTTTAAAAAAGAGTTGATGTTTTAAAGTGCTTATTTCAATTTTAGAATATACGAGGAAAATTCAGTGAAGCCAATCGAAGGGTTTAACAAAATCGAAGGTCGTTTTCCGTAACTAAGTTAAAATATGAAATCGAGTGTGAAAACGAAAGAAAAACATAGAGTTGTCAACAACATGGGGCATTAATTTCAGAGGAATCCCATGTTGTATAAGAATAAGAAAAGAAAGAGATACCTTTATGAAAGCATAAAATGTAGAGATCTAAGTCATTCACAGGTCTTGTACCTTCTAGTAGCTAATACAGAGGAAAAGTTGTAAATAACTATATAACTAGAACCTTATCACCACAGTAGAAGTTATACTAAATTGCAGTTAAAACATTCATCAAAGACGTATATGTAAAAAATGACATGAAGTATGAAATCATAGAGGAAAACACATAACTCAATCTTGACGGAATATGGAGTCTTCAATTCGCTTTGTATTAATCCTGGCTAAAAATAACTTTCTCTATTTGTTGGCAGCCAATTCACATTTTCATACTGTCCTTATAAGCTGCCTACACCAGTGTTTTGCAAAATTTGATTTCGTCGCAATATTTCCAATAAAACGACACTATTGTTTTATATGCGTTTGCACACTTATCTTGGTTCTCGTTTTCACGACTGCAAGCGTGAAAACGCTGGTTTTCGAAGTCATATTAAAAACGTCACTGGATTGTTATGATTGCTCTTGTTTATATGCTCATTGCCTTCCCAATTCACTTATCGTTATACAGTTGACAAGACTCCAAGATCATTATTCTTTTGGCATTCTTATTTGTTAATGAGACTTTGTTTTACAAGACCGTGGTGATATTCTTTTGATTGAGTTTGTGATGCATTGGTGATTGGATTTATATGTTCTTTGATCGATTCACTTGACACCTTGGTTTCATGAAAACACATTTTTGTTGTGGTAAGACCCTTGGTATAAATCGTTTCATACAACACATATTTCATATAACCAAACCCTTGGTGTGATTTCGATTTATTGCTTTGGTTTTAAAACTTTGGTAAAACTATGGCCCGCGCAAATTTTTGGTCCACTTACCATATATCCATTGGTTGATTGAAATGGAATAATTTTTTAACACATATGCATTGTGATATGCATAGTTAAAAGCACTGGTGGTTGTACTGCGGGTAATGACTGTTCTGCATGGGCCAAAATACCTCCACCACCTTCGCACGTTCTGTCATAAATGTTTCTCCCTATCCCGGGTCACCCCTGGTGTTTTCAGGTAATCTTGTGAGCATTCTGCCCCTGCATATGCTGTGTTCAAACCCTGGCTCATTCACCTCACTCACCATGTGCTCCTATCTATGGCACCGGTGGTGCGCATAGAGCCCAACGGTAGTCAAGCTCTGTTATTGTTCGATGATGCCCGTAAAGATTTAGAAGACAATGGTTGGCTCGCGTTTATACAGAGGTTCGAGGGTTTCAATATTTTTGTTGCACAACAATTCGCCCTTACCTTTGACGGGTGTAGGGCTAAAGTAGATGACATTCAACTTGAACTCAATGAAGAATTCATAAGCTCTGCTACAAGACTAGCAACCACGGGCCAAGGATGGTTTAAAAACTCCAAAGTTGATGAGGTTCCATGGCCATTGCTATTTGTATCATGAAAGGTTGTGTCCTGTGAGAAAGGTATGCCTATTTCCACCCTTAAACCCAGGTGGCACGATCTTTTGATAATGGTTAAACAATTTGTGACCTGTGAAGGTCGGTATGGATTGGTTTTTCTTTATCACCTTCGGTTGTTGATGAATTTCATGGGTTATCCTTTGAACATGCCACATTACTTCTTGCGTAGTCTCTACAAGATGGATAAGAGGTTCAAATGCAAGAAGGTTGATAGCAGCCTGTTTCACCATGGCTTGATTAGGCTCATCGTCGTCCATCATCTAAATCTTCATGACGATAATTGGAAAGCCTTTCTGTCCCGTAATGTCTTTATTGATTCAGAGTCTGTCCAAATCGACAAATCTGTGGTCAGTGAGACTATGGTCAGGCCACCCGTGCCATTCCGTATCCTTCTACCCCCTCCCAAACCCTCGGTCTTCCCTGACATCGACCTACTCGACATCATAACAGACAAGGCTAAGGATGTCAAGAATCCTGTGAATAAGAAGGTCAAGGGTAATCCTACTGTTGATAGCAAGGGTAAAAAGAATGCTCGATTGATATCGAGACTTGCTCGGAATAAACCTAAGCCAAAAGTTGATCACAAGCCCATAGTTCTGAGTGAGGACTCAGACTCCAATATCGATCGCTTCCTAGCTGAAGAGTACCCTTATTCCCATGGTCTATGCTCCGAGTAACCCTATGACTATGTTTCTAATTTACCCCCATGCCTAAAGAACAATCCTAACTACCCAGGAATCAAGTTACATAATGAAACCCTCGGTGATTTAAACAAACCCTTGCCTGCAATTTTGAAGCCCGAGAAAACATCATTCATCCAATGCAATGTGTGGCTAGAGCGTCACTATGCCGACATCCCCTTGCTGCAATCAAAGATCAAATCGTTAGAAGACCAAATCACAGTGCTATCAAAAGAAAGGGACATGATTCAAGCTAATGACAAGAAGAAAAAAATCATTGGTTCGATTGTTTTCAGGAATGTCGAAGCTGCAATAGCCTTCGTCAATTCCAAATTATCGTGACCAAGTTGTTTTCTGATTACGCAGGTATGAATTTCAATTTCAATTTCTTTTTATGAGTGGCTTGAATTAATATAATGAATTGGTTTTTAGGTTTCGATTAGTTCTGTTCATTATTCGAAATGATTCTTTCATAGTTTGATTATCAAAAATGGTTATGTTGTGGATCCTGTACAATAGATTGTTTCTGCTAAAATCAAATGTAGTTATGATTTGGTTATGCGATTTTGTCCTGCCCAGCTTAGTAGAAGCGATGGATTGGTTTTGACTTGGTGTGGTTCGCTTTAGAAAAATTTGTTGGTTTGAATTACTGTGATCAATGGAGTTTGTTTTCGTTTAGATTTTGATTGCATCTGACCTGTATAGGAGGTTTTTGTGCTAAAATTAGAGCACGACTATGTTTTGATTTTTTACGATTTCGTTGTGGTTGGATTCTATCGGCTCTGATTTAGTTCTTATGGTTTGATTTTAGAACGATTTCATGGGCATGAATTGGTATGATCCTTTATATGTGTTGTGCGTCATTATTAGTGTCTGGGTTGATAAATACGATGTAATCTAATAAACTCAAAACATCCTTGTTGAATTCGATTTACTAGGAATGACTCTATGATATATTGAATCAATATTCTCGTTTGGATTTTGATTACATTCGACCCATGCTGAAGATCTATCTACTAAAATCATGGAAACAATGTTAATTCATAACGATTTCGTCGCCCCCAAACCGTTTCGATTCGTTCCCGTTTGATTTGATCTGCAGGTGATTACTGTTTGCCACGATTAGCATGATCGTTTGTTTGTGTTTAATATAGTTATATCAATTTGAAAAACGATCCTATTGATTTCATTTTGGATTTGAAAACGATTTTGTTAATGGAGAAGGTGACATAACTATTGCATGGAAAATCTGTTAGTTGGTTACAGTTTATGTCGATTTCAATTAGTTCATGAAAACAATTTCATTGCTGTAGAGTTATCCAATACGATTCTGTTCACCCAAAATTGTCATACCAAATTGAATATAGTACATCTATCTCTGTTATCATTCGGTTGACCATGACTTCGTTTCCTCTTAAATTAGTACAACCGTTTTTTATTTGGATGATTCGTTTGTTTTCAAATAAACAATCAAATGTTGTTCAATAGTTTGATTATATTCTTTAAGATCTGAATTGATTTTAAAAACGATTATGTGTTTGATTTAGACCAGCTATAGAATCGCAAGATTATGTAGCTAGTCTTTAAAATTAGATTTTTATCAATTTTATCAATAAGATATCCTCTAATATTGTCTATTTTTGTCCTCTTTCAGGTGCATACGAATTTACAATGAGCTATTGGGCATGATGTGATAGTTTAGGAGATACTTTGGATTTGGTTTTGTCTTAGGTTGTTAGCTTGAGTCATAAACTTGGGATATTTTCCCAGATTTGTGTAAACTGTTTTGATAATTCCCACGGGGATGTTTTACCTTGTGGGAGGTCTTTAAATACTTGTTATTTTTTGTAATAATGATCATCCTCACTTGTGGGAGAACTAAACTATGGATTTATGATACAGACTGAGATGAAAGTTGATGTCTTGTAACAACTTTTGCTTTCAATATATCAAACTTTTTTTTCAAGTTTTAATCGTATCAATTTGCAGTTGATTATAGACTACTTTAGCTATCATAATCTATTGCAGGTTGATGTGACTTGATTAATGTGTTATCCATGTCTGATCTCTTTTATTATTTAAAAACACAACAATTACTCTAATTTAGTTTAATGAATACAGGTTTATCTTATCATTAATTGAATTATTATGTACAAATTTTGCATAAGGATTTATCTGAATGTGAAGATTTGTAAAATATAAGGTTGTTGTAATTTTTATGTCTTGTTTGTCCTGTTAGCTGTATTTGAAGAGAAAAACTGCTTCTAGTTTACGGGAATCTTACAGAGAATTTGGTGCGGGTTTCCTCCCTCCGATCAACTAAGATAATCATTGCATACAGGACAAACCTGGAGCGTTTCTTTAGGTTAGTGTGTTATTTGTTATTTGATAGTTAATTAGTTAGTATAATATAAGTACTTTAGATAAATATATTAATTTAGATACATAGTTAGAATTATTGTTTTAATTGCTTAGCTTAGATAGTTTTTCAGTTTATTTCTTTTCATAAAATTATAAAAATAAAAAAACAATCTCGCTGTCTTAGGACAGATTACAAATGAGTTTTGCAGGTTTTCATTTAAATCTGTAATATGTAAATATTGTATATTTGTGGATAAGATTTAATTCTGTTAGTAGTTAGATGTTTAATTTTTTAGAGTTAATATAGTATTAGATAGTAAATTGTATATATAATAGTTTAGATTTGTTTATTAGTTTGTTTTAATTGTTATTTTTCGTTTAGATTAGTTTAGAGTAGTTTTCTTTTTGTTTTCTTAGGACTTAGATCGACTAACGGAGCCGCTAAACCCGTCAGGGTGGGTTATCCCAAACGACTTGGGTTATTTAGACAACCCTGGACCGGATCCACTCTTCCAGTTGGCGAGCTTTCATTTTCGCCCGTCAACAAATGGCGTTAGAAGGAGGGCCTGAAATTTATTAATGGCACGAGGCGGTCGTAAGACTCCTCCACCACCTAATCGCTCACCTATAGTGACAAGAAGTCATTCAAATGATAACATCCCCCCTCAAACAACAACCACATCAAACGACGATCCACGGATCATAGTTGAGCCAACAACCCCAAATCTTACAGGTGGTGACATACAAGAGATTGTCCGCCAATATCTCATCAGAACACATAGTGCCTTAGCCCGCTTGAGGCAACCAAATCAACCTTTGGATCAACCTTTAGATTTCTCTGACATCAGAGAACAACTCGGAGGCACCAATCTTACTGTGAACCCTACAGATCCGATCCTCACTCCTGCTGCAGGGGATATGGAATACCTCCCTCACCACCTCCATCATCTCCTTCCTCTTCTAGAGGAGACTCCTCTGATGAAGGAAGTTCCCCTTCTCAGCCTTCCACACCCACTACACCAATGGCCAACCAGAACAAACCTGCTAGACCTTGGCTCGACCAGGATGTTGTAGCTGTACCTGGAGCACAACATCCCTTACCCAAACATCCGAAGAAGTGGCTTTCCAAGTTTGACCCTGAATCTAAACAGATCGTTGAAGATCACATTAATTTTTTTATGTTATCCATAAGACTCCGCAATGTCGAGCACGAAGACGTTTTTTGTAGGTTGTTCCCCTATACTTTCGAGGGCAATGCATCTACATGGTACTTTGCCCAGCAACCCCATACCATCGTGTCCTGGGAAAATTTCGAGTCATGCTTTTTGGAAAAGTTCGGAGACGGTAAGCCTCCGGAAGTCCTAGTCATAGATATTTATAACTTAAGGATGAACCCTAAAGAGAAAGTTAAATACTTTAATCAAATATTCTTAACACTTAAGAACCGAATCCCTGTGGATTCCATGCCTGCCGAGAATCTTATAATAACATACTATACTAAAGCCTTGCATCAAAGTATAGCTATTTGGGTTAAACGATCCAAGAAAGCCATGTTGTTAGAAGCCTTCGAGGAGGCCATCCAGATTGAAAAGGACATACTTAGTCTTAAAGACTCTACTAGCAACGAAATAGAAACTAGTTTATCTTCCAAAAAGAAGATCGAAATCCTCCCTAGACCTACTCAAAGTAAAACACAACCTGAAACCTCTGATTTAGAAAACTTAACTAAAGTCGTTCAAAAACTGTCGAATCAAGTTATAGATTTGAAAAAGTCAGCTGAAGAAGCTTCATCGAGCAAAGGGCCTTACAAGCCCCCGTTCAGGAAGCCTTTTCCCACCAACCGACCTAATCCAACCACCGAGGGTCTTAATCTAGAAAGTCTGCAACACGCCCTTCAAACAATTCTAGAAGCCCAGGATAACTTGATGCCTCCTGAGATTCCTGAGGAGGTAGTTGAACAAGAGACAGTTCAAGAAGAGGATTCTTCTCCAAACATTTTCGGACACTTCTTGGATAGCATCTTTCAAGCTAAATTCGAGACAGTCCATCCCTATAACACCAGGAGTAAGACAACAAACAAACCTTCTGCCGAAAATACTACGACTTTGCCTCCAAAGCAATCTAAACCAGTTGAGACTAAACAGATTCATGTGAACCCCAACTTAGACTATGATGTAGTTGAAGATCTTAAAAAGTTAAGGGCTAACATTTCTGTTTATGAGTTATTGAAATTTCCATTTCTGCTACAAAAAATGTTACAAAATATCTCAGAGAATGGAAAAAATGGTAATTCAAGTGGTAATAAGGTTGTTCAGAACAAAGTTCCTCAGAAGACTTCCACAAAGAATAATCCTGATCCTCAAGACAAAGGAAGCCTTCCTGTAAATCCTGTAAATAATGTAAATAATGTAGATAAAGTAGCTTTAGAAAATGCGAGTAAAAAGCCACAAACCACCACTCTTAGTACTCGCAAAAATGTACCTCCCTTTTTGTTAACTTTTGAAATATTTAATAGAAACGTGCACAATTGTATGGTAGACTCAGGAGCGTCATCCAATGTGATGCCATGGTCTGTATGCCAGAAGATTAACGCTGAAGTTGAACCTTCCACCTTAAAAATCATTCAGCTTGATTGAACTAATGTTAAGGTTGTAGGTGAATTAAGAAATGTACTTATAAGATTATCGTCTAACCCCAAGGTTCATCAAGTTATTGATATTATTGTTGTGGATATTCTGGAAGTGTATGTTCTGTTTTTAAGAAGGGACTGGTCGGAGCAGCTACACGGCTATTTTGCGACAGATTGGTCCCACCTGTGGCTTCCAGAGAACGGCAAGCCCAACAATATCAAGGTAAATCGTGAATGCTACCTTAAGTTCACGGTTACAGATTTGAATGATCCCAACGAACCATTTACACCCTCTGCTGATTCACCTGAAGTACAAGGGATGGATACCTTTTTCGGCAATTTCATGGTCGAGGCTTCAACTGTCACCAATCCAGAACAACAATCCGAGATTGTAGCATATGTGCAACCAACAGTTTCTACACAACGGTCTCATGTACCCGATAAAAATCAAATTTGGTCTCTTTATTTCGACGGGTCAAAGTCCAAAGAAGGAGCTGGTGCAGGTTGCGTTATTATCGATCTGGTAGGTAACAAAACATTGATTGCATGTAGACTAGAATTTGAATGTGTTATCACCCCATAAATTATGGGAATCAACTTATGACTTGGATATTATGGATATTATCTGTATCTGGTGTTCTTATTGGAAATTGTTTTTCATTTTCCAAAGAGAAACAGGTGAATGAGCAAATCAAGAAGGATTTACAGCAGCTCCAAAAACAGACAATGGCAGGAAAAACTTTGGCAGAGGTGAAAGAAATTGTGTGGATGGATATTTCCAAGTCCATAAATGAAATCTGGCCAATGGTTCAAATCATGTTTGAACAAAATGAGTTGCTCGAGAGAAGCAAGCAGGCAGTTGAGAA
>ML795707.1:437008-479473 GCA_009831015.1 Picea engelmannii | reverse complement strand
TAATGGCCTAAAGCCGACATAAATAAAATAGCATTACTAATCTAAATCACAACTAATGGCCTAAAGCCGACATAAATAAAATAACATTACTAATCTAATATGCCCCAATTAAGTGGTAATGAGCCAATATTAGGGCTTAACATAGAACACCCGAGAAACCTTAAAGAACTTCAGTCTTTTATAGGGCAAATTAACTTTCTTCGAAGATTCATTCCTAACCTGGCCGAGCTCCTCCGAAACATTACAAATATGCTAAAAAAGGACACAAAAATAAAATGGGACTCTGAGTCCAGGAAATCCTTCGAACAGGTAAAACGAGCACTTACAGAAGCCCCAGTTTTGATTAGTCCCGACTTCACTAAAGACTTCTATCTTTTTTCTTTCGCCTCTAAACATACTATAGCAGCCGTATTACTATAGAAGAACAGTGAAGGGTATGAACAACCCATAGATTTCTTCAGCAAAGCTTTAAGAGATGCTGCCCTGAACTACAATATTATGGAGAAGCAGGCCTTCGCTTTGGTAAAGGCTATAAAGGACTTCAGGGTCTATATCCTCCATTCTCACATCATAGCTTATGTTCCCAACGTGGTAGTAAAAGATATCCTGACACAAGACAACCCTGATGGGAGAAGGGGAAAATGGATTGCAGTTATTATAGAATATGACATAGAAATTAAGCCCATGAAACTGATCAAAGGCCAAGGCCTTGCTAAGCTGATGGCTGAATCTAACTTTCAGGCTCTTGACATTAATTTTCTAGATGTGGCAGATGAACAGGGCGAGATGGCGACTCCAAACGTTAGAGAGGTTTTTCTCAACTCTCCATGGTATGCAGACCTCATATTTGTTCTACAAAATTTACAAGCTCCCCCTGGTTTAACTAAAACTAAAGCTAGATTTTTAAAGTTGAAAGCATTGAAATTTTGTATTCTAGAATGAAATTTGTATTGGAAAGACCCTCCAGGTATTCTTTTAAACTGTTTACTGAAAGATGAAGCTGACAAAGTGTTGCAAGAGTTTCATGCAGGAGAATGTGGTGGCCATTTGAACTAGAAGGTTACAGCCAACAAAATACTCAGAGTTGGATTTTACTGGCCCACCCTGTTTGCAGATGTACATCAGAAAGTGACCACATGTCACCAGTGCCAACTGTTTGAGGGTAAAAGGAAACTCCTTCCTCTACCTCTTAAACCAGTTTCAGTTGAGGCTCCTTTCCAACAATGGGGTCTTGACTTCACTGGATAAATACACCCTCCATCTTCGAGCCAACATAGGTGGATTCTTACCGCCACTGATTATTTTACCAAATGGATCGAGGCTATACCAAGCAGGAAAACCACTGACGCTGTTATTATCAAATTTCTTGAAAATAATATTTTATCTCATTTCGGTTGTCCTAGAAAGATCATTACTGACAATGAAGCTGCCTTTCGGTCGAAGAAACTCATTGATTTCTGCAATCGTTACCACATTGGCTTGTGGCATTCCACAACCTACTACCCTCAGGGAAATGGGTTGGCGGAATCCTCAAACAAGACTTTGGTAAATATCATCAGGAAGACATTGCAGGAGAATAAGAAATCATGGCATGACAAGCTGGTATTTTCTTTATGGGCAGATAGAATGACCACCAAAAGGTCAATTGGTATGTCACCATACCAGTTGGTTTACGGTACTGAGGCTGTGTTCCCAACTTCTTTGGGACTCCCTGTCATGAAGTTACTTCAAGAAATGCAAGCTGAGACAAATGACTCCCAGAGAAGAATCAATCAAATGATTCATCTGCAACAGACTAGAGAGGATGTTTTTAACAAAACACAAGTCATCCAGGAGAACATCAAGAAAATCTTTGACAAACGAACCAAGGAGGATGATTTTGAGCTAGGAGACCTAGTGTTGAGATGGGATGCCAGGAATGAGGACAAGGGAAAGCACGGGAAATTTGATCATCTATGGACAGGGCCTTACATAATCCAAGCTTTCAGAGGAAACAATGCCTTTTTGCTAAACAATGCCGATGGGTCAGATCTACCAGGAGCACCTGTGAATGGCAGAATGTTGAAGCATTACATCCCTCCCCAGTAAGAGATTTGAAGAACTCACTCTCCATTGTACATACCAGTTTTTAATTTTCAGTCTCTACTTGCATTGTCTGAAGTGAGGGACATGGATCAGTTGGTTGAAGCCCAAAGAGAATGCCCTAAGCCGCTGATCACTGTTTTTCGAAGTTTTTCTGAGAATAAAACCAACAAAGGATACTAGGAATATATGTCTGGAATGACCAGGAAACTGGATTCTTGGCACTTAACAGGGCAAGTACCATCCCCAGGTGGAGCCGCCTGTTATCACCCCATAAATTATGAGAATCAACTTATGACTTGGATATTATGGATATTATCTGTATCTGTTGTTCTTATTGGAAATTGTTTTTCATTTTCCAAAGAGAAACAGGTGAATGAGCAAATCAAGAAGGAGTTACAGCAGCTCCAGAAAAAAACAATGGCAGGAAAAACTTTGGCAGAGGTGAAAGAAATTGTGTGGATGGATATTTCCAAGTCCATAAATGAAATCTGGCCAATGGTTCAAATCATGTTTGAACAAAATGAGTTGCTCGAGAGAAGCAAGCAGGCAGTTGAGAAAATCAGAATGGAGCTGGGAGACATGCCAGCCCAAGCGAATGAAATCATAAGGTTCCTGAATTCAAAGACCAGGGAGGAACTAGAAGAATTAAAGATTGAGGAAAGGACAAAAACTATACTTGAAGTCAAAAGGGTCCTAACCAAAAGGGGTCTCATGCTTCAGCTTGAGGAGAAGATTCAAGTTATGGATCAAGGAGTGCAAAAATTTTTCAGTAAGATAAATGCTCTCCAGAGGAAGGGACTGCCTGGTCTGAAGGTCATTAACGACAAATTAATGACACTCCCTGATTATAATAAAAGGTTGACTGAAGTATCTAAAGACAGTTCCAAGTTTGCAGGTGTACAGGGAAGCATCATAGAAAAAGCATTCATGGAGGCCTTGCAGTTGGATATTAGTATCCAACATGAAATTAAACACATATTCACGATCAAGCCTACATTTTCTAAATATACGGACATGGACGAAGTGTATAGGAGATTGCTCAAAGTCACGGTGCCAGGTCATATCAGATGGGAAGAGCTGTGTGATCTACTAGATTAGCATATGAGCTATCACCTTCCAGTCACTGGTCCAGTCAGAAGATATTGCGAAGGCATCTCGCCAACGGCCTACCCCAGAAATTCCTGCACGCAGTTGTAATGAGTCATCAAACAATTTTGATTAGTTAAAGTAGTTAGACTAAAAATAGAAGGAGCACGTCCTGATCAGTTATGACAGGAACGTTTGTAATTTGAATTATAAATACTTCAACTCTCGAAGTATTGAGGGTTGTTGATTCTCACACCCTATTTCTATCAAGTTGTACTATTTTTGAGATCGACCATTAATAAAGGAGAGGCATTTACAGGATTCTTGCGTATGTTCACTGGTGACGTTGATCTTCTAAGTTAAATGTTTTCCTTTCTCTGTATTCGTTTTGTTTTATGAATCTAATCTTTATGAATAGCGTTATGTTGCAAGATTTATCTCTGATACCCTGTTTCCGATTCTAAATATTTATATGTTTATCTTCTAATATCTTTAATTAAGAAATTCTTAACTGCTTGTTAGTTGAAGTTATTTCCCTCATCTTTTCTTCTATCCATCATCTTAATTTATAAAGATCCAGTGAATATATTATCTCGCCCTGTGGAGGTTTTCTTTGGCTTTTCTGGTTGTATCGATTATGTGTTTAAACACAGACCCCATAGCCCAATGGATGTGTAGTTTGTCTCAACCAATTTCAAAAACCCTTTTACAAAAAAAACTACGGTTCCTTTAACTAGCCTAATATCTGAAGTTAGAACAAAGATAAATCATATAGAGAGATCCCTCTCTGAAGCTGGAAGGGCTAGATCCCATCTTTAAAATTGGTTGGATAAGGTTACCTTTGTAGATTTATTCTTTTTCAACCTCTTGGAAATTTACGAAGTGCTAACAGAATGTACTAATAACACTGCAGAATATGAGGCTTTACTACAAGGTCTCAGAAAAGCTTTAGATATGAACATTCAAAACTTGACTGTCTTTGGCGATTCTGAAATCGTGGTTAGACAGGTAAGAGATTCTATCCACTGTCTTTCTCCGCATATTAAAAGCTACCAATCAGAGGTATGGAATTTAATTAGTAAATTTTCTGCTTTCAATATAAATTCTATTCCTAGATTGAATAACTCTGAAGCAGATCTATTAGCTAATGTAGCTTCCAAACTCTTTCCTGCAGAAGGCTTGTCCCCAGACGCATTCTCCGTCGAACTGTTGTTTCGGCCATCTATTCCCGACAACATCACGAATTGGAGAGTCTTCGATGATGACCAACAGATTATTAGCTTCCTGCATATGGAGGAAAATTTTCAAGGCACAGTGATAGATGAACGCACGCACGATGACAATTTGCACGATTTCACGGTAATACCAGATCCGAGAACTCCTGAATCTTCATCGGACATGGTAAATTCGATCTCTAAATCTGTAGTTAGATTAGAGAAATTTTACGATCTTCAAGATAAATTTAAAAAGTCGGTCAACTGTAAAACCAATAGTTCCTCGTTATCCTATGAAAAAGTAAACTTAGGAACTAAGGACAATCCGCACTGCATTAGTCTAGGCTTGGGGTGTTCTCAACATGAAAAAGCTGCATTTATTAAATTGTTCAAATAATTTAAAGATGTCTTTGCATGGACATATGATGACCTTAAAACTTTTGACCCTAACATCATACAACATGTCATTCCTATGAAACCCCAAACCTTACCCTTTCAAAAAAAATTGAGAAAAATGCACCCTAAGATCGAATTGACCATTAAAAAAGAATTGACTAAGCTCCTAAATGCTAAGATAATTTTTCTAGTTAGGCACACTCAATGGGTTTCTAACCTTGTCTCTGTCCGAAATAAAAGTGGGGAAATCCGATTGTTTGTCGATTTCCAAAACCTTAATAGAGCGTCTGATAAAGACAACTATCCTGTCCCACCCATGGATCAGATCCTTCAAAAGGTATCTGGTTTCGAGAGGCTATCCTTATTGGATGGTTTTTCGGGGTACAACCAAGTCCTGATGTCTCCTCCAACCCAACTTAAAACTACCTTCCGCACCCCATGGGGCACCTATGCTTATCGAAAAATTCCCTTTGGATTGATCAATGCCGGTGCCACTTTCCAGAGAGAGATGGACATCACTTTCTGAGGCTTAATCAATCAGTCTGTCATAGTTTACTTAGATGATGTCACTGTATTTTCAAAAAATAAAACCAATCATCTAGCTCATTTATGAGCCGTTCTACAACGATGTCGTAAATACGACATTTCCTTGAATCCTAAAAAATCCATCTTTTCACTAGAATAGGGTAAAATCTTAGGATTTATTGTGTCAAGCAAAGGGATGATTATCGACCCCGAAAGGACTCAAGTCATCGCGAAACTTCCCCCTCCTACATCCAAAAAATCTATGCAGTCTTTCTTAGGCCAGATTAACTTCGTGAAGAGATTTGTCCCCAGTTTCTCCGAAATGGTCAAGCCTTTACATAATTTAATTAAGAAAGACACCCAATATCACTGGGGACCCTTAGAAAATCAAGATTTTAATGCAATAAAGAAGGCCATAATAGATGCTCCTTCTCTCATGAGCCCCGACTTTTCCCAAGACTTCACGCTCTACACTTTTGCTTCTGACCGTTCCTATGTCGTCGTCCTAACTCAAAAGAACGTCGAAAACAATGAAGTACCCATTGCCTTTATGAGATCTACTTTCAAAGGCGCTGAACTTAATTAACCAGTGGTAGATTCAAGCCTACACTGTTTTCAAAGCAGTCAAGCACTTTCGGTCCTATCTTTTGAAATCCAGGATGAAGATCATTGTCCCGTACCTGGTCGTCAAAAGCCTATTAGTGCAGAAGGAACTAGGAGAAAAGAGGGCTAATTGGGTCACCTCCTTACAGGAGTACGACATAGAAATTACCCCAAATCAAATAGTGAGAGGCCAAGGGTTATGCAAGTTAGTTGTTGACTCAGCCGCAGGACAAAAAGAAGAAAACGATATGTCAAACCTAGGAAAACACGATCAAAATGCAATCTGTTGCGCACAAAACTCTGTCAGCCCATGGTATGATGATATAAAATTATGTCTTGAACATGGGTCAGCCCCTCGTCACCTGGATCCCACTAAAAGAAGAGCGTTGAGATTAAATTCTGCCTCCTTTCATTTGGTTAATGGTATCCTGTTTTGTCAAAGTTTTGACGGTGTACTGATGCACTGTCTCGAGAAAGATGAAGCAGAAAAAGTCTTACTAGAGTTGCATGCAGGAGAAGTTGGTGGTCATTTTGGTGGTGACACCACTGCCCATAAGGTTTTAAGAGTCGGTTACTACTGTCCCATTCTTTTTAGAGATGCCCATGCCTTGTTTCATAAGTGTACTATTTGTCAAAAAGCATCAGGGCGGTTACAGAAACCATCCTTTCCTTTGCAACTCATCTCAGTAGATTGTCCTTTTCAACAATGGGGCCTTGATATCATAGGTCCAATCAACCCGCCATCCTCACAACAACATAATTTTATCATAACAACCATAGATTCCTTTACCTGATGGTCTGAGGCCGCTGCATTAAGAACTGTCAACACCAGTCAGGTAATTGCCTTTCTAAATTCGAATATTATTACTCATTTTGGTATTCTTGATTGTTTAGTATTCGACAATGCTTCTTATTTTTTGTCCCTTGAGATGAGCGATTTCGCTTTAGAAAGAGGAATTAAATTGAAGTATTCTACTAGCTATTACCCCCAGGGCAACGGATTGGCAGAATCAACAAATAAGAACTTGATTAAAATCATCAAGAGAACGATGGCTGAAAATCACAAAAACTGGCACAATGCACTGTTAAACGCGCTTTGGGATGATAGGGTAACGCCCAAAATTGCTATAGGTAACTCCCCCTTCTTTCTTGTTTATGGCAGAGAAGCAATTCTGCCACCACACATTCTTCTTCGCTCACTTCAGCTATCGCAGAAAATTCAAGAAGAAGACTGTCCCCCTTTAGAAAACTGAATTAACGCTTTGATGAAACTAGAAGAGGTAATATCCCAAGATAAACGTAAGTTAGATCAACATCAACTACTAGTTAAAAGTTGGTTCGACTCTAACTCTGCCTCTGATAGGAATTTTGAAGTAGGTGACCTCGTCTTGAAATGGGACAAACCGCATGAGGGAAAGGTAGAGCACACGAAATTTCAAAACTTATGGCTTGGACCATTTTTAATAGGTAAGAAGTTGGGTCCCAGCTCTTTCCGATTATAGAATCTAGAAGGACAGCCTGAGAACTATCCGGTGAATGGCCAAGCTCTGAAAAGATACTTTGCTTGATGACAACTCATTGTATATTATGTACATATTTTGCTTTTGTTGGCTTTTCTTTTGTTGTTTTGGTTTGGATTTCTCCTTTGAGTTTATCAGTTTGTGTTTTTGGAAATACACATACCTGTATACTGAATTATTCAGACAAAGAAAAACATAAAATTCTTTCACTGAAATGACTGCTGAAAAATTGAATAAACATCAATTGTATACTCCTGAAATTTACATCTATGATTGGCAAAAGTTTGTTGTTTGAAAGAAGTTAATTGATCTCGATCTCTGAGTAAAGTTTATCATGATCATCTATTATCTTTTTACGTTGTCCTTATTCCTTAAGGGAATGACTCAGAAGATGTCTCCCTACCTTAGAAAGTTGTTTCTATAAATAAACCATTTCTAGATCTTAATAAAGGACTATTCTAAAAAATTCTGCTGAGGTCTGGAAAAATATGTTAAAATATCATAATTTTCAGCGTCACCCCGCTCAACTATATATCTTTAAAAAAAAAAATGAAATAAATCAATAAAAGAGTTGTGGAAAGTGCTTGTAAACTCGCTGGGATGCTAAACAGGTCTGCTGGCAACGGGTAAATGCATGCATGATGCCAAGACAACTTCGTTGGGGTACTGAACAGGCTTGTTGGCAGTGAAGCAATGTCGGGTATATGAAAATTGGAAAAAATGAGATAACTTGACCTTAACATGTCCTTTATTTTGATCTAGAACTTCTTGGCAGGATACGGATATCAGAGTGGGTTAAATGGCAACCCTGTCGAGGCTATGGATGTCAGCTGGCAGCAGTGGCTCTATCAACAGTATTGGAGATTTTATCTTTAATATCGTGACTCGCTTTTCTTAAAATTGTTATCAGTTTTCATCCTTTAAACACTGCTGGAATATTTGGTTAATGATGATGTTTACACGATTTTCTGGTTGTCATTTTTGAGTTAGAATTTTTCTCATTATCCTAATCTGAATTTATTCTTTTGGCAGAAATAACTACTTCTACTAGTGTGTCGCCATTGTTGGCAGCCAATTCACATTTTCATACTGTCCTTATAAGCTTCCTACACCAGTGTTTTGCAAACTTTGATTTCATTGCAATCTTTCCAATAAAATGACACTATTGTTTTATATGCGTTTGCACACTTATCTTGGTTCTCGTTTTCACGACTGCAAGCGTGAAAACGATGGTTTTCGAAGTCATATTAAAAACGTCACTGGATTTTTATGATTGCTCTTGTTTATATGCTCATTGCCTTCCCAATTCACTTATCGTTATACAGTTGACAAGACTCCAAGATCATTATTCTTTTGGCATTCTTATTTGTTAATGAGACTTTGTTTTACAAGACCGTGGTGATATTCTTTTGATTGAGTTTGTGATGCATTGGTGATTAGATTTATATGTTCTTTGATCGATTCACTTGACACCTTGGTTTCATGAAAACACATTTGTGTTGTGGTAAGACCCTTGGTATAAATCGTTTCATACAACACATAGCTCATATAACCAAACCCTTGGTGTGATTTCAATTTATTGCTTTGGTTTTAAAACTTTGGTAAAACTATGGCCCACGCAAATTTTTGGTCCACTTACCATATATCCATTGGTTGATTGAAATGGCATAGTTTTTTAACACATATGCATTGCGATATGCATAGCTAAAAGTGCCGACAGTTGTACTGCGGGTAATGACTATTCTGCATGGGACGAAATACCTCCACCACCTTCTCACGTTCTGTCATAAATGTTTCTCCCTATCTCGGGTCACCCCTGGTGTTTTTGGGTAAGCCTGTGAGCATTCTTCCCCTACGTATGCTGTGTTCAAACCTTGGCTCATTCACCTCGCTCACTGTGTGCTCTTGTCTATGGCACCGGTGGTGCGCATAGAGCCTAATGGTAGTCAAGCTCTACTATTGTTCGATGATGCCCGTAAAGATTTAGAAGACAATGGTTGGCTCACGTTTATACAGAGGTTGGAGGGTTTCAATCTTTTTGTTGCACAACAATTCTCCCTTACCTTTGAAGGATGTAGGGCTAAAGTAGGTGACATTCAGCTTGAACTCAATGAAGAATTCATAAGCTTTGCTACAGGACTAGCAGCCACGGGCTAGCGATGGTTTAAAAACTCCAAAGTTGATGATGTGTCGTGGCCATTACTATTCGTATCATGAAAGGTTGTGTCCTGTGAGAAATTTATGCCTATTTCCACCCTTAAACCCAGGTGGCACGATCTTTTCATAATGGTTAAACAATTTGTGACCTGTGAAGGTCGGTATGGATTGGTTTTTCTTTATCACCTCCGGTTGTTGATGAATTTCATGGGTTATCCTTTGAACATGCCGCATTACTGCTTGCGTAGTCTCTACAAGATGGCTAAGAGGTTCAAACGCGAGAAGGCTGATAGAAGTCTGTTTCACCATGCCTTGATTAGGCTCATGGTCGTCCATCATCTAAATCTTCATGGTGATAATTGGCAAGCCTTTCTGTCCCGTAATGGCTTTGTTGATTCAGAGTCTATCCAAATCGACAAATCTGTGGTCACTGAGACTATGGTCGGGCCACCCGTGCCATTCCATATCCTTCTACCCCCTCCCAAACCCTCGGTCTTCCCTGACATCAACCTACCCGACATCATAATAGACAAGGCTGAGGCTGTCAAGAAGCTTGTGAGTAAGAAGGTCAAGGGTAATCCTACTGTCGACAATAAGGGTAAAAAGAATGCTTGATTGATATCGAGACTTGCTCGGAATAAACCTAAGCCAAAAGTTGATCACAAGCCCATAGTTCTAAGCGAGGACTCAGACTCTGATATCGAACGCTTCCTAGCTGGAGAGTACCCTTATTCCCATGGTCTATGCTCCGAGCAACCCTATGACTATGTTTCTAATTTACCCTCATGCCTAAAGAACAATCCTAACTACCCAAGAATCAAGTTACATAATGAAATCCTTGGTGATTTAAACAAACCCTCGCCTGCAATTTCGAAGCCTGAGAAAACATCATGCATCCAATGCAATGTGTGGCTAGAGTGTTACTATGTTGACGTCCCCTTGCTGCAATCAAATATCAAATCGTTAGAAGACCAAATCACAGTGCTATCAAAAGAAAGGGACAGGCTTCAAGCTAATGACAAGAAGCAAAAAATCACTGGTTCGATTGTTTTCAAGAATGTCGAAGCTGCAATAGCCTTCGTCAATTCCAAATTATAGCCTTTGTCAATTCCAAATTATCGTGACCAAGTTTTTTTCTGATTACCCAGGTATGAATTTCAATTTTAATTTAGTTTTATGAGTGGCTTGAATTAATATAATGAATTGGTTTTAAGGTTTCGATTAGTTCTGTTCATTATTCGAAATGATTCTTTCATAGTTTGATTATCAAAAACGGTTATGTTGTGGATCCTGTACAATAGATTCTTTCTGCTAAAATCAAATGTAGTTATGATTTGGTTATGCGATTTTGTCGTCCCCAACTTAGTAGAAGCGATGGATTGGTTTTGACTTGGTGTGGTTCGCTTTAGAAAATTCTGTTGGTTTGAATTAATGTGATCAATGGGGTTTTTTTTTGTTTAGATTTTGATTGCATCTGACCTGTATAGGAGATTTTTGTGCTAAAATTAGAGCACAACTATGTTTTGATTTGGTACGATTTCGTTGTGGTTGGATTCTATCGGCTCTGATTTAGTTCTTATGGTTTGATTTTGGAACGATTTCGTGGGCTTGAATTGGTATGATCCTTTATATGTGTTGTGCATCATTATTAGTTACTGGGTTGATAAATACGATGTAATCTAATAAACTCAGAACAACCCTCTTGACTTCGATTTACCAGGAATGACTCTGTGATATATTGAATCGATATTCTCGTTTGGATTTTGATTACATTTGACCCGTGCTGAAGATCTATTTACTAAAACCAGGGAAACATTGTTAATTCATAACGATTTTGTCGCCCCCAAACTGTTTCGATTCATTCCTGTTTGATTTGATCTGCAAGTGATTACTGTGTGCCATGATTAGCATGATCGTTTGCTTGTGTTTAATATAGTTATATCAATTTGAAAAACGATCCTGTTGATTTCGTTTTGGATTTGAAAACGATTTTGTTAATGTAGAAGGTGACATAAACTATTGCATGGAAAATCTGTTAGCTAGTTACAGTTTATGTCGATTTCAATTAGTTCATGAAAACGATTTCATTGCTGTTGAGTTATCCAATATGATTCTGTTCACCCGAAATTGTCATACCAAATTGAATAGAGTACATCTATCTATGTTATCATTCGGTTGACCATGACTTTGTTTCCTCTTAAATTAGTACAACATTTTTTGATTTGGATGATTCGTTTGTTTTCAAATAAACAATCAAATGTTGTTCAATAGTTTGATTATATTCTTTAAGATCTGAATTGATTTTAAAAACGATTATGTGTTTGATTTTGACCAGCTACAGAATCGCAAGATTTTGTAGCTAGTCTTTAAAATTAGATTTTTATCAATTTTATCAATACGATATCCTCTAATCTTGTCTATTTTTGTCCTCTTTTAGGTGCATACGAATTTACAATGAGATATTGGGCATGATGTGACAGTTTAGGAGATACTTTGGATTTGGTTTTGTCTTAGGTTGTTAGCTTGAGTCAGAAACTTGGGATATTTTCCCAGATTTGTGTAAACTGTTTTGATAATTCCCACGGGGATGCTTTACCCTGTGGGAGGTCTTTAAATACTTGTTATTTTTTGTAATAATGATCATCCTCACTTGTGGGAGAACCAAACTATAGATTTATGATACAGATTGAGATGAAAGTTGAAGTCTTGTAACAGCTTTCACTTTCAATATATCAAACTTTTGTTTCAAGTTTTATTCGTATCAGTTTGCAGTTGATTATAGACTACTTTAGCTATCGTAATCTATTGCAGGTTGATGTGACTTGATTAATGTGTTATCCATGTCTGATCTCTTTTATTATTTAAAAACACAACAATTACTCTAATTCAGTTTAATGAATACAGGTTTATCTTATCATTAATTGAATTATTATGTACAAATTTTGCATAAGGATTTATCTGAATGTGAAGATTTGTAAAATATAAGGTTGTAATTTTTATGTCTTGTTTGTCCTGTTAAGCTGTATTTGAAGAGCACAACTGCTTCTAGTTTACGGGAATCTTACAGAGAATTTGGTGTGGGTTTCCTCCCTCCGATCGGCTAAGATAATCATTGCATACATGACAAACCTAGAGCGTTTCTTCAGGTTAGTGTGTTATTTGTTATTTGATAGTTAATTAGTTAGTATAATATAAGTACTTTAGATAAATATATTAGTTTAGATACATAGATAGAATTATTGTTTTAATTTCTTAGCTTAGATAGTTTTTCAGTTTATTTCTTTTTATAAAATTATAAAAATCAAAAAACAATCT
This sequence comes from Picea engelmannii, assembly GCA_009831015.1. Classification (NCBI taxonomy): domain Eukaryota; kingdom Viridiplantae; phylum Streptophyta; class Pinopsida; order Pinales; family Pinaceae; genus Picea; species Picea engelmannii. The sequence goes on along the minus strand of ML795707.1, from coordinate 466,572 downwards.
CGTTATCTTAGGACAGATTACAAATGAGTTTTGCAGGTTTTCATTTAAATCTATAATTTGTAAATATTGTATATTTGTGGATAAGATTTAATTATGTTAGTAGTTAGATGTTTAATTTTTTAGAGTTAGTATAGTATTAGATAGTAAATTGTATATATAATAGTTTAGATTTGTTTATTAGTTTGTTTTAATTGTTATTTTTCGTTTAGATTAGTTTAGAGTAGTTTTCTTTTTGTTTTCTTAGGACTTAGATCAGCTAACGGAGCCGCTAAACCCGTCAGGGTGGGTTATCCCAAACGGCTTGGGTTATTTAGACAACCCTGGACCGGATCCACTCTTCCAGTTGGCGAGTGTTCATTTTCGCCCATCAACACTATTACAATCTCCAACCGAAAAAAATCCCTTTCTTGTCTCTTCCAAAATGTATATTTAAACAAACTTCTAAACATTTAGAATTCTGATCATTCTGGAAACTTGTCAGTTACAAATGAAAAAATGGAGCGTTTCATCTCCTCATATTTTGTCCTCCCTCGTAAGGGTAGAGCACCTTCCTTTCTCTTCTCTTCCGGCTCTAGAAATAGAATGGGTTGACATCTATCATTATTTAGCACCAGAAAACTGCCCCTTCGCCTGCTCAATGCAAATGACACACCTTTCAACCAACTGGGCTATCACACTGGAAGGCTCTGCTTGGTTGCTTGCCTTAAAGGTGTAACAAATCTTTGCCAACTGTGGAAACCTTTTCCCTACTTGTCAGTCTTCCGTGATGATAGAGCATAATTGTAAACTTGGTTGTACTAGCCACTTGTCCACTTGGACCATATCAACCTGGCTTATCTGGGATATCTCCTCTTGCTCCTTCTCCACGTTTTCTTTGATGTCTAGTAGATGTTTAGCTATATTGATTTTACGCAGCGTCCCAACACTGCCTTCCTTATCAAGGTCTAACAAACTTTTATTTATCAAGGCAAACGTTTCCTCACAAGAATTCATCACCTCTTTAGCTCTCCCCTTTATTTCTGATATATTCTTCTCCCAAACGTTTAGCAAGATATTCCCTCTAGTTTGTTCTGCGATGGATAATTTGGAGCTGCTGACCATCTCTATATTCACTGTAGCTATAACAATGTCCTGGAAAGCAACTTGATCTAACACTTGATCTAACACTTGATCTATCGTCTGAAAGTGGTTTTGAATGGTTCCCACTTTTACAAGCAAGTCTTGTTGAGCCATTAATACCTTCTGTCATATTTCGACATCTTGGGATCTGAACATTTTTATGTCTAAAACTTGATTCTCAACGACATCCAGCTTTGACTATAACTGTATTATTTGCTACTCCTGCTGGCTTACTTGCGTCGACTAGCGCACCAGCTCAAGTTTGGATCTAAGCTTCTCGATCTCCTGCAGATCATCTATTCTGGTCTGCTCGAGGTTTCTTCTCACCTCATCTCTGGCATTTGCTTCCACCGTAGCCACCCTAGCTTCCAACTTTTCGATTAATAGGTTCTTTCACTTCAACTATGACTTCAAGGTTCCCACAGAGTACTGGTTAGCTGTAGCATAAGCTCCCAGTGTTCCTGCTATCTCATCAATGAATTCCTCCTCCCCTGCGGCCTTTCCTTCTGTCAAGATTTTAAATCTTTTAGCCACTACACCCGCTTTTTGATATGATTCTTGCTTCACTACAACCTTCCTTTTCTTATCAAATAAAAATTCATTAGGGGGTAATTCTTCGACCGAAATGGGCGTTAGTTCTTCACCGAAAACCCATCCCGCATCGGCGTTCCCCTTTGTGAACTGTAAGGGTGTGATAGAAGCAATGGGACTACTGATTTCATTGAATGGTTGTTTCAGGGTAGCATCTGTGGCTGGCTCATTTGACATGAGCAATCGTGAGTCGCCTGACCCTTGCAAGGGTATCCTTGCTTGACCTTAGACCTTCTTGTTTGGCGTACCCTTTTAGGGATTTCCTTCCTGTTGGTAGGGGATTTCAGCTCCTCGCTCTGAGGTTCCAGCCTCCCCTATTTCCTCTTGGTTCTTCTCCTTATTAGGACTCTAGTCCTTTGAACCTTTGGCTTCCATCTGCTGTGTAACCGGAAGATTTGAGGTTTCACCCTATAAAACCTGGGGGAGACAACTCTGTCGGGGCTCCTGGAATTTAAGGAAATCGACCATATCTCCAGGTGGTAGGGCTTGAATCCAAATTAGGACTTCAGAGTAGGACCTCGCACCCCGAAATATTTCATAATGAGCTGAATCCTCGTGTTCATATCTCTTCAGGCCACAACTCGCCAGGTGATTGCTCACAACCTTATTAGGGTTGTTCATCTTGAACTCAATATCCACCAGTTTCATTTCTTCTAAAGCCATAGCCTTGGGTTTGGCATGGCCAAAATATAACAAGGAATGTGCACCAATATGAATGGGGAAGGGAGACCATACCTTTTTTGATACTCCTTTGAGCTCTTTGCTTATTTCGCTGAGCACAGTCTGTCTGGCGATATCACGACACAATAGCTTATCTGGAAAGAATAGCGATAGATCATATAGAGGAATAGAGGTGTCGAAAACCATGATATATGAAAATTCTGCCTCTATATACCAATCTTCCATGCTACTCAGGTTGGTCGTGACGCTATCCGAAATCCTGGGAGGTGGCTGGCCGAAGATGGTAACATGCAATGGCACCATTACCTAGTTGAAGATATCATAGATGAATTATTTGGCTTTATCCTCCCAAAACTTCGATTGGTAGACATGAACATGCTCTGTATTAGATGGAGCCCAACTCTAGTTCATTATTGGAAAGGGTGTCATGAAGCAGATAACATCCATGATGTAAGACGACATAAAGAACAAAGTTGCTTTCTTACTCGCCCTCTATGCTCGATATTCGGTAGTTCGACTGGTTAGACTATCAGACAACAGTTTGGCCCAATAGAAGGAGAAACCCTCAACAACTATATGAATAAGAAATACCCATGGGATGAAAAAATGGGTAGTGTCCTCCTTCCCATACAACCTGCAGGCCATCATCGCTATATACTTGAATTGTGGCTCCAAGGAAGAGATTGAATAGATTCCATGAGTATCAGCCCTGAATTTTGTGGGGTGTGAGACCCAATCTTTGATCAGATTGAATAAATTTTTTGCATACTGCTCACACTCCTTATTGAAACCTTATAGAAATTCGGCATTGTGAGTAATGTTCGTTGTGGGTGACAATTTATACATTGCCCACAAATGTTCTAGTCAGAAAGTCCCAATCGTTATCTTTTGTTCGTTGATAATAGTCCTGGTCGGGATGTCCACATGGTCCAGTACCCACCTGATCATATCACAATAGGGAAGAAGCTAGGGCCTCGCCGCTATTTTGTGCATCTTTGCTTGAGCGACGATTTTGTATTTGGTTGACAAGTCGTCGTTCTTGTTGTTGCTAGAATCATCCAAATAGTTTACCCACTCGGATTGCAGAATGTTGGAAACGTATGACCATGTCTTGACATAATTAATACTTCAGGGCGAGGCATCGAAAACAACGTCCGATCCTTGACCTGAACTCGTGGTAGTTTCCTTGGGCGCTTTTCGTGGAGCCATGATAGAGAAACTTGCAATTGGATCTCCTGTCGAAAAATTTAAAAACACAAACATAAGTTATCCTGGTGAAATGGCTCTACGCGCAAATAGAAATGAAAACTGAAATAATGAAGGAAAAACTCTCTATCTTGATCATTTAAGCCCGTGTGTGTCCTTTCCAACAGAATGGTCAAATCGCTTAATAGAAATATTTATAAGTAAAAATGAGATCTTAACATCTGTCACCTCACTGCAATTCAAATAAATGTCATAAATACTTGATGATTCGTAACATTGAAAAATGCAGAATCATTCAAAACTTCATCTGTAAACCGTGTGTGTTAAAGTTTTTTTAAGGCGCTAATTAATCTAGTTTAGTTCTTTCAATTTAGTGCACTTAGTTTCTAATCCCCTTTTCGGCGTTCACCACTTCATGTGTTTTCTCTCCTAGCCTCTGAACCTTAAAAACCCAAAATCGCGATGGTGTGATTTAATTGATTAAAAGTGATTTGACTTAAGCCTTTAATTAACCCATACTTAATTAAAGAAAATCGCGACTTCGTGGATCGAGGTTACAAAGGTGCTTCCCTTTGGGGAAACAATCGTCGAGTCACGAAATCACGATAGTGACTAACTAGGGTTTAAAGTGATTTGTTCTTGATACTAACTTGGGTAACTTTAACTTGGGTAGCTTGAGAAACGTTCAATGCATAACTCCCGAGAGCAAGGGTACGAGGTACTAAGAGATGATAATCCCTGCTTAGTATTTTAGTAATGGTGATTAGAATTAGGAAGGTTTTCGCCATTTCGTATGTCGGGATACTACGATTTTAGGGGGTAGAAACGTGAAACAAATGAAGTCCTGAAATCCAACCTTTTTGGGCTTAAGTATAACATTTCATGTATTTAGAGAAAGGCGACTCCAACATAGGCTCCAACTAGGAATCTCGTCTCCTTGCGGGATGAGAAGGACAAAAAGCCAAGTGCCTAAGAAAGGGTAAATGGAGTCATCAGTTTGCTTCAGTGAAACTTCGTTTGGAAAGGGGGTGCAGAGGAAAATTTGAGGTTTCGACTTTAATTACGAAACTTTCAAAACTCGACACGCTTCCTAAAATCGACTGCAGTCCATTCGATAACTTTCCCTTTCTCGAGCTTGAATTCAGAGCTGCTTAAGATGGTCCAATCAATCTTAGGAAAATCAACAGATCTGGTAGGTTTTATCTTGCATCAAAATGAGGTAAATTCCATGTTTTTAATCGGGGAGACCTGCATGAACTCGAGTTGTGGATCCGGTTTCAAAAAAGTTGATTACCAAAATGTAGTATAATTTAAGTATGACAACCTTATAGATATCTTAGATATTGCTTCACTGCCAGCGAGCTTGTTCAGTACCCTGGTGAATTTATCTGGTTCCCTTTATTGAATTTCCTTTCACCACTCCAAATTGTAATCTTGCATTTAAATGCTGAGATGAGGGAAATCATTTTATGAATTTCCTTTCATCCTCTCTTTGGACTAGATGGGGGAAAACAATTATGAATTTCCTTTCACCATCTGTCTTATACTTTACTTTTGAAATGTGGAGTGGGGGAAATCAATTTGCATAAAATATACCAGGGGTGATATTTGTGTAATATTCGTTACAGAGGCTTGTCAACTTGCTTTTAGTGCTCTGGAACAACTTTCTCTTAACCTTCACAACATCCTAGTCCGCAGGAAATTAGGGGAGAATTCATTTCCAGGGGTCTTCTTTTGAGAAATACTTAACCATTTGAAACCTTTTAAAATACCTAAGAGAGTTAGGATCTGCCTACACATGGCTTTGTTCAGCAGGAGACCGAGGAGTCATGAAGGCAAACTTACTTTTTGAGATTCGTTCGCTAGTTTCCAAAATTGAAGCATAACCTCTTTTCCTCTGTGGATGGTATGGGTAGGTGTCAGATCTTAAGGAGAGAGGACCAAGGATGAAAAAGGGAAAGAGAGAAGGCTATGGACCTCAAAAACCCAGATGTTATCATGCAATCCTAACTCTAGGAAACTTGTCCCCCCCCCACCTTTTTTTTTTTTTAAGAAAACATGTCGGTTGAATACATCGTACTTGTGAGACCATTTCTATGTTTTAAGTGATGTTCGTTTGAAACCTAGATGCTTAGGAAATTAATACCTTGGCATTACCACTTCATTCTCGTCTAAAAGAAAAATATTTGTCACCTGTTTCAAGTGGGTCAATTTCCTGATACCTGACCGTCCCTTTCTCCTTTTGCGGTTTGGTCTGTAATTTGGAGGCCTGTATGAAACAACATGAAGAGTATCAAGTCTTCAAGATTTATGGGATTCTGTGTGTCAAAATTTATGTCTCTACTTCTAGGAAATCAACAACCTATTTTATTCGCGATGAAAGTGAACTTACCGAAAATTTATATAAACAAAAAAGAAAACACAAACCGGTATATACAATGGAGGTTTGGAACTCATTTATTGCATATAGTTCTTTAAATAATTCCCGTTGATAGGGGCGCTAAGTATTTTACCATCCTAATTCTCTAACAGAAATGAATTCTTCCCTTCAGAAGATGAGACTTTGAATGGTCTGTACCAGCTATGATCAAATTTACCATGTTTTTCCGAATCTTCCCTCCTAGCATCCGATTTCAAAACCAAATCGTCGGGGAGGAAATCTCTATTTTTGGCTTTATGATCGAACAACGCTTTCATGTTATCCTGCTATTTCTGCATCCTTGCATCCACCTCGATCCTGCGTTATTGGACCTCAATCAGTTTATTTATTCTTCTTGTGATGTGGTTTGGCTCTTCTTTCTCATCTTGCTAGAGCTTCATTATAGGGAGCGCCATATTTATAGGTAATACCACATCAATCCCATATACCATTTGGGAAGGATAAGTACCAATGGATTTCTTCGTACCTATCTGATTTTCCCATAAAGCGTACTTCAAGTGTACATGCCAAGATCTTTTGTTTTCACTCAACACCTTCTTAATTATGGTAATTAAACTTTTATTTGATGATTCGGCTAACCCATTACCTTGAGGGTAATATGTTGTGGAGTGGCCTAATACGATGTTATATGTTTGACAAAAGCTAACCATTTCCATAGACTTAAATGTCTAGCATTATCCATTACTATCTTTCGGGGACAACCAAATTTGGACAGTATGCTCTCTTCCAGGAAATCTATCACCACCAAAACGGTCGCCTTTCTAGTCGGAATAGCCTCCACCCATTTGGTGAAATAATCTGTGGTAGTGAGGATCCATTTGTACTGAGCATTGGAATGTGGGTTGAGTTCGCCTATAAAATCTAACCCCCATTGTTGGAAAGGGGCTTCATTTTTGACAGGCACCAGAGGTAGCACTGGGAGCTTTTGTTTGCCTGCGAACAACTGGCAAGGGTTACAGGCTTTGACTTTGGTGTTGACATCTGAGAATAGTTTAGGCCAATAATATCCTGCCCTCTGGATTTTATAAGCTGTTTCCCTCCAGGCGTGATGCCCTCCGCGCACTCCTTCGTGAAATTTGTTTATGACCCCCTCTGTTTCTGATTCTACCAAACAAACTAGTAGGAATCCTAATGGGTCCTTCCAGTACAATTGACTTTCGAATATACAGTACTTCATCGCATGTAGCTTCAGTGTCTTGGCTTTAGCTGGAGATAGATCGCTAGGGCATTTCAGGGTCAGTAGGTAGGACATTATATCTTTATACCATTCTGATAAAGAAAAATTCTCTTCAATTGTGGATATAGATATTTAAACATTGGGCTTGTTTACGTCCCCATGTCCTTCATATCCTTGCAGGTTATTTATTTTGAGTTCTTTGAAATTTGATTCCACCAAGAGCTTAGCCAAACCTTGTCCTTTCACTAGTTTCGTCGGTTTTACCTCTAGGTCGAACTCTTGAATTTTAGCAAGACACCAACCCCTCTTTCCATCACTTTCGGGCTGAACCAATATATCCTTCACAGAACTGGTGGGAACGTATGCAATTACCTTGGAGTGTAGCACGTAAGTTCTAAAATACTTCAGCGCCTTAACCATAGCATACGCTTGTTTCTCTATTATATTGTATCTCAGTTCAACATCTCTAAGAATTTTAATAAAAAAGGCTATTGGTTGCTCAAAACCCACTTCATTCTTCTGGAGAAGTACTACCGCCACTGTGTGTTCGGAGGTGAACGAAAAAATCAGGAAATCCTTTAGGTAATCAGGGCTTGCCTGTACGGGCACTTCGTTGATAACTTTCTTTATGTGTGCAAACGACGCTTTAGCTTCTGCCTTCCATTTCACTTTGTTGTTCTTCTTTAGCATATATGTGATCAATTTCATGATTTCAGCAAAGTCTGGGATAAATCTTCTCAAAAAAATTATTTTTCCTAAAAATGATTGAATTTCTTTTATATTTCTAAGAATATTTATGGTGTCTATAGATTCTACCCTTTTCGGGTCGATTTTAATTTCATCCCGAGACACAATGTCACCCAAGAGTTTACCTTCTTGCATCACGAAGTGAGACTTCTTGGGGTTTAAAGACAAACCAAATTTTCAGCATTTTTCAAACGTTTTCTTCAGATGTAACAGATGGTCTTTGTCGGATTTAGAGAAGACAGTTAGATCCTCGAGGTAGATAACTATGAATTTATCTCTTTCATCAATGAAAGTGATATCCATAGCGCACTGGAAGGTAGCACCTGCATTCATCAGACCAAAAGGCATTTTTTCATACATAAATGTGCCCCAAGGGGTGGTGAAAGTTATTTTTTCTTTATCATGCTCATTGACAACAATTTGATTGTAACCGGAAAATCCATCGATCATCGACATCCTATTTTCCCCGATTACTTTTTCCAAAATGTGATCCATATTGGGTAGAGGATAATTATCTTTGAGAGAGGACTTGTTTATATTTCTAAAGTCTACGCATAGTCGGATCTCCCCGCTTTTCATCCTAACTGGGACTAAGTTCACCATCTAGTCAGAGTACCTGAGAGGTACAATTATTTTTGCGTCTAAAAGCTTTTTCAATTCTTTTTCGACCACATGTAGTAAAAGGGGGTTGATTTGTCTAAGATTTTGTCTGAAGGGTTTAACACTAGGTTTCAAAGGTATCTTGTGCTCGATCATAGAGGTATCATAGGTTCTGAGCTCATCGTAAGACCATGCAAATACATCTTTATACTACCTGAGTAAGTCTGTATACTTTCTTTTTATCTCAGGAGGAAGGTACTTTGATAACTTCACTATCCTAGGCTCTTTGGTGGTGCCCACGTCACAGTCTTCAACCTCCTCTGGTTGGGGCTACAAGGTGGACTTCAGAGGCATGTCGTTTTGATCAAACAACCTTTCCAGAGGTATCAAGCCCTTAGGGATATGATTACTTAACACTAGCAGGCGATGATTTGCAATTTTTTCTTGGAACTCCTGAGGTTCCTTCCCTTCCTGCATAATCCAGGTATGATCGTTTTGGTTTTTTTGGTCAATGTGGGTTTCAGATAAATCATCCACCATTTCCAGGAACTTTTTGATTTGTTCATCATCTTCAAAAACCTACCAGTGTTGTATGTTGTTTGGTATGGATGGTTTGTGCCTTACCTCTATGTGGTATTTTAATTTGAAAGCAGTAGGGGGTGCGAAATTTGAAGTTTCTTTGGCAAGTGAATCCGTCTGCTGGTTTTTGGCTCATGGGATGAAATGAACCTTTACTGATGAAAATAAATTTTCCATTAGATCCCAGGCGCACTTTCTGTAGGACCTTAGTCTCAGGTGCTTGGCCTAGTACTGCCAATTTACCTGCTTCACAATCAGTTCAACATCTCCATAGACCTCTAAGTTCTTTATGTTTATCTTCTTGGAAGCTTCCAGTCCTAAGACTAGAGCTTCATATTCACAAACATTGTTTGTGTAGTCTACGTCCCACTATAGCCTATAAGAGAAGGGAATGCTGAATTCATTTTCAAGTGCTACGAAAATCACTCCCGCACTTGCTCCTTCACACGACGAAGCACCATCAAAGAACATTTTCCAAGTTCCAGTGTTGTACACATTTTTAGCTGTCTTTTCAGTTTTGATTTCATCAGTGTAACTTTCTTCTGTATAATTATCTTTAGTATCATCAAAGGACAAGATACATTTTCCTAGGTCTTGATTGGCGATGTAAACAGGGTAATTGTTAGGATTCTGAGGATCACTTACCATATATGCCAATCGTGTTTCCCTATATACCCATGTGAACTGTCCACCAAAAACAGGGATTGTGGCGTAGGTCATATCCAGCTGAAGGGATCCCCTGAGCTTGGCTCCCCAAGATCTAGATAATAGTAAACCACACTTCGGGGGTATATCAACGAAAAATACATCCATTAGGACATTTTTCACCGGAATCTGGGCTAGGGTGACTACTAAATCTTTGATCATGCCCATGCACTTAACTCTCCTTGAATCGAACGAGTAAAGATCTCCATAGGGTCTGGTGATTTCGAGGCTTAGTCTATCCATAATATATTTGGGCATTACGTTATGAGAGGCCCTAGAGTCCAGCATGCAATTATGCAACAACCAATCGTGCACTTTCAGGGTAATATAGAAGGGGGTGGCGGTATCCCTGGCACCTTCAAAATGTGGACCAAAAGTGATATTAGGCTTGTCATCTTCCATATTTATCACGTCGGACTGACTCTCTAGATCTGAAAAATTTATCATCTTGGTTATTTGTTTTTGATACACAGGATTCTTCACCAACTCGACCAAAGGTATTGGTATATTGATCTTCTTTATTTCATTTTCTAGGAAGAAACCTCCTGCAATTTTATCTGTTTCCTTGGCTAAAACATCAGACTCTTTCTTATCCATTTTATTTAGTAGCACTATTTTATTTTCAGCGTTTCTTGTTTCGGGTGTCCACCTTTCAACTGCCATAGTTCTTCTCGCTTGGGTTTCGGCCTCTTTTATATTGGTATTTTGCGATTCTACCCCTTTTTTATTTCACATCTCGGTCTCTTTCTAGATGAGCTCGTGTGTTTCACTCCTAGGAAAAAATTTCTTGGGTTGTGCAGTCGACACAGGTTTGTTTTGGGGCCTCAGATTGTATTTATGTTGCGGCTCGGTCATTATGGTGTCGACCATTCCTTGATAAGCAGGATCATCGGCGTTGTTTAGGTTATTATCTTCAACTGATGATTGTTCAGTGTTCAGGGACTTCTCATAATCTTCTTTAGTAAAGTGAGGTTGTATACAATCGTCACCTAAGTTGTTTACATTTTCTTCCAAGTCTTTGAACTCTTGCATATCATATCCTCCAATAAAATTTTCATTTTTTAGAGGTGTTTGGATCTTTTGGTCTTCGTTTTTAATTTGTCTTGGTTGAAACTGAGGATTGGGATTTCTCCTGAATTCTCTTTTAACGAATTGATCAGCTTTGGATTGATATAGCTCCATTTTCGAGATTTTGTTTGATAGTTCTTTTATTATCCTAGCCATGTCATCCATTTTGTCATCTGAGGATCTTCCAGATTTAGAGGGACCTGCTTGTTCTCTAAGACGTCTAGTTTTCCTGTTTCCCATATCGATTTTCATTTTTAATTTACCTGAAGTCGTCATGTTTGACTCAATTTCCACAGTGTCATCTTGCATTCAGGTTAGGTCGACCCCTCTCCTTTCTCTTAACAGTAGAGAAAAATCAAGTTGAAAGGCTCCTGCGAAAGTTACTTTGGTTGCAGGTTGGGATGGTTTAACTTCAACAAGGATCTTATTGAACAACTTGTTAAACCTTTGGATAAATTCCATAACAGTTTCAGATCCCTTTTTCTTTAAAGACCCGAACTCGTTCAAATAGTATAAATGATCCTTTCTTTCGCTCCATTGTTTGAGAAAGAGGTCTTCTAGCGCATCGTAGAATATGATTGAACCTGGGGGCAGGCTCCGAAACCAAGTTCTTACCTGTCCCTCGAAGGTTTGGACAAACAAATGGGAATACCCGTCCTCATGCTTGAGACCTAGAATATCAACGATTTGATCAAAAAAGTTGATATGCTCGACTGCAGTTAGATCCCCTTCTCTTGTGAAATTGGGTAAGTTTTTCATATAGTTTTTGGGTAAATCATGGAGAGGTACTGGAAGGACGAAGGGGGCGTATCTAGTGGCTACTTTGGTGGAAACCCTGGGAGGCAATTGTTGGCCTTGACCTCCTATTCCGCCTTCTCCTCCTTCGATGATGACCATGGATAACCTAGGAGAGGAAATCGGTGCGTTATAAAGAGGGTTGGCGAAGATGTATAGTGACTCTTTGGCTTCCCCGGGGTGGAAAGGGGAAAAGTCGGGAAAATTTCTACCAGGGGAGGTGAAAGTTGAAAAAGGGGAAGAAGGTATACGTGGACTCGGCTCCTCTGAATTGTAGGACATGTAAATGGGAGAACCCACCGGTGTCGAATCTGTGTACGTGGAAACTTATTCAAGGCCTTGAGTGACAGAGGGGTTTATATTGAGAGTTGATGGGATATCAATAGGGATGAGCTTTACACCAGGCGTGTCTCCCCTACTAACGTAAGAGGTCGTCAGAGAGGTCTCGGTCTTGATCTCGGGTAGGAGTTGCTTGGAATTTAGGGTCTTGGCTTCAACAACACTGTTCGATATTTTCCCGAGAGAAATTTCTCGCGAGGGTGAAGGTTCAAAAAAGGTCTTATATTTAGATTGATTAGACTTGGGTTGGTAGGAAACAACGTTTTGTTTAAAAAGACCCCTTGGTCTTAGTATTTTTTCAGGGTCGGAAACTGGCACTGTCTGTTTGGCATATGGGTTTTGTCTGGTGTTCTTTTGAAAGGATGCTAGCTTACTTAAGAGTGGAGTCACCAAGTGAATGATGAAGGTTTAACCTTAACAAGGTGTTCTCTCTTTGTTCACTATCAGAAAATGAAATTTGGAAATGTCATTTTCTCAGGGGAAAGTGACTACGATTCTCCATCCTCTGCAACGGTGCCAGAAAGATGTTGTTCCAAAGTCTACACTTAAGGCTATAAAGTATGGAGTCTAAGCATCCAAAGTGAGTGAGTGATAAAAAGGGGAAGAAACAACTTTGGGGAAAGAAGTTATGGCTGATTTTTGAGTTGTCTTTGTCTAGCTTCCAAATATTCTTGAATGTTGATATCTCGTTCGATGGCAGCCCATGAACGTTCGAGCTCTGTACGGGTCATGGTAGTCTTAAGTATGGTATCGAAAAGATTCAAAGTGATGTTGGTTTGATCCGATAAGCTGGGTTCGATGTTGGGCTGCCTTACGATGGGTATAGTCATGGGGAGAACAGAGCTTTAAAAAAGGGTTGATGTTTTAAAGTGCTTATTTCAATTTTAGATTATACGAGGAAAATTCAATGAAGCCAATCAAAGGGTTTAACAAAATCGAAGGCCATTTTCCGTAACTGAGTTAAAATCTGAAACTGAGTGTGAAAATGAAAGAAAAACATAGAGTTGTCAACAATGTAGGACATCAATTTCAGAGGAATCCCACGCTGTAGCAAAAGAAGAAAAGAAAGAGATACCTTTATGAAAGAATAAAATGTAGAGATCTAAGTAATTCACAGGTCTTGTACCTTCTAGTAGTCGATACAAAGGAAAAGATGTAAATAACTAGATAACTAGAACCTGATCACCAAAATAGAAGTCATACTAAATTGCAGTTAAAACATTCATCAAAGACGTATATGTAAAAAATGAAATGAAGTATGAAATCACAGAGGAAAACACATAACTCAATCTTGAAGGAATATGGATTCTTCAATTTTCTTTGTATTAATCCTCGTTAAAAAGAACTTTCTCTATTACAATCTCCAACCGAAAAAAAAGCCCCTTCTTGTCTCTTCCTAAATGTATATTTAAACAAATTTCTAAACATTTAGAATTTCGATCGTTCTGGAAACTTGTCAGTTACAAATGAAAAGATGGAGCATTTCATCTCCTCATCTTTTGTCTTCCCTCGTAAGGGCGGAGCACCTTCCTTTCTCCGCTCTTCTGGCTCTAGTAATAGAACAGGTTGACATATGTCATTATTTACCACCAAAAACCTGCCCCTTCGCCTGCTCAATGCAAATGACACACCTTTCAACCAATTGGGTTATCAACCTGGAAGGATCTGCTTGGTTGATTGCCTCAAAGGTGTAACAACTCTTTGCCAACTGTGGCAACCTTTTCCATACTTATCGGTCTTCCGTGATGATAGAGCATAATTGTAAACTTGGCTATACTAGCCATTTGTCCACTTGGACCATATCAACCTAGCTTATCTGGGATATCTCTTCTTGCTCCTTCTCCACGTTTTCTTTGATGTCCAACAGGTGTTTAGTTATATTGATTTTTCCCAGCGTCCCAACACTTCCTTCCTTATCAAGGTCTAACAAAATTTTATTTATCAAGGCGAACGTTTCCTCACAAGAATTCATCACCTCTTTAGCTCTCCCCCTGCTTTCTGATATATTCTTCTCCCAAACCTTTAGCAAGATATTCCCTCTAGTTTATTCTGCGATGGATAATTTGGAGTTGTTGACCATCTCTATCTTTGTTGTAGCTATAACAACATCTTGGAAAGCAACCCGAGCTGCCCCAGTTTATCTTTCTCTCAAAGAAATATTTTCTAACACTTGATCTATCATCTGAAAGTGGTTCTGAATGGTTCCCACTTTTACAAGCAAGTCTTGTTGAGCCATTAATACCTTCTGTTAGATTTCGGTAGCTTGGGATCTGAACATTTTTATGTCTAAAACCTAATTCTCGGCGACATCCAACTTCGATTGTAACTGTATTATTTGCTACTCCTATTGGATTACTTGCATTTGGATTACTTGCACCGACTAGTGCACCAACTCAAGGTTGGATCTAAGCTTCTCGATATCCTATAGATCAACTATTCTGGCCTGCTCAAGGCTTCTACTCACCTCATCCCTGGCGTTTGCTTCCATCGTAGCCACCCTAGCTTCCAACTTTTCGATTAAGAGGTTCTTTCGCTTCAACTGTGCCTTCAAGGTTCCCACAAAGTATTGGTTAGCTGTAGCATAAGCCCCCAATGTTCCTTCTATCTCATCAACAAATTCCTCCTCCCCTACGGCCTTTACTTCTATCAAGATTTTAAATCTTTTATCCACTGTGCCCACTTTTTGATATGATTCTTGCTTCACTACAACCTTCCTTTTCTTATCAAATAAAAATTCATTAGGGTATAATTCTTCGACTAAAATGGGCGTTAGTTTTTCACCAAAAACCCATCCTGTATTGGGGTTCCCCTTTGTGAACTGTAAGGGTGTGATAGAAGCAATGGGACTACCAATTTCATTGAATGGTTGTTTCGGGGTAGCATTTGTGGCTGGTTTGTTTGACATGAGCAATAGTGAGTCGTCTGACTCTTGCGAGGGTATCTCTGCTTGACCTTGGACCTGCTTGCCCGACATACCCTTTTCGGGGTTTCCTTCCTATTGGTAGGGGATTTCGGTTCCTCGCTTTGAGGTCCCATCCTCCCCTATTTCCTCTTGGTTCTTCTCCTTGTTAGGACTCGAGTCCTTTGAACCTTTGGCTTCTGTTTTCTGTGTAACCGAAATCTTTGGGGTTTCAGCCTGTAAAACCTGGGGGAGACAACTCCGCCGGTGCTCCTGGAATTTAAGGAAATCGACCATATCTCCAGGTGGCAGGGCTTGAATCCGACTTAGGATTTTAGATTAGGACCTCACACCCCAGAATATTTCATCAAGAGGGGAATCCTCATGTTCATATATCTTCAAGCCACAACTCGCTAGGTGATTTCTCACAACCTTATTAGGGTCATGCTTCTTGAACTCAATATCCACTAGCTTCATTTCTTCTAAATTCGTAGCCTTGGCTTTTGCATGGCCAAAATATAACAAGGAATATGCACCAATATGAATGGGGAAGGGAGGCCATACATTTTTTGATACTCCTTTGAGCTCTTTTCTTATTTCGCTCAGCACAGTCTATCTGGCGATCTCGTGACACAATAACTTATATGGAAAGAATAGCGGTAGAGCATATGGAGGAACAAAGGTGCCGAAAACCCTGATATATGAAAATTCTGCCTCTATATACCAATTTTCCATGCTACTTAGGTTGGTCATGATGCTATCCGAAATCCTGGGAGGTGGCTGGCCGAAGATGGTGACATGCAATGGCACCATTACCCAGTTGAAGATCTTGTAGATGAATTCTTTGGCTTTATCCTCCCAAAGATTCGAGTGGTAGACATGAATAGGCTATGTATTAGATGGAGCCCAGCTCCATTTCATTAGTGGGAAGGGTGTCATGAAGCAGATAACATCCATGATGTAAGCCGACATAAATAATGAAGTTTCTTTCTTACTCGCCCTCTGTGCTCGATATTCGGTAATTCGACTGGTCGGGATGTCCACATGGTGCAACGCCGACCTGATCATATCACAATAGGGAAGAAGCTGGGGCCTCATCGCTATTTTGTGCATCTCTTCTTGAGAAATGATTTTGTATTTGGTTGACAAGTAATCCTTCTCGTTGTCGCTAGACTCATCCGAACATTTTACCGACTTGGATTGCAAAATGTTGGAAACGTATGACCATGTCTTGACAGAATTAATACTTCAGGGTGAGGTATTGAAAACAACGTTTGAACGCTAACCTGAAATCTTGGCAACTACCTTGGGCGCTTTTCATGGAGCCATGATAGAGAAACCTGCAACTGGATCTCTTGTCGAAAAAATTGAAAACACAAACAAAAGTTATCTTGGTGAAATGGATCTACGCACAAATAGAAATGAAAACTGAAATAATGAAGGAAAATCTCTCTATCTTGATCATTTAATCCTGTGTGTTTCCTTGCCAACAGAATGGTCAAATCGATTAATAGAAGATTTAGAAGTAAAAACGAGATCTTACGATCCGTCACCTCACTGCAATTCAAATAAATGCCATAAATGCTTGACGATTCATAACATTGAAAAACACAGAATCATTCAAAGCTCCATCCGTAAACCATGTGTGTTAAAGTTTGTTTAAGGAACTAATTAATCTATTTTAGTTCTTTCAATTTAGTGCACTTAATTGCTAATCCCCTTTTCAGCGTTCTCCACATCGGGTGTTTTCGCTCCCAGCCTCTGAACCTTAAAAACCCAAAATCATGATGCTGCGATTTAATTGATTAAAAGTGATTTGACTTAAGCCTTTAATTAAACCATGCTTAATTAAAGAAAATCACGACTTCGTGGATCGGGTTTACAAAGGTGATGCCCTTTGGGGAAACAATCACCAAGTTGCGAAATCATGATAGAGACTAACTAGGGTTTAAAGTGATTTGTTCTTGATACTAACCTAGGTAAATTTAACCTGGGTAGCTTGAGAAACGTTCAACGTGTAACTCTCGAGAGCGAGGGTATGAGGTACTAAGAGATGATGATCCCCTCTTAGTCTTTTGGTAATGGTGATTAGAATTAGGAAGGTTTTCGCCATTTCGTACGTTGGGATACTGTGATTTTAGGGGGTAGAAACGTGAAACAAACGAAGTCCCGAAATCCAACCTTTTTGGGCTTAAGTATAACATTTCATGTATTTAGAGAAAGGTAGCTCCAACATTATCCTCAATGTTCAATTGATTTTGAGCAGGAACTTGTGCAGTAATGTTTTCCTTCTCGAGACATGGTCTCAACAATTGATCAATATTTTTATCCAATGGGGGAATGGGAGCCCTTGCTTCCCCCTCTTGGTCCAAGTGGCCTTGAGTTTCCTTTTGAGTCTGATCTCACTTTTTGTAGATCCTCAAACCCTCATGCTTGTTATTCTTCACTGATAGACTCTGACAGTCCTGTCCAAAACTGCCATCGTCATATGGAATATGATTAGTTTTCTTCGCCCTTTGGGTCTGTCGACCCTCCTCGTTTGTGTGATTTATTGGATTTTTAATTGCACTCGGATGAGGCTGTACTTGAAGCCATGACCCTGGTTTCTATACCGTGGGAATAATTACACCGTGGTTTGTGTTTTCTTCCCTTTTGGGAGACTTTTCAGGTTGACTACCGAAGAGACTCTTGGTCAGAGCCTAGTAGCGGGCTCTACCTGAACCAGTACTATGCATGAGTCATAAGGCTATGCGGTGTCTTGTACCATATTGTACTATCCGTGTTTGTTGTTTTCAAGTTTTGTATTCAATAGAACCTCTTATTTTCTGAAGTTTCTACCTGTATTGGATTTATTAACTTCTGGATGAGTGTTATTTGTCTTATATGCAGGATATTGGAGACATTTTTTCTTTGAATTTTGTTCATCGTATTGATATGTTCTGACAGGTATTGACCTCAAAACTGGCATATAGGTTAGGTTTTTCCCTACTTGCATTTTTGCATTGTCCATTTACTGGTTCATTTGGCCTTAGGATCGACCCCATTGAATTGTGACACTAACATTCCTTGTTGATAAGTGTGTCGTACTTTATGTGGTAGAGCCTTCCTTCCATGGGAACCCTAGTTAGAGCCTTATTTTCCATTTGGTTCCCATGCCGAAGTAATTCATAGGCATGAGAGTCCTGTTTAGTCCTGCCATGACTTTATGTTGAAGCCTCATCCTTCTTCTTCATTATTTTTTTTGGCCTTACCTTCGGGACTCCCTAATGAGCATGCTTTGTTGTCTTTCAAGCTTGCTTTAAATTTCAAAAGCAACATCCAATGAGACTGTATTTATTCTTTTCGATCTCATATGGATTACGTGAAAAAAATAACACCCTAGAGTCTTCTTTAAGACCTTTTCAGACTCTCTAAAATTGAAAATATTGTTGAGCGATCTTATTTCCCTTCACACTCGCCAAACTCAAATTTGAAGGCACATCTGTTCGGTCGTAGTTTACCCCATGTTTGGTCCGGATGGATAAATTTATGAATAAAGGTATGCTCTAGGAACTTTGGTTCACTAGAAGAGTATTCTCAGGCGTAATTTTACCACTTTTTCCAGCATGAGGGACTAAATTTTTGAAAAAGGAACATTCTCCTTGGTTTTGGTTTATCTCTTTTTGGAGCCTTGGAGACTACTTACAAAAAGGGAACCCCCCCGAAGTCCATAGTTAATATCTTTTCAGTCTCCCTAAATATGAAATTATCGTCGAGTGACCTTGTTCCTTTACAACCGTTAAATTGGTCTAGAATAAATTCTACTTGGCATGAGTTTAACCCTTTTCCCATCTAGTAGATTATTGCGGAAAAAGGTATGCCTCGGGAGATTTGTCTCGTTGGGAGAGTTCTCCTCATTTATATTTTATACTTTTTCGGGCTAAGGATACTAAACTCAGAAAAGGGTTGTGAGTCCATAGTTGAGCTCTTTTAAGACTCCTTAAAATTGAAAAGATATTTGAGTGACCTTGTCTTTGCCACACTCGTTAAAATGGTTTTGAAAAGATGTTCTTTCAGTGCAAGTTTAAACCTTTTTTGAGCTGATTGGACTAGTTGTGAAAATGGTACTCCTTGGAGTCCTCTTTAACGTTTTTTGAGAGTCTCTAAACGTGAAAAAACCATCGATATTACCTTCTCTGGGCTCATAAAAATTTACATGGAAGGGGTCTTGCTGTGTCATGCTTAATCACATTGCGGGTCTCATATTTGCGTCTTTGGCATAATGTCGGCTCCATGTTTCTCTCAACTGAAGCTTTAATGAATTCCTTGTATGCAAGCCTTGCAACAATTTTTTCCTCTGCAATCTGACACCTTGACCCATGGAGGAATTTTCCCCGAGTGTCCTTATCCTGCACATGTCTCCTTTCCTTGAGAATCAATCTGTTCCATGCGTTTGGAACTAGTTTTGTTGCTCACGACATTCATTCCTCCTTTGTAATGTAGAATTCTTTTGATTCTTTTTCAAGCTCATTAAAAATTTGAAAAAGACAACAAAAATCAAATATTCCAAAAAGAGGGGACGAGAAATATTCATTCTTTTTTTGGAAACAAAGATAGTCTCCCTTGGACACAGAACATCATTTTGTTTGTTCATCAAGCATTGGGATCTAGTATGACCTTAGGAAGTTGTTCTCGCTTCGTTTGGTTACTCTTCCAAACATATGGAGAGTTTTAGGTGCCTCCTACATCATGGACTTGTGTCAATATTATGATGCCTAAGTCTGATCATATTTCATGCTCTTGTCCAAGGGAAGTTTTATCCAACCTGAGTTGGCCTTTATGTAGTTTGTCTCTTGAACTTCATGAGTCAGCCATATCATGAGTCCAATCAAGTCCAGATTCAAAATCGATGAAATTATTTGCCTGATCATCGAGATCCTCCAGTATTTTCTAGACGGTTTGTCGAAGACCTCAGAGTAGTGAGTCTTACACTCCCATTGTACTCCTACATGAGTTTTGAATATCTTGAAGTTGTTGCTCGATCTATGAAGTTTTTATCTCCAGCCACAGGCGTTACTAGCTTCTTGAAGATGCATATTGTACTTATATATCTTTGAATGATTTTGAGATGTAGATCCATTGTGTATTGCTCACAAATAAACTTTATACATTTATATGACATGGATCTGCAGTGTACTTGATTGTAAGACATGATTAGTTCATCTTGAGCATGGGTATGCCTGCCTCAGAGAGATCATTGTTGTTTTGTAGATGGCACCTCCCGAACTCTAGTCTCGGGCTCACTCGGCTTCGTGCATTCCCTCTGGTGAAGATATTGTAATGCATTTTGGCCATCATTTTATCTTCTAACCTCACATATTAGGGGGCATATGTTATAGCCCTAAAATTCCCTACTTATTCATACATGGCATTAGCCTTTCTACTTACACAAATTGTCAATTCATTGCTAAGGAGCTCTATTTAAAAAACCAGTTTTTGGATCATGTACGTGCCCTGCTGCACTACTTCCCGCATACATACGCTTGTTGTATGCTATACAACCCACGCAAATACACTAGATGCATACTAAACAACCCGCAATTACCTCTAAAAGTTTCAAAAAATAAAAAGTTGCAAGGAATTCGACCGAATTAATGGGCTATCAGAGGTTTCCCAACCAATTCACCTGCTATACCTTGTCCCCAAACTGAATAACTATTATTTTATCATATAAAAGGAGGTCTTGGGGTATCATTCCAACATCAAGAATTAGAATGATGAAACTCTACCCAAATCCCTTTCCTTCCTTTCCCAAGTATTTGCAGCCTTTTTTTAGTACTTGCCTCAACATTCCCTCTCTAGATTTTTTGTCCCATACAATCCCTTCCCTTCCCTTAAAGTTATCAGTTGATTGTGAGAGAAGTAATTTGGAAGGTGCACTTGGTGAAATGTCAAGAGGATCTCGGACTAGGTTCACTGAGCGTCGACTTGCAAAGGTTGTAATTTCCAATCTTTGAATATTGAAATAAAAAATCTTTTTCCCTGTCCCAAATGATATATTTATGTCTTTCATTTGATTTATGCATAACAATTTATGTCTAACCCTAATTGATGAGTATAAACAAAATATTTGTAGCATTGTTTTCCTAAGTGTTTATATAGGTCATCTTTGGGAGGAGACCAACATCCAAGGAAGCAACAAAGCTCGAGGAGGTCAACATCAAGCATTTGGACCAAAGGTATTGCTTCTAACTTACTCTTCTATCATTTTGTGTTCATCTGTGTGGAAGGTTTGGGGTAGTGTAGGAATTAGATTATATTTTAAGGGATTTCATAGCGGTCTCTATACTTCGAACCCTGGTATAGTTATAGGGCGATTTTCCCGCTAGCAATGGATGAGAAGATAGTGAAAATTATCACCAATCCCTTGTCAAGAATGAAGTATGAGCACTTTAGGGACAATATTGGAGTGTTGCAGAATGTCCACCCTCATTCAGAGGGAGGTGTGTTGTTTCTTCTCATGTCGTCTAACCCCTTTGTCCAAGGGTTCCCTAGATCAGTCATGTGAGGTGATTGAGGGGTTAATGCACTGTTGGACCTACTGAGAGAAGAAACATCACACACATAGTCATAATAATATGGTGGAGGATGTGTGACTCTGGACAATAGTTGTGTGTTGCTTCGGTGAATGTGTTCCACTGGCGGAGGTTGTGTGACTATGGACAGTAGATGTGTGCTACTTCGATGGATGTGTTCCAATGACATAGGTTGTGCGACTCTAGATAATAGTTGTGTGCTACTTCGGTGGATGTGTTCCATTGGTGGAGGTTGTGTGACTCTGGATAGTAGATGTGTGCTATGTCAGTGGATGTGTTCCACTGGAAGAGGTTGTGTGAATCTCGACAATAGTTGTGTGTTGCTTCGGTGGTTGTGTATCACCGGAGGATACTGTGTGTCTTTGGATAGTAGTTGTGTGCTACTACAGTGGATGTGTTCCACTATCAGTGACTGTGTTCCGCTGAACAATAGTTGTGTACTACTTGGCAACAATTGTGATCTATTAGATGACATTGTAGTAGTTGTGTACCACTAGATGATTTTCATGGAGATTACCAGATCATTTGGATGTAGTTCTGTGTGCTATCATTTGATCACAGAGACTGTGCCTGATGATTCGAGGTACCGAAGGAAATGTAGCAGTCGTGTGTCTGCTAGCAGATTGAAGAGTATTCAGTGGAATACTAGATGAAGACATCATGAAATATGCCTCCCTAGCTAAGAGGGAGTGTTGATGTTTTGGTAGCTGCAGGAGAATATTTCCCTCCTATATGAACTTTCTTAGATGCAAAGAATATTCTAGAAGCAAGAGATCCATTGAACAAATATTGAAATAACCTAGAAGAGAAGTCATCCCAGAAGAATATAAAGTAATAATGAAAAGACACCTTCCTAGAAGAGAAGTCGACCCAACTAGAAGGACATGAATATTATAAACAAGGAGGTGCCTTAGCTCATTTATTCACCCACTCACACTCTCCCAGCTACATAGAAGCAAGGCACAAGTTTGGAGGAGATGGCGCAGTAGCTGCAGCTGCACAATTTATTATTGCTTAGTCTTTTTGTATATCTCTCTTATGCACTACTCCTTGAGGACGTGCATTACCTTTGTATGGTGTTGTTGTTGTAGCTGGACTAGTATTTTCGGTTAAGATAGGACTTGTGCTAGGATTTATTTGATTGGACTTTCTTTATGAATGGAATCTATCTAAGAAAGGTTGTTGGGTTTTTCCCCCATTTGGAGTTTTCCCAGGATAAATCTCTTGTGTTCTTTTCTGTCTCTTTTTTATGTTGCTACTTCTCAGTACATGATATATATGTTAATGGTAACGAAGTAAAATAATACTAGTAACACTAATGCTCTGTAAATAATAAAAAATCCAACATGACTTACATACAAATTTCTAAAAATGATATCAGTCAATTATTAATATTTACCTTACCAGTAATAAAGAAAGAATATAAATTTACATATAACAATGTGTCTAACTTAATTTACATATAAAATAAATACAATATGAAAATACCGTGACGGAGGTTGAAACTGTGTGAAGAAGATCCTTCGTTAGAGCTTGCACAATGTTTATTCATTCGTTGTACTAATCCAAGACTACATCGGTACCTCCCAGCCAACACTAGGGGTACTCTTCTTCCCCCTTATCCCCCCGCGATGCAAAGGGGCCAGACACAAAAACATAACACAATAGCTCCCAATCTTGCCTCGTAAGGAAGAGCTTCCACTCTTTACACAAGCTTGGAGTCCCAACTCTCACAAGTAAAACACATTCTGATCAAATTTTGGCAGCATAATAGTACTAAGCAAAGTGAGATCCATTTCCCTTCTACACCAATTCTTTTATAGAATAATTCTCAATGACACTTTTCCACACGCACAACTAATTCATTTTTAATAATTAAATTAAATGATTATTCACACAACAAATGTGTCACACTTTCCTAAGGTTGCACATGTATTTACCCTTTTTATTTTATTTAGAAAGATATTTTCCCACACATTCCCCAATCTGTTCCTATTTTCGCTCTTAGTTGTCCCTTTATTCCCCAAATTCTTCTTTAATGAGTGTCCCCTAACTAGATCTTTGTTAGAGTTGGATCAGGAGTATTCTTTTAGTTAGACTTAGTGGTAGTTTGACTCAAGGTGTTATTCTATGTGTACACCTATTCTCTCATGTTTTATTTCTTTCTATTTTAAAAATCCCTTTTATTAATTTCATGCACACATGCGCAATTTTCCCAACCTTTGAGTTTTTATTCCCCCTTTTCCTAAATTTTGATTTTATCAAAAATATTTTAACTTATTTCCTATTTTATTTAGTCATTTATTTAAATTTAGACTTAGACTTAGTCTAGATTTAGGATTAGACTTTGGTTAGTCTTCTAAGTTTATAATTTACTGATTAATTAATACTATGTCATATCAAGGTCTAAGCATTTTATTAATTTTCTAGGCCATCTAGATTGATTGAATCATATTTTAACTATGCGACATGCCTTTCAAGACGCACCTCCGTGCTCCAATGGTGCCACTCTTCTTTGACTAGTTTTGGAAGTTTTTTCGACCCTTGGAGTCAACACTCCATTCGGTCGACCTTGTGAGAGACTAAGGGATTCTAAGGAATAAGGATTTTGCCTTATTGTGAACCCCTTAGAATTCTTCATGAGCAACTTTCTCAGTTAGCCTTCACGACATAGTGGAACTATCGAGCTAGGTAATCGTTAACCTACAGTTCAGGTCATGGCGAGAGTGCTAGTAAGATGTGACAAGGACGTTTCCACACCTCTCCCTCAAATGTCTAGTTTATGTGCATGACCCCTTTACTCATTATGTGAGTCGGATTAGAAATCATTTTCAAGCTTGCATCCACTCACAAAAACAATGTCAATAATCCATATACATAAATCATACTATAATCAATCATATATCACATGTGCGAAAAATGAAATACTAAAACAAAATGCAATCCACTCCCGAACTCAATCTAGAGTCCAAGAAAGTCCATTGATGCTATCAACATCCATAACCTGTCATGTTTCTTGCACACTCAGGAGAACTCGACAATAATATTTGTCAATACAAGTACATTTGAAAGTAACATATAAATCACAATACATCATCATATATAACTCATAATCGAGATGAAAATCATAATGTACCATATCCGGATCACTTGCACGCAATTGTCCTCAAAGAATAAGTCAATATAAGTGTGATTAGTAGAACGAGATGTTACATACACCCCTCTTGTTTTAAAATTCATCCCGAAGTTTGTATAGTCTATAAATGCAATTAAATAAATGTATCTAACATAGATCTACATATATAATCTATCAAACAAATAAGGAAATTATTGATGCATCTCATATGTGTCCTCCCATGTAGTCGAGTGTGGATTATAATTGACCCATTGTACCTTGACCTGATCGACTATTTGATGCCATAGTTGTCAAGTACGATGGTCAAGAATGTAGATTGGCTCCTCCATGAGAGCACCCTCGTCTGACACCTACAAAGAACTCGTTTCAATAACATGTGATAGATCACTAATATAATGTCGCAAAAAAATACATGAAATACATCGTTCATACGCCTCAAAGAATCAGGAAAGGCTATTCGATAAGACATGGGTCCTTTAATTTGCACAACCTTGAAAGGTCCCAAAAACCTAGGAGAGAGTTTATTACCCTTTCCAAACTTGATCGAACTCTTATGCGGTTTTACCCGCAAGAAAAATCTGTTGCCAACCTCATAACTGCGGTCAAAGTGATGCACATCGGCATAAATCTTATCTCAATCCTGAACTTATTTAATCCTTTGTCTTATTGATTGCATCTGTTCTTCCATTTCTTGGATCACTTCTGGTCCCACAAATACCCTATCTTCAAGTCGATCCCAACTCAACGGCATCTGACACAGTCGCCTGTAAACAAACTCAAACGGTGCCATGTTAATCGTACTCTGGTAAATTTTGTTGTATGCAAACTCTACCAATGGAAAGAAGTCTTCCCAACATTTTTATTTATCCATCACATACATACGCATCATATCCTCTAAAATATGAATTTTCCTTTCAGTTTGTCCATCTATCTCAGGGTGATATGTTGTACTAAAATTCAATTGCATTCCCAAGGCCTCTTGGAAACTAGTCCAAAATCATCTAGTAAGCATTGATCCTCGATAACATATGATCCTTCTTGGTAAACCATGTAACCTCACAATATTGCTAACAAATACTATAGCTATGTCTGCCACCTCATACGTTGTACGCACTGGAATCAAATGTACACTCTTCATCAGAGTGTCAACTACCAAAAACATTGAATCATATTTTCTTGTCGTTAGTGGAAATCAAAAAATAAAATCCATCGAAATGGCCTCCCATTTTGATTCAAGAATAGTGCATCGTTGTAACAATCCCACTAGATGTCTATGTTTAGCCTTCACTTGCTGACATTCTAGACATCTCTCCATGTAACTAACTATATCCGCTTTCATTCCCTTCTAGAAGAATAAAGGTTTAAGGTCTGCCTTCATCTTCGTGACTCCCAGATGAGCCATGTATACTGCTCGATGAGCTTCGCTTAATATTAAACTTGTTAATTCGTCGTTAGTAAGTACATAAATTATGTTGTTATATCTCAAAAATTTATTGTTGTCCAATAAATAGCCTTCAAACTTCAGTACCATCATGGTATTTTGTCCAATATTATCCTTAACTTCTTTGTACCATTCATTGTATATATGTAAAGTTAGAATATTTTCTTGAAGATTCTTTTTAAGAGGTATTACCGAGAATATGTGTGGTATCTGAATCAACATATCTGCTACTCTGTTCACCATTCCTTTAATGTAAGTAATCTCAAAGTTGTATTTGCTAAGTAATTTTGACCAATGCCTTTGTTGCACATTTAAGTCACTCTGAGTAAATATATGCTGCAATCCACAGTGATCTGTCTTTAATTCAAAATTTTTTCCAATCAGATAATGTCTCCAAACTCTCAAGGCATATACAATCACTAATAACTCCAAGTCATGCATTGTGTAGTTTTCTTCATGCCTTCTTAATTTCCTAGAAATGTAAGTGATCACTCGACCGTCTTTCATCAAAAAAATTCCTAAACCTTCCTTGGATGCATCTGTACATAGCAATAATTATTTGTTCATGTCAGGAACCTTCAATATTGGCGTTGTAGTTAACAACTCCTTAAGTTTTTGAAATTCTTTTATGCATTTCTCTGTCCATACAAATTTCTTGTTTTTATTCTACAATTTCATGATTGGATTTGCTATCTTTGAAAAACATTCAACGAATCGTCGGTAATATCCTGCTAAACCTATAAATATACGTACTTATTGTACATTAGTCAGCGTTGTCCATTCCATTGTAGCCTCTACTGTCACTGGATCCACAATGATACCTTCTCCAGATATGATATGTCCCAAGTAATGAATTTATGTCTAGTAAAAAGAACACTTTGACAGCTTCCCATACAATTTTTTTTCTTAGACACTACAAAACCAATACCAAGTGTTCGTCATGCTCTTCTCTTGTATGAGAGTAAATAAGTATATCATCTATGAATACTTGTGCAAACTTTTCCAAGTATCCTCAGAACACCCCATTTATCAAACTCATGAATACACCTGGGGCGTTCGTCAATCCGAACGATAAAACAGTAAACTCATAGTGTTTGAATCTCGTCTTAAATGCAGTCTTAGGGATATCTTCCTCCTTAATCTGTAATTGATGATATCTCGATCTCAAGTCAATATTTGAAGACACCGTGGCTCCCTTCTTATGATCAAATAAATCGTCAATCCTTGGAAAAAGATATTGGTTCTTGATCGTCGCTTTGTTCAATTGACAATAGTCAATACAAAGTCTCCACAATCCATCCTTCTTTCTAACAAAAATAGCTGGCGCACCCCATGGTGACACACTTTGATGTATAAGTCCCAAGTCTAACAATTCCTTCAGTTGCATTTTCAACTCCTACAATTCATGTGTCGACATTCGATATGGAATTCTCACAATCGGTTTTGTTTTTTCATATCTATGGTAAACTCTAATTCTCTTTCTGGCGGAAAGCCTGGTAATTCTTCAAGAAAGACATCGACAAAATTCGATACTACATGAAGGTTTTCTAACCCTTCTGTGTCTCCCTTTTCATTTAGCGCTAAGATGGTGTATAAATTACACCCCTTGCGCATACATTTCTATAATTGCAGGGAAGAAATAAACCTCAATGAAACCCCCTTGTTTCTTCCTACAATCACTCTACTCTATCCCAAATCATTCATCAAACTTAACCATTTTATCTTACAGTTAAGTATCGCATCATGCGATTCCAACCAGTCCATTCTTATCACTATGTCATAATATCCTAAGATCATGAAGTATAGGTTTTTATTCGTTATAAAATCACCCAAGTTAATGCTACAGTCCATAACCTTTCCTCCAACATTTTGTTTCGCACCCGATGCCATTTCTACGTATCTGAAATCGTCCTGCTTGACTACCTTTACCTTAATTATCTTAAGCGATGCACTAGAAATAAATCTCTATGTAGCACTTGGATCTATCAAAATACTAAAAGTTTGATTGGTGATTGTACCTAACTTCTCGAGCACATTGGACTGGTGCTCAGCTTGGTAGTGGTTCACCGTTGTATGTATCCTGTGGGCCTTTCCAAAATCTCCAACTATAGTGGGTCAAGATTATCTGGCTGCTCTGTCCTTCTCAATTGGACAATCTCATTGGTAATGTGGCTCTCCACATGTCCAACATCCATTCTTTGGTTCAGTTCTCCTCATCCCCAAAGTAGAAGTTTCTAGCTTAACATTTTGTGATCCTGGTATGTTCTGTTGAATAGGCCTAAACTATTGTTGTTGTTATGGACGATGATGCTACTGTTGTTGTGGTTCTATGTAAGGAGTCCTTTGAGGAGTCTGTCGTCACGATGTCAAAAACATAGGTCCTCTGAGCATATCACGGTGTCCATAAGTCTGTCTAGTTGGTATCTGATGTTGTTGTGCTCTTGGTGTCGCCTGTCCAGTCTGCCTAGAAAGAGTCTTTCCATGACCCCCATTGTCTGCCTAGAAGGAGTCTTTCCATGACCCCCATTGTTCATCTCTCTCTCAACTATGAGAGCCTTCTAAACTGCATCGTTTAACGCTTGGGGTATCAATATCCTCACCTTTGCACGAATGTTGAAGTTAAGGCCAAACATGAACTTTTTGACCTTTAACTTCTTTGTGTTCAGATGTGGAGCATACCTAAGAAACTCCATGAACTTTGCCTCAAACTATGGTACCATACAACTACCTTGTCATAAGGCATTGAACTCATTGAGTTGGTGCTCAATAAATTCATTCGACAAGTACCTCTCCCATAATTTTTCCTCAAATAATTCCCATGACAAGTCTTCAACGGCCATGTTTAGTTAAGGTAGGAGTGTCTTCCACCAAATTAGAGCACTCCCTTTTAGTTGAAATACCTCCATGCGTACTTTCATGTTGAAGGTGTAATCACAAAGTGCAAAGAACATCGCCATGTTCTCTAACCATGCATCGGCAGATAAGTTGTTTGTGGAACCCCAAAACTCGGGAAATTTCACCTTCTCGAGTTCTCTGTGCATGCTACTACTACTACCTGTTGGAGTGCACTGTGAGCCCTCATTGGGAATAGTCATTATGCCCTCATCCTGATCAAGATGGATGATACATTCCTTTGAGATCCTTTGGAAAAATATCATCATACCTACCACATCTCCCACAACAACCTTCTTCTTCTCAGTAGTCTGCTCATCTCCCTGAGGGTTATATCCCTATGGCGTGTATACTATAAAAGGAGGAACACCTCTTCCTCCCACACCACGATGTCTACTTCCCCTGCATCCTCTAACCATGATTACCTGCATGGACAATTTCAAAATTTGATAGTGATACATCTTTAATCATTTTATTTAACACAATGGAAGGTGTAATAGATCCCTTGTCGTAGGGTTGAACCCACTCTGATACCATATGTAACGAACCCTTCCATACTCAAAATAATGTAAGC
>ML795707.1:423779-436958 GCA_009831015.1 Picea engelmannii | reverse complement strand
TTAAGACAAGTATAATTACGACAATTAAAAAATTTCTTTCCTCTAAGGTCCAAGATAATAACATGTTATGATTCGACTGTAAAATAAATCACATTGTATGAATTCAACATAAATCATCAAAGCATTTTAAGGCTTGACAAGTAATGTTCGCTTTGAAATAACAATTATGCCACTCTACTTCACTTAACTAGTTGTAATATTTTCTAGCTACAATTATTCTTTTCGATGATTTAACTCAATAGTACAATTGATATGATCATCATGGTCATAATCTTCTATGAATTTAGCAACCCTACATACACTGTGATATTCATAAGATCAAAATCCATGTAAGTCAATATTTATTGGAATTTATCATATAATACCTTTATAATACCTTTGCATATTTCGATGTTAAATAAATCAAGAACTTCTAAAGTCTCATATTAATTCAAGAAATTTATCCACTAAATAAAAAGTAAGAGGAACTTCTACTAAGGTTAAATACTCTACTTTTTTTTTATCAATTAATTAATTATTGCAATAATTAGGTACAAATATGTATTCCTTAATATTCTTATATTACCTCACTATATCTCATTGTAATTACACTTAGGTCTTATTCCTTAATATTCTTATATTACCTCACTATATCTCATTGTAATTACACTTAGGTCTTATGGTTCATTAGATTTATATATATATATATATATATATATATATATATATATATATATATATATATATATATAAGCTTTTGTTTTCTTTTAAATCTATCATTATCTTGTTGATTAAGGTTGGTCAACATTGATGTCAACCCTTGAAGAAAGCCCCGTAGCACAAAGGTTGGGTAATGGACCCAAGATTGTTTGATTTAAAGATGACTCGTTATTGTCTTGTCATGGTTTATAATAATTAGAAATGGATGAACTCCAAAGTGGTCCCCTTATGGTGAAATCCCTCACGGGAATACGCTTTGCAAATTGAGTTATCCTAGAAGTATGGTTAGAGAACCCATGATTATTTGTGGAATAATGAGATGAAGGTCAGTGAATTTGTCATTGAAACTATCCTAGATGTATATTTCTTGTCATGTCATTTCTGGTGGTATGTGGAACGTCGCATAACTCCTCACGGTTAGAGAGTTATGGCCATGATAAGTTGGAGAACCAAGGTTTGGGTAATGGACCCAAGTTTGTTTGATGGATAATGGTATGAGTTTTGATATATTTTCAAGTAATACTATTATATATGGATAGTACATGTCATTCCATTTTTGGTGGTATGTGGAACGTCACATAAATCCTCACAGTTTGATAGTTATGGCCTTACGAATTTGGATGACCCTCTAATGTCATTTAGAAGCCCCAAAAGGTCAAAATAGTCAAAGTGGTTTAAGAGATTTTAGAAGGTAAATAATAAATTGAATTGATGAGTGTAATATATTTCAAAGTGAATACAAAATAAATTATTTAAATAATAAATTTAATGGAGAAATTAGAAGTGGGTTAACACTAAAATAAGGAAAGTGGGCAAAGTGACCTAAAATATGTTTTTAAGGAAGCTACTTGGAGAGTATAAATAAGAGGTAGGGCTCTCTCATTTCAAAAACACTTGAGAATATTGAATACCTATAGTCATATGAGGTAACCAAAGGATATCTAAGCCAAATTTATGAGGGAAGGTTAAGAAAATAAGGCCGGAATTCAAGGAAGGATAAATTCTTTTGATGATGCTTTCTAAGGTATGTTATTTACAGGTCATCTAACTATTTTCACAATAACTTTTTTTCTAGAATGATTCAGACCATGAAATTTCTATTCCATTGAGGAAACATATACACATATCTCTGTTAAAAAATGCATCTTGTGGGTTGTTGTCTTTTTGGAGTTACATTCCATGGAAAATAGGGTTTGTGGCTAGTCTTGAAACTAGTCAAAAACAAGTGTTTTGGGTAAAAACGTCATAAATTATTCATAACAGATCCAAATTCAGTAATATCAAATGTGTTGGTTATAGTATAGTCTGTATTATGCTTTGTAACAGTTTCATATTGATTTAACAAATATTCCGCGTGGGGCACGCTCTACAAGGTTGCTCTCTAGAATAAGTCAGAATTCAACAAGGTATGTCATTTTTGCTATAAATATATTTCTGAGAGGTTCCACATAGTGAAACCTGGAGGAATTGCATAAAACACACTGAATAACATTGTGTATCATTTTCATATCTTTATTCATTACAGGTACAAAGTTATGATTATTTCAAGTTAGGGTTGTTGACCAATCCAAAACTAGTCATGTGAGACTAAAGAAAAGTTTGATGCAAATGCTAGTCTCTTGTTGATTAAAGTCAAGGAAGGTTTGCAGGTATGTGATCATATACACCAGGTCTATTACAAGGTTATAAATCATATTTGGATGATGAAATTGATGAGGGATTTTGGTTGAGGTACAAGTTGGGTACATGGTTGAGATAAGTAGTTGATGAGTTGGGACATACATGAGGTGTATAGTTGACAATGTTCGTACATATTGATGAGTCATAGTTTATGAGTAGTTGACACATTATTGGTACATACTTGGTGCATGGTTGGTTGCACTTGTTTATGGTACATGTTGATTACAAATTGTTTGGCACATGTTGGTGCATGGTTGATGCACTTGTTTATGGTATAGGTTGATGCATGGTTGATGCATGGTTAAGGTTTATTGGTACAAGTTTAGAGTGGTATATCTCATTGTGATAGTGTGACAGTGGTTCCATCATTCTACTTCTACCTCAGGGCGGTTGGACGGGGCAAGTTCAGGTGTTTGTAGCCACCTTTCGGTTGTATTCAGAGAACATAGGGGGTTGTAGCCTCCTTCTGGTTGTAGCCATAGAATTGGGGAGTTGGATCTTCCCTTAGGTTGTAGCCTAAGAAACTAGGGGGTTGGAGCCTCCTTCCAGTTGCAGCTGGAAAACAAAGGAAGTTGGTGCTTTCAATGAATTTAATTCTTCAAGACATATAAGAAAAATCATTCCGTGGTTTTCTCCCGATTTGGGTTTCCACATAAAACACGGGTGTACTGTGTATGTGTGTGATTGTTCATTTCTTACTACTCATTATTGGATAATAATTCTACATTGATATAACGCTTGGATTATTTGAAGAAAAAGGATTATAATTACGCTATTATTGATTCATCCCCCCTCTCAGTAATCCAACAATTGGTATCAGAGAAGGTTCCTTCAGAAATCAGTTTAGCCACTGAAAGGTAGATCATGGAGAGTACCAACTTGTATAAAAATGGAATACCACAGTTTGATGGATAAGAGTATGATTTTTGGAGCATAAGGATGAAGACATATATACAGGCACATGGATTTGAGGTTTGGTAATCAATTGTAGATGGATAAACAACACCGGTAGTTCCACCAAAAAATGAAAAAGCAATGAAACTTGGTGAGAATAATTCCAAATCCAAAAATGCACTTTTGAATGGTCTCAGTGATACGATATTCACCAAAGTTGCACATTGTAAATCTGCTAAAGATATTTGGGACAAGGTTTGAAATATTTATGAAGGAGATACAAAAGTCAAAGCAGCAAAGCTTCAAACTTACATAGGTCAGTTCAAACAACTAAAAATGAAGTAAGATGAGAATATTGAAGCATACTTCTTACGAGTCGATGGAACATTGAATGCAATCATAGGATTGGGAGAAGAAATCATAGAATCTGTAATTGTTCAAAAGGTAATAAGATCTCTTCCTATGAGATTTAACCCTAAGATATCAACATTAGAAGAAAGATCATATCTAAAATCAATAAGCATGGATGATCTGCATGGAATCTTCACAACATATGAAATGAGAACTAAACAGGAAAATCCATATGTAAAAGAAGCAGCCTTCAAAGCATCCAAAAGATCAAATCAAAAGAAAAAGGAACAAGAAGAATATAACAACAGCAATGACGTCTCAGAAGATGATGAAGAAGTGTCCAACTTCGTCAAAATACTGAACAAGGGAACCAACGATAGGTATAGAGGTAAGATTCCTTTAGTTTGTTTTAATTGTGATGGTATTGGTAATTTTGCTAACAAATGTCCTCATAAGAAAAAGAGAAATGATGAAGGTTACTCAAAAGGCAAACACACATATAAAGGCAAAAGAACTACAAAGAAAGTTTTAAAGAAAATCTTATGCACCAAACAAGAAATCTCATCATCAGATGAAGATGAAGTCAGTGACAATGAGACATCAAGAGTTCTATTCATGGAAGTAAAAGACTCTGACAAAGAAGACTTCGAAGAGGAATATGAAGAAGTCGAAGAAGAAATTGAAGAAGAATAAGTTGACTATCAAGAAGAATTAATGTGTGCCATAGAAGTTATCAGAAGAAAAAAGAAGAAAAACAAGAAACTACAAGCAAAACTAGAAAAGAAAAATGATACTCGAGAACTAGAACAAATGATCACAAAATTGAAGGTTCAAATAGAAGAAAATAAAAGAATTGATGAAGCACTCAAAGAAAATCTAGAAGAAAAGGATAGGATCATTGGAAACTTGGAAGTAGATATTTTCGCACTAAGAAAGGATATTCAAAATAAAAATATGCAAAATAGCTCAAAAGTTCTGGATGACATTATTAGTAGTCAAAAATCTCATTCGGACTTGGATACAATCAGATAGAAAAGGAATCAAGCTCCAAAACAAAAAAGCAATAAACATATCCAAAAATTTATGCCGAAACAATCAAAGAGGATAGGAAGATATACAAGGAAGATTACAGGGACACTCCTCCACCAAGAGGATTTAGATTTCAGAATCAACAATAGACAGATATGCCTCAAGAAGAAGAATGATTCATAAGAGCACATTCTTTTAGAAGATCATCAACTCCCAGGTATCAAACTGTATTTTTTGGTTTATGTTATGCATGTAATAATTTTGGACATAAATCTGTGAATTGCAGAGCTAACAATAGGAACAATAAAAAATTTGAGAGCCATACACAAAGGAGTTATTTAAGAAGACCTAGTGAAACACAGAGAAGAAGTTACAACAGGTTTGAATCTTTGAGAACTGAAGTGGAATGTTACAAATGTAACAATTTTGGACATGTGGCCAAATATTGCACAATGAAATTCCTTCCTAAAGAAACTCAATGGAATAAAAACAGTCACAGACAAGAACCTCAGAAAACGACATGGATAAGAAAGTAATGTTAGTATAGCAATGAAGAATGCACAATTGCTCTAACAACTAAGCAGAAGAAATGAGGTTGATATGTTGACAGTGGATGTTCAAAACACATGGCAGGTGATAGAGACAAGTTTCTTATATTACGAAAGGAAAGAGATGGATCAGTCTCCTTCGGAAATGATGATTCGTCCAAAATCATTGGAAAAGGCACAGTCCGAATTGGGAACAAGAATGAAAAGGAAGAAAATGTTCTACTAGTAAAAGATATGAAACATAATCTTCTAAGTGTGAGTCAAATGTGTGACCAAGGTCATAAAGTTACTTTCGATTCACAAAAGTGTGAGATAAGAAAAGAAGGTTCAAGGAAATTGGTCGCTACAACTGCAAGAACTTCAAGCAACATATATGTGTTAAGTGAAATTGGAAATGAAAAGTGTTGTCTAGGAAAAGAAGATGAAAGTTGGTTATGGCACGGAAGAATGGGGCACATACATTTTGATAACCTTGTCAAAGTCAACAAAAGAGAAGCAGTCAGAGAAATTCCCCAGATCACAAAACCAACCAGCACTTTATGTGAGCATTGTCAACAAGGAAAGAAAACAAAGACCAGATTTAAATCAAAGGAATATTCAACGAAAAGACCACTAGAAATTGTGCATATTGATCTAGTTGGACCAACTAAAACAAAGGGCTTAAAAGGTGAGAAATACTTTATGTTATTAGTTGATGATTATACAAGAATGACTGCAGTTTGCTTTCTCAAGAAACAAAGATCAGATCAGATTATCAGAAACAAAGATGTAGGAGTTGAGACTAGAAGAAGAATTCGTTCACCAGAAAAAACACACCTAGCACTCTTATCAACAATTGAACCAATTTTTTTTGAAGAATCCATCAAAGATGAATCTTGGAATAAGGTCATGGATGAAGAATTGGATCAAATGGAGAAAAGTAACACTTGGGAACTCGTTCCAAGACCAAAGAATAAGAATGTGATTGACACAAAGTGGGTCTTTAGGAATAAATTGAATGAATATGGACAGGTTACAAGGAACAAATCTATATTGATATGTAAAGGATATGCACAGGTTGAAGGAATCGACTTTGAAGAGACACTTTCCCCAGTTGCCAGAATAGAAGCAATATGTTTTCTTTTAGCTTATGCATGCTCCAAAAATATTAAAATGTATCAAATGGACGTAAAATCAGCTTTTTTGAATGTGGAACTTGAAGAAGAACTCTACATTGAACAACCAGAAGGATTTCAGTGATCAGAAAATGTAGATTATGTGTGTAAATTAAAGAAGGTCTTGTATGATCTAAAACAGGCTCCTAGAGCATGGTACTCTAGACCGGATAAGTAATTGCAGCAGGCAGGGTCCAGAAAAAGAAGTGCAGACAACAAGCTCTACATCAAGGTAAGTCAAGGTAATATTTTATTAATTGAAGTTTATGTTGATGCTATTAGTTTTGGTAGTGATGCTAACAGGTTAAGCCAAAAATTTGCAAAAGATATGCAAAATGAATTTGAAATTTCGTTACTTGGAGAACTATCCTTCTTTCTGGGACTTTAGATATGTCAAAGAAACCAAGGAATTTTTGTTTCTCAAACCAATTATATCAGAGAAATGCTAAAAAGGTTCGGTATGGAAGATTTCAAACTAGTTGCAAGTTGAGAAAATATGTTGATTTGAAGTCTACAGATCAGAGGAAATACAGGTCAATGATTGGTAGCCTACTATATCTGACAACATCCAGACCATATGTAATGTACATTGGACAGGTGGCACGATTTCAAGCAGCACCAAAGGAATCACATGTATTAGCAGTGAAGAGGATTTTCAGATATCTCAAAGGAACATAATAGTTTGCATTATGGCATCCAAAAGGAAAGGATCTATCACTTATTTCCTACATAGATGCAAATTGGGCAGGTTGTATTGATGACCGAAGAAGCATCATTGGAGAAGCATTCTACTTGGGTGAGTGGTTAGTATCATGGCTAAGAAAGAAACAATCATCAATATCCTTATCTAGAGCCGAGGCAGAGTACATTGCAGCAACATCATGTTGTACATGGGTTCTTTGGATGAAACAAACTCTGACAAATATACAGGTTGAGTATGATGATCCCATTTCAATCTATTATGATAATAAAAGTGCCATCAATATCTCAAAGAATCTGGTGATGCACTCCAAGATGAAGCACATTCCAATAAAGTATCACTTTTTACCGGAATAGGTTGAAGAAAAGAACATCAGAGTTGAGTATGTGGGCACAAAATAACAAGTGGAATACATCTTGACAAAACCACTTCCACGGGAAGCCTTTGAGTATATTCACCAGAGACTCAGAGTTATTTCTACTCCAAAATGATTTCTTTTGAATGCTTATCTTATATGTCTTAGATGTACACGAGGAAGCACCATAAGAAGAAAGTTCAGTCAGGGGGAGCATCCCTGGATAGAAAGATACCTTTTCCATTGATGACAAAAGGGGAGAGATTTATCAGATGCAGAGGACAAAGGTATGGTTCTAGGGGGAGCAGATTTATCAGATGCAGAGGACGGAGGAGTGGTTCCAGGGGGAGCATGCTTGATATGAATGGGGAGCATAAGTGATATGATTTCAATATTGCATCAGAGTGTTGCCATCAATTCCAAAGGGGGAGATTGATGATTAAGGTTGGTTGTCATTGATGTCAACCCTCAAAGAAAGCCCCATAGCAAAAAGGTTGGGTAATGAACCCAATATTGTTTGATGTAAAGATGACTCATTATTGTCTTTTCATGGTTGATAATAAGTAGAAATGGATGAACTCCAAAGTGGTCCCCTTATGGTGAAATCCCTCACGGGAAGACACTTTGTGGATTGAGTTATCCTAGAAGTGTGGTTAGAGAACCCATGCTTATTTGTGAAATAATGAGATGAAGGTCAGTGAATTTTTCATTGAACCTATCCTATATGGATAGTGCTTTCCATTCCATTTCTGGTGGTACGTAGAACGTCACATAACTCCTCACGGTTAGAGAGTTATGGCCATGAGAAGTTGGAGAACCCGGGTTTGGGTAATGGACCCAAGTTTGTTTGATGGATAATAGTTTGACTTTTGATATATTTGTAGGTAATACTATTATATATGGATGGTACATGTCATTCCATTTCTGTTGGTATGTGGAACGTCATGTAACTCCTCACGGTTTGAGAGTTATGGCCTTACGAAGTTGGAGGACCCTCTTATGTCATCTAGAAGCCCCAAAAGGTCAAAATAATCAAAGTGGTTTAAGAGATTTTAGAAGGTAAATAATTAAGTGAATTGATGAGTGTACTATAATTCAAAGTGAATATAAAATAAATTATTTAAATAATAAATTTAATGGAGAAATTAGAAATGGGTTAACCCTAAAATAAGGAAAGTGGGCAAAGTGACCTAGAAGATGTTTTTAAGGAAGCTACTTGGAGAGTATAAATAAGAGGCAAGGCTCTCTCATTTTAGACACACTTGAGCATATTGAATACATATAGGTTTCTGAGGTAACCAAATGATATCTAAGCATAATTTCTGAGGGAAGGTGAAGAAAATAAGGCCGAAATTCAAGGAAGGATAAATTCTTTTGATGATGCTTTCTAAGGTATGTTATTTACAGGTCATCTCACTATTTTCGCAATAACTTTTTTTCTATAATGATTTAGACCGTGAAATTTCCATTCCATTGAGGAAACATATCCAAGTATCTGTGGTAAAAAATTCAGCTTGTGGGTCGTTGTATTTTTGGAGTTACACTCCATGGAAAATAGGGTTTGTGGCTAGTCTTGAAACTAGTCAAAAAAAGGTCCTTCGGGTAAAAATGTCATAAATTCTTCATAATAGATCCAAATTTAGTAAGAAAAATTGTGATGGTTATAGTATAGTCTTTAGTATGTTTTGTAACAGTTTCATATTGATTCAACAAATATTATGTGCGGGACACACTCTACAAGGTCGCTCTCTAGAATAAGCCAAAATTCAACAAGGTATGCAATTTTTTCTATATCTATTTTTTTGAGAGGTTCCAAGTAGTGACACCTGGAGGAATTGCATAAAACACACTAACGAACATTGCGTATCATTTTCAAATATTT
Organism: Picea engelmannii; assembly: GCA_009831015.1. NCBI lineage: Eukaryota > Viridiplantae > Streptophyta > Pinopsida > Pinales > Pinaceae > Picea > Picea engelmannii. Next base: position 427,666 of record ML795707.1, on the reverse strand, counting down.
ATTCATTACAGGTACAAAGTTATGATTATTTCAAGTTAGGGTTGTTGACCAATCCAAAACTTGTCATGTGAGACTAAAGAAAAGTTTGATGTAAATGTTAGTCTCTTGTTGTTTAAAGTTAAGGTTTGCAGGTATGTTATCATATACACTAGGTCTATTACATAGTTATAAATCATATTTGGATGATGAAATTGATGAGGGCTTTTGGTTGAGGTACAATTTGGGTACATGGTTGAGACAAGTAGTTGATGAGTTGGCACATACATGAGGTGTATAGTTGATGATGTTGGTACATATTGATGAGTCATAATTGATGAGTAGTTGAAACATGATTGGTACATGGTTGGTTTCACTTGCTTATGGTACAGTTTGATTACAAATTGTTTGGTACAGGTTGGTGCATGGTTGATGCACTTGTTTATGTTACATGTTGATTACAGGTTGAGGTACATGTTGATGCATGGTTGATACATGATTCAAGTTTATTGGTTCATGTTTACAGAGGTATATCTCATAGTGATAGTGTGACAGTGGTTCCATCATTCTACTTCTACTTCAGGGCGGTTGGATAGGGAAAGGAAAAGTGGTTGTAGCCACCTTCCGGTTGTAGCCGGAGAACATAGGGGGTTGTAGCCTCCTTCTGGTTGTAGCCAAAGAATTGGGGAGTTGGAGCTTCCCTTAGGTTGTAGCCTGAGAAACTAGGTGGTTGGAGCCTCCTTCCAGTTGCAGCTGGAAAACAAAGGAAGTTGGTTCTTCCAATGAATGTAATTCTTCAAGATATATAAGAAAAAATATTATGTGGTTTTCTCTCGATTTGGGTTTCCACGTAAAACACTAGTGTACTGTGTATGCTTGTGATTGTTAATTTCTTATTGCTCATTATTGGATAATAGTTATACATTGATAAAACACTTGGATTATTTGAAGAAAAAATATTATAATCACGCTATTACTGATTCACCCCCCTCTGAGTAATCCAACATATCTTACATTTTATTTTATTTTTATAAATAAATGAAGGGAAATGTGGATTTTTCACACCAAATAATTTGTCCAACAATTTAAAGGTAGACTAATTATAATATGAATATACTCTAACCTAAGTATTATATGTATACATTAAATTAAAAATGACATCACTTGAAATAAGATTTTGAAACAAGATTTAGAAACGACATCACTTGAAATAAGATGACTTGTAAAATGTATGATATATCCCTTTATCACATGAGATATTATATTAATTCTGACATTATTTAACATTACCATCTCCTAGGATAATCTATGGAGTGAAACAATAACATCCTATCTATCATTTCTTAATATCATCTCTTCCTTAAACTATTTCATTTAACAATTAAAATCGCACTATCATTCATCATGGTCATAATCTTCTATGAATTTAGCAGTCCTACACTGTGATATTCATAAGATCAAAATCCATGTCAAGTCAATATTTATTGGAACTTATCATATAATACCTTTGCATATTTCAATGTTAAATAAATCAAGAATTTCTAAAGTCTCATATTAATTCAAGAAATTTATCCACTAAATAAAAAGTAAGAGGAACTTCTACTAAGTTTAAATATTCTAATTTTGTTTATCAATTATTGCAATAATTAGGTACAAATATATATATTCCTTAATATTCTTATATTACCTCATTATATTTCATTATAATTACACTTAGGTCTTATGGTTCCTTATATTGCTTTATATATATATATATAATCTTTTGTGTTCTTTTAAATTTATCATTATCTTGCATTTTATTTTTTTAATAAATGAATGAAGCGAATGTGGAATTTTCACACAATTTTCACACCAAATAATTTGTCCAACAATTTAAGGGTAGACTAATCATAATGTGAGTATACTCTATGTTATAACCCTAAATTGCACCACACATGCTTACCTGGCATCAGGCCATCTCATATCCCTTCTTTGCCAAAGCACTGTTGAAAAACTCTTTAAAAAACCTCTTTTATAAAGGCCCACACGCCCTACTCCATTATTGCACACATGTACACGTTGGCTGACCTAAAGCAGTCCGCGTGAACTGACAAAAGCACGAAAAAAGGAAAGTTGTCGACAGAACACAAAAGATATGGGTGAGTTAACTGAAACTCCCGACCATGCATGGCCGAGGGTTCGTCCAAATACCTAGCTCCTTCTAGCCTATAAAAGAAGGGGTCGCGGTCCCATTTGGAGAGAGGAAAAATATAGCAATGAAACTCTGCCCATTTGCATATTCCCATTGTCCCAACCCCTTAGCCATCCTTGTGCTAGAAGAGAGACAAAGAAAAGAAGTTGGAGGACATTTGAAGAGGAGCCTAGGATCAGGTTCGCGGAGCGGTGGCCGGTCTCAACTTTGTATAAGTTGACTCATTCAAAGTAATAAAGAAAATTCTTTCCCCGTCCCAATTCATGAGTTATTCATAATTTGTTAAATGCATGTCTGAATCTCTAACCTGTTAGTCTATAGGTAAGATGCATGTGTATTCGTTGCTTGTCTTGTATGCAGGTCAGCATTGGAAAGGAGAACTGTGAACAAGTGATCAAGTGCGACAAGGGATCGACATCAAATGCTTGGAATGAGGTAGGTTGATCTAGCCATGTTTTACTGAAAAGAAATAGGATTTAAGTTTGGGGACAAAGGTAGAAAGTAGATTTTCTCTTGGTCATATCTGCATGCAAATCATAACCCTATTTGCTAGTCCGTAAGGAGATTTCCCTCACAACAGAATTGGTGACCATACTGGGAAAGTCTCTAGGGTTCTTGGAATTTTATTTTTTGGGTAGTTTTTAGAAAAAGACTGGTTTTTCTTGCTGGTTTTTTATTTAGTTTCTATAAAGTCTGAGTTAGCAGAGAGTCTGGTTTTCCATACCATCTTTCTCTGATTTTCTTGACTGTGTTTTGTCGGGACCCACAAAGGTACATGCGGCATGCATAAGGTTTGCATGCGTGTACTCACGCCCTACTCTCTTACAACCTACATGTGAATGCTAGCTGAAGAAGTAGCAGTAACGTGTAGAGCCCAGAGAATTTTTGAGGTAGTCATCCTCTTCCCTGTCAGAATCAGACATTCTCAGAGATTTTCTGGAATTCTGTTTGAGTCTTGGTTGTTTGCAGTCTTATTTCAGATTGTTTTTCTTTATGATTTTTCCTTACATTATTTGTTTTTTCTGTTAAAAAGAGGGTCCAAGCCTTCAAGGGATCCTGGTTATCAATATCAGTGGTCTCTTCCTGGTTTTGGGTTGTCTGTTTTCATTTTTTATCAGAGTTTAGAGTTACACGTGGCCTGTACAATGTCAGCCCGCGTGTACACGCCCTCTGTCTCTATACATCTCGCGTTCACACGCTTGTTGTTAGATTAACAGTAGTGTGCTTGTGCAGGATAATTTTTGTTGAGGGTATGGCAGTCATCCTTTCCCTTGATGAGAATTATACCTCTCAGGTGTTTGAATCTTTGTTTTAGCAGTAAGTAGCTTAGGATTAATCTTATCCTTAGCTTGTTTTTTCTCATTTAAAAGTGGCCATAAAAAAGAATTATTTAGGGTTTTTAGACAAGCGTGAGAGTCATTTTTTTAAATTGCTAGTGTGTGATTTTTGACCTGATTCTTTGCGATCTGTGATTAGGCCATAATTGTTTTTATTGGTTTTTTCTTGTTGGAATTTTTCCTTTTTTGCTTTATCAAGCATTTAAATAAATAAATAAAAATCTCTTTTCATTTTCTTGTTTGGTTGGAGAGTGTGTTTCTGCATTATTAGCCAGGGAAAAGTCATTTATTTTATAAGTTTTTGCAGTTTACTTAGATCATAAGTAGCTTGTAGTCAAGTGAAATTTCTTTTGAGTTTGTTGTCCAAAATCTTAGCAAATTAT
>ML795707.1:377687-423701 GCA_009831015.1 Picea engelmannii | reverse complement strand
ATATATATATATATTGAAAAGTTGTTGAAATTTTGCATTAAGTAAAAGTTTTTGTTTCCATCTTTTTTATTCAGTTTTTGCTTTCATCTTTTAGACATCATCAGTGTCACTTTCATATCCATTGACATAAGACAAATCCATAAAATAAACGCTAAATCTAAGCTCACTAGACTTTTATGTTTGTAGGGTTCACCAACTAGTTCAGGATTAGTGTCTTGGATTAGGTTGGAGAGGAAACTCTTCAAGGCCTTTTAAAATCAAACATTGGAGTCTGAGTTAGGGAGTGTCTAAGTCCAGTATCATGAAATTTATCCGGGACCCCCCTCTAACATAGGGGATAAACACGAGGTCACGTGCGGAAAGGTAGAAGAGATAACCCCTCCAAAGTTGGACCAATCGTAGTGGAGAACACATATAGAGGGCTTGTTTTGGGATTCCATCAATTTCATTTGCCACGGGGCTTCATGGGTCTTGAATCCGTTCGAGCTCCTCAGTTGTCTTCCGGACCACTTGCTTTCGATACCCTTGACACGTTTCAGGCTCGATACCCTGCTCATTGTGGTCTACCCGACTTTCGACTATACCCGCCTGGTGACTGTTTGCGCACTGGCAACCTAGTTGCCTATCGTTTTTAGGGACATGCACAGGTGACTGCGGGGGTATACTGCGGTACCTAGGACAAACATCGGTCCACTCTTTGCAGAGTATACCCGAAGGGTGATTTCGTGTTCGAGTTGCACTTGCACCGGTAAGTTGCTCTAGTGTTGGTTGTTGTAACTGTTCTTCTAATTAATTTAGTGTTTGCCTGTCTTATCTTCTAGGGACTTTTTTAGTGTGTGTTACTTTTGAACGTTTAGACTACCTTAGTGTGTCTTTGATCTTCCCACACAGTGGAGGATCATGAGCTCCATCAGTCACAAAGGCTTCTTGGCCTGCCGCCGGTTACACTAGAGCCACCCACACCACCATTAAGGCGAAAGCTAGACCAACAAGGGTCTTTTGAAGTGACCGGGTTACAAGCCATTGTGCCCGACCAACACCCGGAGGAATCGACCATTTTGGACCTTGAAGCAATCGCTCTTGGCCCGGTTGAAACCCCAACCACTGATTTCTTGGCACCTTTCATCGTACCAATTCAATTTTACGAGCACACAACAATGGAAACAAATGTTGTTACTCCTTCTAGGAATTCTTCAATTCCCACCACAGTTATCACCACAGGAGATTTTTCACCTCCTAACCCACCGTCATTGGTCCGAGCCACCATGGTCTCGACCGCCTCTACATCGCACAGTGGTCTGATCCCATCTTTGGTGGCAGCCACAACCCCTTTCACACCAAGTGTGACAGGCCCTCCGTTCTCATATGGGATGCCTAGTTCAGGTACAAGTCTTGTACTTTCTTACTCCACTTTACAGACTTTAGGTCTAGGGGCAAGGAGCTCTAGCGCTCCTCTGCAAGGTCACATCAGGGGAACTCCTACTCCTTTTAACACTTTTCCTTACGGGGGAGGTCATATCCCTCCTTTGTCCCCTTCACTCGGTGGCTCACATCAGCAATCTGTTGGGCAACCTACATACCATAGTTTATTTGGATCAGGGAGTGAAGGACCACCTTCGCATAGTATGTCGATAGGTTCAACACCATTTTCTTTGGCCAGAATTTTTGGCAACAATGCCTTCTCATCCGTCGCTTTCCTAACTGGGGGCAATCCCAGTTTTGGACAATCTACTCCTATGCAGGGTACTATTCCGGCACATGGGGGCAAACCTAGGAACTTCTTTCACAGCAGGACCTTGGAATTTAGGGCAGTGATCCGTTCTCTCATCCAGAATGTCGATCTAGGGTAATTCTTTTCACAATCAATGGAACCCCAAACAAACTACTATGCCCATCCCCATGGGACCACCATGGGGCAATCCTTCCCAGGGTCCTTCGAATATAATGCATGCCCAACCATCTATGTCTTATTTGGGAAATCATTTGATGATGTCTCCACATATGAAAAATCCCTACGCTGGCCAGGGACATGGTTTCTACCAAAATCCAGGCCAGCAGCCAAACTGTTCTTGGCAACTTGGTGCCGGTCAAAATCCAAGACCCTTTTTCCCAGGTTATCACCAACAACCCAAACTACCCTTCCTGGCGACTTTGCACTTGCCTGATTTGACAAGGTTGTTGAATGACCCCATTTGTCACGATCCACGTTGGCCTCCTATGTCGACGAAGTTGCCTTCAAACATTTCAAAGTTCAAAGCCAAGCCTAACGAAGATCCAAGAGATCATGTGACTACCCTCCATCTTTGGTGCTCATCTAACTCATTGAAATATGACTCCGTACAGTTGCGATTATTTCAACGTACTCTCATTGGGAGTGCCACAGAATGGTACATTGAGCTCGATCGCTCAAGATACTCTTCCTTCGATGAGCTGGCAATGGCTTTCCTAAACCATTTTCAGTTACCTGTGAGATACGACGCTAGCACAGAGTTGCTAGCCAATTTCGAGCAGACGAAAGTGGACCATATCTTTGATCACATCCAAGAATGGAGACACTGGAAGAGTCTCATTAAGGTGCCAGTCCCACTAGCATTCCTGCTTGATTGGTTCCTTAAGTCTTTGGTCCTACAGTTTTCCAAAGACATCGCAACGTCAGGTGTATTCTCCGAAGAAGACGTCATCATGAGAGCTCAACAATTTGAGCTCATATATTCTCGGTTTGGTTTATTATATAACATCTTGTCAGATGCGCCATGCTCAATACTGGATAAAACTAGATAGAGAGCTAGATCACATGCCGATGGTATTTTTGGTTCAGCCCACACAAAGCCCGTTGAGAAATTGAAGAAGCAGTTGCAGAAGTTATCTATACAACACACAGTGGCCATCCAAACCACTACTTTGGTTGCTCCCCCTACCCAAACGTCGAAAGTACACACAGTGCAATCGACTAACCCAAAGGCCACCCAGCAACTTGAAGGAAGGAAAAAACAATGAAAGAAGGGTAAGGGGGATAAAAACCCCACCGATAATGCTGGCGGGGACAACACTGAAAAACAGAAGGCGAGGTATCCATGCAACTTATGCGCGGAAGACCACCCGACCCATTTATGTCCTCGATTTGTAGAGGCCCAAAAATTTGTCATGCGGCAACAGCAGGCGGTGTTGACTAATCCATTTCAACATGGGAAAAATCCAATCAAGCCTTTGCAAGCACAGAAGGGGGCAACCAAGAACCCTGACCACCTCCGAACAACCCTGCATCTGCAAACATATATATGGTTAGGGGTGATGCTTTTATATCGACTAGAGCACACGACTATAGTAAACCAAGCACTTCTGAGAAGGGTAAATAAGTTGACCTCCCATCTCTTCCTCTACAAATTGAGAAGACGTTGGGAGAAACAATGACACGCATTCCCAAAGGTGCATTTAAAAAAATTTCTCATAACCCAAATGCAAGGGTTGCCCAGAACTACTCTGTGGTGGAGGATTTATCACAAACCCCTTGTGTGATGTCTGCTTTGGAGGTCCTCCAAAGATACCCTTCCCAAAGGAAAGCCTTGTTAACCACTTTAGGATATACCGAGACTTGTAATCTGGGTACAATCATGCTGGATACAACTGACTTAAAACCTCGTCTACCTGACCATGTAGTGTTTCAGATAGTAGTGGCTTATCCCACGAAAAGTTTTACTCGAAATATCTTCCACACGGTGGTTGATGAGGGCGCCTCGAAATGCATTATGTTGTTGGCATGTTGGAAGGCCATGGGCCAGCCCATTTTTTCTCCGTCACCTACTCTCCTCAGTGCTTTCGACAAATGTTCTTTCCGACCACATGGTATCATTCCTTATTTCCCCATACAGTTAGGAGGGAAGACTGTGTGCGTCGAAGTTGAGGTAGTCGTTGCTCCCCTCGACTATAACCTCTTGTTAGGAAGGAGTTGGACTTATGCCATGCAAGCTGTGGTTGCTACAGTTTTTCGGTTCTTGTTGTTTTCAAACGAGGGCTGGATAGTGACCATCGATCAATTGTCCTTCTCTAGACCTGACCTTTCTTTGGGGGCATCCACGATCCCAATGATTGATCATCCTCAACCAGGTGTCGTCAACGTAGGGGTTGGTTTGTGCCCATATTTGATGGGTACCTTCGATTACCCGCCCCCTCAAGGAAATATCAAGTTTATATCCAATCACCATAAAGTTGATATTTTTCAAGTTTCATCATTCTGCACGACTTACTTCAACGATCCGTGGACACTTCCTTCCCCATCGACCACGATGGATGGGATAGGGCATCTAGGCATGTCCATGCCTTTGTGCGTAGCTGAAGTAGCGTACTCCTTAGTCCAACAAACTTCAACCCACACTGATCCAGCTCCTATACAAGAGTTATATCCTCTTCTAGAGCCCATTTGGGCTCAGGGTTCTCTCGCTCACACTGATTCATTGGACTTAGTCTTGCCCTCCGATGAAGCAATAATTGAAGCAATGACTAGTCCAGATAAACCCTGGGAAGATCTTCATCATAGATCATACTTCCTCCCAGAGTTAAGCCGAATTGAAGCGGTAGAATTCACCGTGACCATGACGGGAGAACGGTCTTGTCCTATTAATCCCTTAGCTACACACAAGGTTTATGCTGAGGTTAATATGGCAACTATCACTAAAACCTTATCGATCAATATCTCCCGAAACCTTGGCGTCATGGAAAATGTCTTCGTCGGAGCGAACTGCTCCCTCGAAGAGATTCAAATCTACACAGATCTTTTTAAAGAATTCCACGACATTTTTGCCTGGTCTTACGAGGAAATGCCAGGCATCGATCTAAGAATAGTTGAACATGAAATCACAACGTATCCTGATGCCAAGACGATTCGGCAGAAGCTTCGTCCAGTTAATCCTAAGAAAGCAGCGACCATTAAGGTTGAGGTTGAGAAATTTCTAAAAGTCGGGTTTATATATCCTACCCATTTGACCCAATGGGTGTCAAACCCCGTGCCGGTCAATAAAAAACAAGGAACGATTCATGTATGTACCGACTTCCGTGATTTGAATAAGGCATGTCCCAAAGATAATTTTCCCACACCATTCATCGACCAGATCATTGATGAATGTGCAGGTTGCGAAGCCTTTTGTTCCATGGACGGTTTTTCGGGATATAACCAAATTCAAATCAAACCCGAAGACCAACACAAAACGACATTCATCTTCCCGTGGGGTACATTCGCATATCGAAAAATGCCTTTTGGTCTCAAAAATGTTGGAGCCACCTTTCAGTGGGCCATGTCTTTTGCTTTTCATGACCTCAAGCATATAGTCGAAGCTTATCTAGATGATTTAGCATCGCAATCTCGCAAGAGAACGGATCATCCCACACACCTCCGACTTATATTCGAACGTTGTCGCTACTTTCAGATTCGCTTGAATCCAAACAAGTGTAGAATTTGCATAACATCAGGACGATTGTTAGGTTTCATAGTATCAACAACAGGGATCATGGTCGATCCTCTCAATTTTGAGGCAATAATTCAATTGCCCCCCCCCCATGCACAATCCTTCAACTTCAGAGTCTACAAGGCAAGGAGAACTTTTTACGATGCTTCATCGCCAACTATGCCGAAATCACCAAGGGATTTATGCGCTTACTAAAGAAAGACGTTCCCTTTTACTGGGATGATGCAGCTCAACGCTCTTTTTATGCATTGAAACATGCCCTCACAACTGCACCTCTGCTCCAACCACCTAACTATAACAAAGATTTCTTATTATATCTGGTTGCAGCAGAGTCAACCATTGGCATGGTTTTAGTTCAAGAATATGACTTGTTCTCATAATACGTGATCTATTACCTGAGCCAAGGCCTCGTAGGACCAGAACTTAATTATTCCCACATCGAAAAACTTGCGTTGGTAGCAGTTCATGCTGTTTAACGGTTCTGTCATTATGTTCTGTTTCGCAAGACCATCGTCATTGCTGTCATGAATCCATTCCAGTACATGTTGACACGATGGGTAATAGGTGGAAAAATCAGTAGATGGATATTCATTCTCCAAGAGTTTGACTTAGATTTCGTCTCAGCCAAGTCCAAAAAGTCACTAGTCTTCACAGAAATCATTTCGGAACTTTCGGTTGAGTCAGGTGACGTTGTGCCTGAAAAATTGCCTATCCGGGGAGATATGTTTTTGATCACATCTTCAGATCCTTGGTATGGAGATATACTTATCTATCTCCAGAATTTGAGGTGCCCCACCTCTTCTTCCTGTGATGAGCGTCGACGTATACGCCATCAGGCTAAGAATTATCTTACCATCGAAGATACATTGTATCGGCGAGGTGTAGACTGCATCCTACGCCGATGTCTCACTCATGAGGAAGCAGTTATCATGCTTAACAATTTCCATATCGGATCTTGTGGCGGTCATTTGTCTGGGTTGGCAACAACCCAAAATATTCTACGAGCAGGTTACTTCTTGCCGACACTTATCAAATATTGTATCGAATCGGTCAATAAGTGTCATCTGTGCCAAATCTTCTCTCGGAAGATGAGGGCGCATCTCGCTCCCATGCTTCCTGTCATCATAGTTGGTCCCTTCACCAAGTGGGGGATTGATTACACTACTTGCAACCCTCCTTCAGCAAGGGGGCACCGCGATATCATCGTAGTTGTAGACTACTTCACAAAGTGGGTTGAAGCTATGTCAATGTTTAAATATGATGGAGAGACTGCAGCTCTCTTTTTATTCAACCATATCATAGAAAGGTTCGACGTCCCGAGGGAGATTGTCACTGACCATGGCAGTCACTTTCAGAACTAGATGATGACCGAATTAACATGAAATATTGGGCTACGATGAGAAAATTCATCACCCTACTACCCCCAAGCCAATGGGCAAGTGGAAGCTGTAAACAAAACTCTTAAGACTATTCTACAACGCACTATCAAATCAACCAAGTCAAATTGGCATTTGATGTTATACTCGGCATTATGGGCCTACAGAACATCTGTTAAGACTGCAACCGGATTCTCACCTTTTCAACTCATTTATGGGCTGGAGGTAGTCTTGCCCATCGAATGTCATATCTCGTCTCTCAAGTTGGCAGTACAACTATTGCCAGACACTTCTCCACTCGAAGAACGGTTAATATACCTCGAACAACTCAATGAGCAGCGTCGTGATGTGGCCTTGGCCAGCAAGGCTCACAAACATAAGGTCAAGTATCAGTATGATAGGTCCATTCGTCCTCAGATTTTTTCTGAAGGTGACCTTGTCTTGGTCTACGACCAGGATAAGGACCCCCTGGGGGAAGGAAAATTCAAACCCATGTGGTTCAGACCCTTCATCATAAAAGAGGTGTTAAAAAAGGGCGCTTATCATCTGGTTGATTTTGAAGGGAATGCTTTGGAAGAGCCTAGAAACAGGCTCTACCTCAAGAAGTATTACTCATAGGCAAGTCACCGTGGGTAACTTTTTGTAACATATGTATAGTATTTGTACTATTACTTTTTAGTTTTTTTTTTTTTTTAGTGTTATGGACGTGTCGTTGATATTATCTTTCGTCACTATGGAAGATGTCAAGTGATTCCAAGGTGTTCATTGGGTAGGCAGACGGTGCTAGTCAGCACACTCGGAGGCTTTCCTCCGCAGCTTGGGTAATCTTTACACCTCAAGGCCATCTATTATCTTTCGGAGGTATATGCTTAGGTGACACCACAGGGTAGTTATTGGGTTGCTTCGTGATGCTTTGTCATTGGGTATCTCTCATCTCCGGGTCTATCTCGACGCTCAACTGGTTGTGTCTCAGTTAAACAGAGTGTATCGGGTTCATGATCCAACTTTACACCGACGATTCCTTAGGGTATGTCTCTTAGAATGAAACTTTGATTATATTACATATTTTCATGTTCCTAGGAGATTAAACCAAGTTACAGATACTCCAGCTAATCAAATTTTAGATTGGCATCTTGCACACATATGAACGAACATTAACGTAAGCATGTAAATACATTTTTGCACACATGATCCATAAGACACAAAAGACCAAAAATATATATATAATATCATAAAGTAACGAGAGTACATGGATGGACGTAAGCGCCTCAAAAATAGGAACGACAACGAGTCATAGGGCTTATGCCCTCAAAAAATATATAAAAGTAGTGCTCATGGCACGTCAAAATGTCTAGCTAAATTCAGGGCCTATGGGCCCTATTACATTGGTCCACAGAATTGGCTAAGAGATGAAACAACCGGACCCACATCTGTGGTGCCCCCACTACATGAGGCTGCATAGAAGGTGGCAAGTCCTTAATATATGTCATCGGGACCGTGCGAGTGAGCGCAGTGAAGTTAGGCTCAACCTGTCTCAGTACCCTCTCAGCCTCCTTGGCTGTAAGATCTCCTACTACTGATAGTCCCCCGGCGGCAGCAGGTGCAGCCCCTAGCCGAGGACGATGCATGTTCCTCGCATAGTCAGCGGGTTGCACTGGTCCCACATCTGCACACAATGAACACATATCCTTCAAATACTCTGGCATAACAAAAAAAAATGATATATATAACAAAACAACATAAAAATTACATATACAAAAAAAAAAATACAAAGGTGGAGACTTACCCATCTCTCCTTGCACCTCACCAGGAGGTACTGGTATCTCCGGGTCTCTCAAAAAGTCAATCCCGACATAGGGGTAGTCCTCTATAACTGGGATCTGTCGTGATAGCCATGTAAAAAAGTCATCATCGAAGGACTCATTGGTTCTTCGACCACCCTGTCGCGGCAGTAGTACTTCCCATCTACATACAGCAGGAAGAGAGGCCTGGTGTCCTCGTACCACTACTTGAGGACTAAAACTCGGAACTCTCTCAAAAAAGAATGCACACAAAATGGTCCCGAACCCGAAGTTCGTATGTGTTCGCAAACGACAATCTGTCAAATGCCTCTTCATGCACTCAAGAAAAGTGGTACTCCAATCAAAAACTTGTGCATTTAAGCACTGAACAACATAGTTCATCTGTGCGCGGGACACCTGATGTAGAGCCGCAGAACCAGTAATTCGCCCAATAAGCAATACTCTTGCTTGTAGTGATAGGTTAGTGATCTTGCTTATAGGCACCTACATGCTCACGTGGTCTGCATCAGCCGCACAGTATAGACCTATCAGTTCCACTATGTTATGTGGCCCCATAGGAAAAGTCCGGAAATTGATTGGTTCCCCTCTCCTAGAGAGGCCAGTCAAAAAGTAAATGTCCTTGACCGTGGGCACCAATGACTGCCCTTCTAACATGAATGCCTCTGCATTCGGATGCCAGTAGTCAACCAAAGAATTCAGTAGCCTAGGTTGTGCCCGCATGAAAGGACATAGAAAAAAACTTGAGTAACCCACACTGCATCAATGTAGCCACAACATTGGGGTCTTCCCCGACCAACTCATTCACCTCTTTGTGCTCTCTTTCTCTCCAATGGACATACATCCTGTAAAACAAAAAGGTTCAGGAGAGTTAAACCCTTGCTCTTTTTGTCTTTAGCATTCAATAAGGGGGCCCACGCGTGCTGTATTGGCGACAGTCACGTGTACACATGGCTTGTCCTGAGACAGCCCACGTGGACCTAGGGCCGACCTTTTAAAGGTCGACGCCCCCCTAAAAAATGAAACCCAATGCATAATTAAATACATAAAATTCAAGATAAGGGAGTTTGTACTTGCTTGGTCCAGACAAAAGTTCGTTTCATCCACTGTAGCTCCCGGAATCACCACTTTAATCAAAGGGGGTCTTTTGTCTCTAGAGTCAATTTCCAATTTAGCAATGGTGATAATGAGCTGCCAACTTCTATTTATAGACTTTTTGGCCTCTTTTTGTCACTTTTTTGGCCTCCCTTATCATTTTCTTTATACCAAAAACCATTTAGAGTGATTCAGGAGTTGCATCAAAGGGATTTGATCGGGTATTGAGATAGTTTTTGGGAGTTTTGAGTAATTTTCGACGGTCCATGAATATTTTCCAAGAATCAACTTGAGCATATAGGTTAGGCTACTACCCCGACTTTTGTATCTCGTTGTCTTTTTCCTCTACCATAGGATCGATCCCATCAGGTTGTGACATGGAACCATCATATATGCTTTAGAAGTGTTGCAACTTGGCGGCAGAGCTTACCAGAACATGGATGCCCTAGGAAGATCCTAGTTGCATTATGGTGTCCATGCCGTCTCTAAAACACTGTAGGCTCGGGAGTCCTTGTAGTTTTTCCTAAATACGAGTTTGAGCCTCATTTGCATGATTCTTCTTCACTCTTGACCTCACCCTCAGGACTCCCAAAAAATAATGGGTCTTCTTTTAAGCCATTTTCAGACCCTCTAAACATGAAAAGATTGTCGAGCGATCTTGTGGTCTGTCACGCTCGTTAAACTGAAATTTGAAGTCACGTCTGTCCAGCGGTAGTTTACCCCTTTTTCGGTCCAGACGGTCAACTGTACGAACAAAGGTATACTCTATGAAACTTCCATTCTTTAGAAGAGTACTCTCAGGTATAATTTTACCTCTTTTTCGAGCCTGAGGGACTAAACATACGAAAAAGGAACCCCAACGAAGTCCATAGTTAAGCTCTTTTTCAGACTCCCTAAAATTGAAAAGATTGTCGAGTGACCTTATTCTTTCACACTCATTAAATTGGTCCAGAAGAACATTCCTGACGAAGTCCATAGTTAAGCTTTTTCCAGACTCCTTAAAAATGAAAAAATGGATGAGTGATATTGTCTTTATCAAACTTGTTAAAATGGTTTTGAATAGATGTATTATCGGTGCTAGTTTACCCCTTTTTCGAACCGACTAGACTACCTTCGAAAAAGGTACCCCAATGCAGTCTCCTTCTATGTTTTTTCAGACTCTCTAAATATGAAAAACCACCGAGCTTACCTTCTCTGGGCTCTTTAAAATTACATCGAAGGACATTACCATGGTGTGTTTTTTTAACCACGTTTGCATACCTTATATGTCAACCTTGTAATAGTTTGCTTTTGTGTTTTAACACCCTTGGCCCTCGGGGGATTTTTCCTGAGTATCATTATTTTGAACATCACTCTTGTCCTTGTGCCTTGAACTTGTATGTTTGCAACACTTGTTCCTCCTTTGTAATGTAATATTCCTTTATTCTTTTTCCACAACTATTGAAAAGGACAAAAAAATCAAATATACCTCAAAAAGAGGAAGGGAAAAGTATTTCTTTTATTGGCAGCATAATGAGTCGTGCTTGGATAAATCACATCTTTTTGTTTGTTCATAAAACCCTGAGATTTAATATGACCTTAGGAAGTTGTTCTCGCTACATAGAATTGTGTCCTCCCATGTCTGGTTATTCTTCCAAACATATGGAGAGTTTGCGTTGCCTCCTGCCTCGTAAACTTATGTTAATGCCATGCTGCTTGAGTCTCATCATTTTTCATGCTATTGTCCAAGGGAAGTTTGTGACCAAGCCTGAGTCGGCCCCTCTGCATTTTTTCTCTTGCCCTCATGCTTGACCATCCTGAATGTTCAATCAAGTCCTTGTTCGAAATCAATGAAGCCTTCCGTCTGATCACCAAGTCCATGATCGGCGAGCCGTCAAAGACCTCTGGGTAGTGTCGTCGTACACTCATATTACACTCCTACCCGAGTTTTGAATATTTTGAAGTTGTTTCTTGAGCTCTGAAGACCTCATCTCCAGCCATCAGGCTGAATCAACTTCTAGAAGATAGATACTCTATATGTATATCTTTCTGATTTCGAGATGTAGCTCCGCTATGTATTGTTCATGGCTACTCTTTATATAGCTATATGACATGGATCTAAAGTGTATTTGATTGGTATCCATGATTCTATTTTATCCCGAGCATGGGTATGCCCGCCTCGGTGAGACATTTGTTATTTTGTAGACGGTGCCTCCCAATTCCTGATCCTTGGGCTCAATCGTTCGTCACATCAGTAAGGATTGGTAATGTATTTCAGCCATCGGATGCTCTTCTGACCTCACACATTAGGGGGCATCTGTTATAACCCTAAATTTCACCACACATGCTTACCTGGCATCAGGCCATCTCATATCCCTTATTTTCCAAAGCACTACTGAACAACTCTTTAAAAAACCTCTTTTATAAAGGCCCACGTGCCCTACTCCATTATTGCACACGTGTACACGTTGGCTGACCTAAAACAACCCACGTGGACCGACAAAAGCACGAAAAAAGGAAAGTTGTCGGCGGAACACAAATGATATGGGTGAGTTAACTAAAACTCTCGGCCACACATGGCTGAGGGTTCGTCCAAATACCTAGCTCCTTCTAGCCTATAAAAGAAGGGTTAGGGGTCCCATTCGGAGAGAGGAAAAATATAGCAATGAAACTCTGCCCATTTGCATATTCCCATTGTCCCAACACTTTATCCATCCTTGTGCCAGAAGAGAGACAAAGCAAATAAGTTGGAGGACAGTTGAAGAGGAGCCCAGGATCAGGTTCACAGAGCAGTGACCGGTCTCGACTTTTTGTAAGTTGACTCATTCAAAGTAATAAAGAAAAATCTTTCCCCGTCCCAATTCATGAGTTATTCATAATTTGTTAAATGCATGTTTGAAACTCTAACCTCTTAGTCTATAGGTAAGATGCATGTGTAGTCATTGCTTGTCTTGTATGCAGGTCAACATTGGAAAGGAGAACTGCGAACAAGTGATCAAGTGCGACAAGGGATCGACATAAAATGCCTGGAACGAGGTAGGTTGATCTAGCCATGTTTTACTGAAAATAAATAGGATTTAAGTTTGGGGAAGAAGGTAGAAAGTAGATTTTCTCTTGGTCATATCTGCATGCAAATCATAACCCTATTTGCTAGTCTGTAAGGAGATTTCCCTCACAACACTCTAACCTAAGTATTATATGTATACATTAACTTAGAAACAACATCCCTTGAAATAAGATGACTTATAGAATGTATGATATTTCTCTTTATCACATTGAGATATTATATTAATTCTGACATTATTTAACATTACCATCTCTCGGGATAATCTATGGAGTGAATCAATAACATGCTATTTATCATTTCTTAATATAATCTCTTCCTTAAACTATTCCATTTAACAATTAAAATTGGACTATCATTTAATTCTTAAATAGTAATCATTGACGAGCTACAACATTTGACCATCCGGAAACTAAGGAATTTTTTTTTGTATCATTTTGAAGTCTAAAACTTGACCATGCTTAATCGTCGAGCAAGATGACAGACTGACCAAATATCATACTATTTTCACTTCCTTAATAGTATCATAAAAATATAAACATGATTATTATTAATTTTAAAGGTATCGTTATGGCTACAGAATTTCACAATCATTACAATTTAAGGAATAAACTCTTTGCATGAATGCAAAAGTAGGTTTGATACATAACTACTCGACCTCCGTGATTAAGGATTTGATATTTGCCATCGTTGTCGAGTATCAACATAACATGAACTATTGGTCACATAATAAATCATCATTATCAATAAGCCATGAAATGTCGGTTTCCATGTTTCAAAGCCCGTGTGTATGCTGGATATTGTATTGTAAGGCACTAAGTAAATGTAGTGCATAGATAAATTTGATTGAGGTTGGGGAAAAAATCAAGGAACTAAAGGAAAAATCAACCACAAAAACGAATAACCCCAAAACAAAATTCTACAAACCGTATACAGTCAAGCTTTTGCATACAGGAGAATAATCATTCTAGATGATAACTGAAGTCTAAATCACCTGAACCAACCTGGTCAACCAGTTGTATTACAATTTAATTATATAGTAGTAAGAATTTTAGAGGATGAAACGACCCTCCAGGAATCCTCACTGAACGTGGTCGATACTTTATAAGTGAATCTACAAGCTCAAACCATAAACTCATAAGAAAACGACAAGTCGATGAATTCATGATGTTGTCAAGG
Organism: Picea engelmannii; assembly: GCA_009831015.1. Classification (NCBI taxonomy): domain Eukaryota; kingdom Viridiplantae; phylum Streptophyta; class Pinopsida; order Pinales; family Pinaceae; genus Picea; species Picea engelmannii. The sequence goes on along the minus strand of ML795707.1, from coordinate 409,750 downwards.
GTAATCATAGAGTCAATCAGCTGGAAGGAGTGTAAAATCTAGGGAAACTAGATAATGAAGCGATTATATTTCCAACATATTAACAGTTTCATTACAGTTGACACCAGTAAAATGCCCTTATAGTTATAAAAACCAATAGCAATAGGTATCGCATACATATTAGAAATAAGATCATTTACAGGATTAACCAAAATGGTGGCGACAATGCAGTTTTGGAATTCTCGGCGAAAAAGGGGCTTTAAAAAAAAAATCAAGGATACAATGTCTAATAGATTGAAAGAATTTTAACGAGAAACAAGTCGACATTGCAAAAACAACTGGGTTTCATTTTGGTCGAGGCCTCTCAAAGTTTAGGAAGTTACAGTATAATTCTAACACTAGAGTTAAGATCTAAACCCAGATTTTGAATCCAAGTGCAGTAGCAAGCTTAACAACTAGACATCGCTACAAGAATTGGGATATTAATGATTAATACATAAATGTATTTCCAATAAACTCAAATGACTATCAATTAAATTCATAAAACTGATAAAACTAACTTTAAACTTTAAATAAACAAACTACGCAACATTATATTTATAACTATAACAATACTCTCAATGGAAATTTGCTTGGCGTTCATTCGATTAAGGTTTCAAAGGGAATTCGCCTCATATTCATTCAATTAAGGAATGCTTAATCAATTGTAACCAGTGGAAGATAAACGCATTCATTCGATATATTAAATTTGTATATATAATCAGAAAGATTTCACATGAATGACTTACATACAAATTTCTAAACATTATATCAGTTGATTATTAATCTTTACCTTACCAGTAATAAAGAAAGAATGTAAAATTTACATAACAACATCGACTGCAAATTGTTGCTCAGGGGTATTACAATGTGTCTAACTTAATTTACATATAACACAAAAACAATATGAAAATACAGTGACCAAGGTTGAAATTATGTGAAGAAGATCCCTTGTCGGAGCTTGCACAATGTTCCTTCCTTCGTCCTGTTAGTCCAAGACTACACCAGTACATCCCAACCAATTCTATGGATACTCTTCTTCCCTCTTAGCCCTCGGATCCACAAAGGGGCCATACAAAAAACCATAACACAATAGCTCCCAAGATTGCCTCGCAAGGAAGATCTTCCACTCATTACACAAGCTTGGAGTCCCAACTCTCGCAAGTAAAACACAGTCTAATCAAATTTTGGTAGCATAACAATACTAAGAAAAATGAGATCCATTTCCCTTCTACACCAATTATTATATAGAATAATTCTCAATGACACTTGTCCACGTGCACAACTAATTCATTTTTAATAATTAAATTAAATGATTATTCACCCAACACATGTGTCACACTCTTCCAAGGTTGCACATGTATTTACCATTTTTATTTTATTTAAAAAGCTATTTTCCCACACATTCCCCAATGTGTTCCTATTTTCTCTTTTAGTTGTCCCTTTGTACCCAAAATTCTCATTTAATGAGTGTCCCCTAACAAGATCTTAGTTAGAGTTGGATTAGGAGTCTTCTTTTAGTTAGACTTAGTGATATTTTGACTCAATATTCTATTCTATGTGTACACCTATTCTCTCATGTTTTATTTCTTTCTTTTTTAAAAATTCCTTTTATTAATTTCATGCACACTTGTGAAATTTTCCCAACCTTTAAGTTTTTATTCTCTCTTTTCCTAGAGTTTGATTTATCACAAATCTTTTAACGTATTTCCTATTTTATTTAGTCCTTTATTTAAATTTAGACTTAGAATCTAGTTAAGCTTCTAAGCTTATAATTTACTGATTAATTAATACTCTGTCATATCAAGGTCTAAGCATTTTATTAATTTTCCAGGCCATCAAGATTTATTGACTCACATTTTAATTGCGCGACGTGTCCTTCAAGATGCACCTCCGTGCTCCAAGGGTGCCACTCACCTTTAATTGGTTTTGGAAGTTTGTCCGACCCTTGGAGTCAACACTCCATTTGGTCAACCTTGTGAGAGACTAAGGGATTCTAAGGAATACAGATTTTTCCTTATTGCATGCCCCTTAGAATTATTCATGAGAAATTGTCTCAATCCGCCTTCATGACATCGTGGACCTCTCGAACTAGGTAATCGTTAACCTACGGTTTAGATCATGATGAGAGTGATAGTAAGTTGTGACAGGGACGCTACTACACCTCTCCCTCAAATGTCTGGTTTTTGTGCATGACCCCTTTACTCCTTATGTGAGTCAGATTAGCAAGAATCATCAAGCTTGCATCCACTGAAAAAAACAATGTCAATAATCCATATACATAAATCATACTGTAATCAATCATATATCACATGTGCGAAAAATGAAATACTCAAACAAAATGCAATCCACTCCCTGAATCAATCTGGAGTCCAAGGAATTCCATTGATGTTATCAATGTCCATAACCTATCATGTGTCATGCACACTCAGGAGAACTCGTCAATAATAAATCCCAATACATCATCATATATAACTCACAATCAAGACGAAAATCATAATGTACCATATCCGGATCACTTGCATGCAAGTGTCCTCAAATAATAAGTCAATATAAGTGTTATCAGTAGAACACGATGTTATACTCACACCTCAACATGCCACTCCTTCTCTATGTGGCGACATCCTTACAAGTTGTCTTGTATCCTTTATTCGGACTAACATTCACATGCCTTACTTCTAGGCACTGTCTCTCACGACTTAGGATCTAAACCAACTCTAATACCTCTTGATGCAGTCACCCTTGATCCTATAGTCAACCAAATACAAAAACAAGTTTCTTCCCACAGAGTGCACAACTACTGGCATACTAGTATTAACAAAAATTAACAACTTAAAGAATGCCAAGAGGAATTTATAGTCATAGGAAAAAGAAATAAGAGACGACACCATTAAACAAGGACTCAAGATTATTTATTAACAAGACATAATTTGTCTCTTACAGTCTCATTACATTACTAGACAATCTGGCAGAGTTCTCATTCTGATTCAATATCTGGGTGTGTGTTCTCTATTCCACGTTGTGAACCTAAAATTGGTGTCCCTTCCTCAACTTTTTGTATCCTGCAGATGTCCCTTCTATGTCTCCTCTCTTCTATCTCTCTTTTTCCTGTGCCAACCCTTGCAAACCCATTCTCATTTTCCTTTTCTCATATCATTTCTTGGAAGACAAACAATTTATTTTTTTTCTTTTCCAATTCTTATCTGTTTCTTTTTCTTCCCCACCAATGTGAGTTGGAAGTTGGGTAGTTACAACGGTCCAACTTCTCAACTTATTTCCATCCAATCAACTTCCTTTTGTAATTTTTCCACCAAATTCCACAAAGTCCACCCAAGACATGTGGAGTTATGGAATGGCATAATCGCAACAGTATAATCGAAGTTGCAACATGTATGGAGTTGTAGCACTAGTGTTGCAACAACATGAGTTGTAGTGATGGTGTTGCAACAATGTGATTTATAGCACAAGTATTATAGCATGGGTGTTGTAGCAATAGGTGTTATAACACTTGTGTTGAAGTAACTAGAGTCACAACACTAGAGTTGTAGCACTAGCATCACTAGTGTTACAACAATGGGAGTTGAAACACTTATTTCACCCTACAATTAATAGTTTGAATTTGAAATTTTTTTAGTTGACGTATATTGCTTAAGGAAAAATACGCTCATGCATTATTAACTCATCCACCATAAGATTAAAAAATAAAATAAAAAAATCAATAGTCCACCCATATAGGCTAGGACTTAAATCCTTCTTGAAAGAAGCTAAAATTGCACGTAGCTCCTCTTTTGAAATTTCTTCCATCAACATATAATTTCCCTCCTCAGAGAAAAAAATGGAGCAATTAATGTTAATTTCAAGATTTCATCTATGTTTTCCCTTTTAGTTTCCTTTTAAATTTCCTTGAAATAAGAAACCCTTTATTATGTTATCTCTTTAATTTTCCTAACAACTTCTCCTATCTCATTCTTCATTTCTTATATTGTATTAAGTCTCTTTCTATGATATGCATATTTATGGAATCATTTTATGCACGCATCCCCTTTCTCCAACCACATAGTCCAAATCTTCATTTTCCACCCAAATTTTCTTTTATCAAGTAACTTCCTCCTTTTGATTTCTAACTCCTTTACCTTCATTGTGTCCCTCCTCATTAAATATACATTTTTCATTCCCCTCAAACATACCTTCTATATGTTTTTCCACCTTCTTCAAGTCTTTTTCTAAATTCCAATTTATGTCAGCTTCCCATACAACCACCACCTCTTGAATATTTTTGAAAGAACCAACAAATTGAATGATAGTTTTCTAAACTATCTCTACCTCATAGTGCTTCCATTCCCTTTAAACCATCTATTAGAATTCCTCATCTTCAAGCTAACTTGACTGAAATTTAAGAAGGATCATAGGCTTATCACCTTTCTTTTTTATATTAAGTAGTATAGAATCATGATCATGTCCTCCCCTAGCCTCAATACATGATCTTGTATTTTCCACTTCAAACATAATGTTATGTGAGACTTGTGAGACTAAGAACTTGGCCAACCTCTTGGAAACTCAAGCTTCTTCATATTGATTATTATTCCAAGTTGGCCTCAACTTAATTACATCCACATATAATAAACTTACTTATTCAATTCCACACATAAAATAATCATTTAGACTATCTAATCTAGCTCCCTCACCCCAAACCTAACATCTATTAAAAGAAAATTTTAAGTCCCCACCTAAAATCACTCTATATTATTTAATACAAACCAAGGAGAATAATCCATCCTAGAAAAAAAAATCTTCATAAGGTCTGTAATAATTAATAATTGTGAATTTATGAAACAACTCTTTAAACAAAATTTTTATCTTAATACTTGAAGCAATAAAATCAGAATTAATCAAGCACGTAAATTTCTTCCGCTCTGTCAAAACCAAATCTTCATAAGGTATGTAATAATTAATAATTGTGAATTTATGAACCAACTCTTTAAACAAAAATTTTATCTTAATACTTGAAGCAATAAAATCAGAATTAATCAAGCACATAAATTTCTTCCGCTCTGTCAAAACCCCTTGAAGATTCCATCCTCATTCACACAAACCTTTGTTTTTCTTCTCCAAACCCTTTTTGAAAAGGAAAATAAAAAACTACAACAATATGGCCTTGAACATGATAGTGAGCACAATAGAATGAGCCATTTATATAGTCCAAAGGAAGAGAATAAACCACACTACCTACAATAATATCCATACAATCCTCCAAGGCATAACTAATGTCAATTTTAACAAAGACCTAAGCAACTATCCCGGAAACACTATTTTTAAAATAAGCATCAACATCCAAAGTCCACCCAATATTATAATTACCTAACCAGAGTTGTAAAGGTAAACTTAACGATTTGACCCAAATAAGAATTTTGCTCGCCACCTCTGATTTGGGGTCAAACCAAACTCACAAGATTTTAGTGTAAAAAAATCTGATCCCCAAATTAAATTCCCTTATAAAATATTTCTACATCCTTTTTTGCTCTGAATAAAATCCCAAGCCAACCTCTTGTTGGCATGTGAAAAGTGGGACCATATCATATAAATGGTTACCAAACTTTTTGAATCTAGGAATTTAGTGAATGATCATTTTTTACCCTCATGAAATCTTCCAATTAGAGCCTAAACATCATATTCCAATGATTGCTCCACCCTCAAATATTCTCATAACACCATCCTAGTTTTAACTACATTTTTTTGTCCACGTTTAGAGCCCTCTTCATCCTTTATCCTCTAAACAACACTTGATTTAGATATGGACTCTTTCACCTTTCCACTTGAGGCCTCTCAATCTAGATTTCGACCAATAAAACCCAACCCTAAACCTTGAATTGATGGATTCACACCTAATAATCCCTTTCCCAAAGATATATCTAAGCTTATTATTGATTCTCCTCTTGGAATTAGATGTCCTCCTAATTGAAACTCCAACAAACAATTTGGATTGAAGTCAAATTTCACACCTTCATTAGTTCATCTTTCATAGACTCCCACACTCTCATCCACCATCATTGATCCACCCTCCCTATATTTGTGCCATGTACTACCTATCCTATCCTCATTGACATGATATCCTATTGCATTGAATCTACCCTTTGAAACCACATTTTCACCTACAACTAATGTTGTATTCAAATATGGAATCCAACTTCCTGATGATTCATAAGTCATATGCCCTAAAAAAATATTGTTCCCTTGTGTCCCTAAGTATACAAATTGGGCATACCTTCAATCAAATCTAGAGAATAATAGACCTCATCAAAATCCTCCATTCTCTCTAATCTGTGTTTCTGTGTGCCACCCAATCCAATCATCTCTTGTCCCTTAAGATTTAAAGATACGGAAGATCTATCTCTCAAGCAAACTAATAAATGAAAATTTTAATCAATAAGTTATTAAAGAATAATTACCATAGCTCCAATAAGTAAAGCAATTATTCAATGATGGTGTTGAGTATGATTTCACATTTCAATCTAGTTGATGACAATATTAGTAAGAAGGGGGTGATCCTTCTTTATTTTCGCTTATAGTTCATTTAAAGGGATATTTTACTAATTATACTAAAGTTCATGAAGCCTAATGAGATACCAAATAGATGCTTTGTAAACTCATGCATCCTTTCATTTTAGTGTCTTTGCATTGATAGTTTAAAAATCCCCTAGTTTAAATAAAGCTTTTCTATGCCAAGATTACCATTGACTTTTCTCTCTCTCAGGTTTCTTCCCTTTCACCGAGCTTGATTGGTGGAATCAATGTGTTTATTATGGTGTATTTTTTTATGTCAAGATGGTATTGTCTTCTCATTTTTTCTATTTCACTCACTGCTCATTATAGCTTGATGGGCAAGGTTGGTTAGATTTTAATGAAACCTTCTTCTACATAAACTATGTGCTCATAATTTATTCATTATAGCTTGATGGGAAAGGTTGGTTAGATTTTAATGAAACCTTCTTCTACATAAACTATGTGCTCATAATTTATGGCAAGGTATTGGACAATGGGTAATTATTTTGGTGCCTTGTACCATGACGATTCATTCTTCAACATGGATTGCATGTCCTATTTTTCAAGAAGAGGATAAAGTCTTGGTCTGATGTTTATTTTATTAGCCAATATTTATTGGTCCATATGTCTCATACAATTTATGTTGGGATTTTTACATAGGATTATAGTTATACTAAGGCAACTCATGTTAATGGTTTGGCCCACAAGTGAGGATTACATGGTTTATTTTGAATTGGCTAAAATCTGTGTACTTTTTAAGGACTTGTTCTACCATACTTGCATATATATTTTCTATGCATTTCAATTTGGTTCATTTGTTTCTATATTTGTTAATATTTTACCAATGCAAATATTTTAAAATAAATATATGTTCATCTTCTTCCCCTGTTGCAAGGATAACTCGCTCATGAAATACCAAAATATTTTTCCAATGATGAAATAATTATATCTATCAATGAATATGAATTAGATCTTCCTCGAAAATTAAAATGACTGTAGTGCTTGAAATGTTTGGAGATTGATCTGTGTATATTTTTTTGAAACGTCCAATGTTTCAGGTGGACCCTCCACCCATCGTGGGTGGAGGGTCCCTGATGATGGGTGGAGGGTCCACCTGAAATGTTGGACATTTCAAAAAACATATACAACTCAATCTCCATAAATTTCAAGCATTATGATGAACAATTGTGAAAACCTACATACTCAAATTCAAATGACTATGTTTATGTTCAACAATTGAGCTCTTTTTTGGAAGCCACATACTAAATTGAAACCCTTTGCAGGTTAACATGTTTGATGCAAAATGTTTTTTCTTGCTTCTACTATGAGATCATATTCTAAAAGAGTAGGCTTTGATTGAAACCCTTTAGCCAACTAAAGCTCAAATTTACAAGTATTGTGATCAAACCAATGCAAATACTCAATTCACATTTTCAAACAATTCTACTAGCTCATTTTAAATGTTCATTTTTTATTGGGAAGTATATAAGTTAAAAAAATATAATGTTAAAAATAAGATTTTTAATAAGTATCTATTCACTTCCCAAATATATTTGAGAGCTTAGTATATAGTCAAAAAGTGAATGAAGATAATTGTATTCAAACTTGACCCAAGTACAGAGCCAAGTACAAATATGATAGAGCTCCTACAATTTGGGTAATGATTTAGAGAAGAGTCTGAACATTTGCCTACACTAGGAAAATTGTGTGCCTACACCAAGACAATAAATACAAATAAGGCTTAACAATTAAGTCATTGTCTATTCAGGGGCTTTACTCTTGCTTTAAACTTTGCCCAAAGTTTTGCCTTTTTAGGTGCTTCTCTCTTTCCTTAAATTGATTTTTTTTGTTTCTTGTTTCAACATCTTCATACCATTTTTTTTTTTCATTTTTGTCTTAGCATCTTCATGGGAGGTTGTTTAGAATGCACCTTATATTTTATTTTATAGATGCAACTTATAATATGACATGATTCCATAGCTAAAAGAGATGCTTTGAATGCATCCTCTATCTTCACTTCATTGATGGACACGTCTAGAAATGTTGTCACCATACCTTCGCTCCACATGCCTTCCCACAAAATCCATGTTGATAACAAGAATGAAATGTAGATGAATGATTCACTTCTCGGAGGAATCTAAGGAGGTCGACACATGCAAAATCTAGAAAATTCAGTGAAAGGGTATGTACTAATTGCTCTCACAAGCCTGGAGAAGTACTAATTTCTCTAACAAGTCTCGAGAATGAGCTTTATGTTTTTTTCCTACACACCCTTAAAACTTTGGGTACTGTTAATACATAGTAGATTAGCTGGAAGGGTATGTTATAATTTCCTTGACCAACCTTCAAAAGTAATAATTGTTCTTACAATTATCAAGAATGAGCTTTATAGTTTTCCCTTACATAACCTTAAAAAAACATTAGCTAGATTTAATATATATTAGTGTGCAATTATTTTATTCCATCCATCATTAAATACGTGCACACATTCTAACTCACAAACCCAATAATTGAATTATGTTTTTTTTATTTTTTAAAAACATTTCCTAAATATCTTAGGATGGGGTGATTGCCAACTCACATGTGGTTGTAGGTCCTCAACATGTGGCTTCATACCTTCAACATGTTGTTTCAATAGGGGGTAGGGTATGTATACCTTTGTAGACTTTACCAGTCAAATCGTTGGGCGAAGGGGGGTCTCTCGTCCCATAAACAAGGGGGTCTCATACACCAATTTGGTGTGTTGATTTGGCCGTGACCTTAAAAATAAATTATTATTATTATTATTATTTAGTCTGGATGACTCAAACAATCTGTAGGGTGTCCTTTCAAGATACGATGGAATAGGGTAAAATTATGGCAACTTGCGAGATGACGAGAGCTTTGTTGGTCCTCTGTGCTCACTCGAGCCAATTGAAGTTTCCTCTGTACTCACAATGGTAGTGGGGATATCCCTTAGCATGACAAACATGAACTTTGATATGAAGACGATCCTGTTGCCACAACTTCATATAATTTGACCACTCCTAACCATAATGATTAAGGAAACATAGGATGAATGCTCATCTGGTCTCTTCCGACATATGAGTATGTTATAAGGTTTCTGATGGTAAGGATTTTGGTTCTATTCTACTCTGGTATATTGGGAATCACCTCCCTCTTCTTGACAGTCTGACTGATTTAGTTATCCTTCTTGTTGGTCTGGAAAGAAACCCCATTCATCCTATGTCCAGCCTTCTCGTGTTGCAAAAGAGACCATCGATGCTGAGGAATTCTACAAGGAATTTGTCTCGGAGGAAGACAAAGATAAAATGTTTGATCTTGAAGCCGAGGTTCGATTAATCAAAGAGTTTAAAGAATATGATGAGGTTGAGTTACAGGTGGGATATTTTATCCCTGATCTGGGATGTACTCGGACCTGAAACTCAAATTTTTATCTCACCCTTGAGCTACATTGGCACACCAAGACCATGGTGGCCATTGGTATTTTTCCCAAGGATTAAGAATTTAATCAATTGAAGAGAATACTTGAAACCATGGAGATCCAGAATTCCTATATGCTCGAGGTGATTACTTAGTTGTCTAAATGCCAAGGAGGCACTTTTGTCCCCCCGACAATGTACCCTGCAGGCCCTTAAAGTTCATAGGTAGAGGCTAAACGAGGAACTACACGTCACACATGCTCCCAAGTTCATTAGGATCGATGATTTCATCTCCTTAGTTTATAGGATTTCACTATGTTTTCTAGTTTTTAAAGTTACAGTGACTAACTTTATTACACTAGAACCTGATAGGAACTATGGTTTTAAGTTTTTAACTTAGCTACTTCATGACAAATCCTAGTTTCCCATTAGGGGCAGGTATATTTTTTTGGTTTTGGAGGGTTTTATGCCCAAGAGACTGTCATGGTCTATGTGGGTATGAACACAAGGCCATATATGTATGCTCCTGTAAATTTTGTCCATAGTTTATAGAATACTTACTTACCAAAAAAAACATTTTGTAAATCTCACATTTTTTCAAAAAAACTTACCCTCTACCAAAGGTATTTAATCCCATCATTATTTTCTAGACAATCAAAAAATCAATTTATATTTTTAAAATTGATAATAAAAAATTATAATTAAAAATAAATTAATTAATATAATTTTTCATAAGAAATTGAAATAATTTTTGTACTGAAAATAATTGGAATCAAGTTTTAATTTTTGTACTGAAAATTATAATCCTTTTGGAAAGGGGCCTAATAAATAGATAGGAACTAATAACTAACAAGACGGGTTGCGAAGCAACTAGTCCTTGTCTTATCGGGTGAGCTTAAAAGGTTGCGTTATTGTGAAACCAAAGTCACATTGAGCATAAGTGGCTAGGGTTGAGCTTTATGTAGGACATCATGGATGTTGTCTCACTCATTGACCTAGTAACACTGAATTAGAGTGTCTTTCCACATATATCCTTATTGGTTTGTATCAACTTGTCCTCTTTCAATATTCTCCTTTTGGAGTAGATTTGGGCCTCAATATTTCTATAAGACACAGACTAATTAAATGGATACAATTCCATTGTTTCCATGTCAGTGGAAATTTGAAAAACATGTAGCAAGAAATAACACATGCCTTAGAGCTCAAATCTCGTGAGGCCTACAACTTTTTACTCATAAATATGAATGTTTCTACATGCCTAACAAATGTGAATTGATAATGCAAGTATTTGAAACATGTAGCAAATCAAGGTGACGCAAATTCTATGTTTGGTATCTAACACTGGATTTGGACATGTTTCTAGAACTAGAGGTGGAGGTCATTTTGTGGGTTCGATGGAAGGGAGCACTACTTCTTTGTCACATGTTTTCAACTTTTTTTCTATCATGCTCCTCTGTTATAGAAATTTTTTCCACACTCCATGCATATTTCTTTGATTGCCTTCCCTTTCCCTCTACAGACTCAAATCCCCCATTTTGCTCATTCCAGAGTAAGAATTTCAAAATTTTGTACATATACGCGGCCCATAGTTATATAACTCACGTATACGCAGGTTTCTCCATTACAACCCGCATACATCGGGTTGTGTGCTAAAAAAGTAAAAAATATGTCAGGTTTCCATGCCATGTCAGGAGATCCATGATCCTTGACCTTCCATATACTGGAAACGATCTGACCTGGCCCTTCAAGTCCATTTGGAGGCTATAAATTGAGCCATATACAAGCCTTGAAGTGATTCATGATTGAGAGAAAAGACACTCTGGAGAAAATTCACTTCATATTGAGTCTGCATCCTTTTTTCCTTGAAAGTATGAACTTCTTCTGTGTTCAACCCCCAAACTCTTCCTATCTTGAGAAGGAGAAACTCAATTACTCCTGCTACTTGTGAGATTTCCTTTGTGGAGGATTGAATTGGTGAAGGCCAAGGTGGAGGGACTTGGTTTATCGGTTTCGATATGTGTCGCTACATAAGTTTTTCACCTATGTACTTCTTTTGATTACATTAATAGAAATACTCTTTTTTCGTCCAATTATATGTGGAAAATATTTTTATTACTTTCCATGAGAATATGTGTTATACATGTTAATGAATTATGTTAATTTATGCACTAACATTTCACATAATTTCCATATTCTTGTGTATCTTGGGTGTTGAGGACAAGTTGAAGGTATCAAGTGTTGGATCATGAGTTCAATTGTGGTTCGAACGTCTGGATGAGGTAGGATTATAGCCTTCCTTTTTGTTACCATTTCCATTTGTCTAGCATACTAGAGATTAGACTTGATTTTTGGGTATTGTTCTATCTGTTGTGGTTTACCCCAATCCATATAGAGATTTTCCTCATTAGAGAATTGGAGACTCCAATGATGACTCCTCATAAATATGAATGTTGCTACATGCTTAACAAATGTGAATTGACAATGCAAGTATTTAAAACATGTAGAAAATCAAGGCCATGCAACTTCTATTTTTGGTATCTAACACTATATTTGGACATGTTTTTGGAACTAGAGGTGGAGATCATTCTGTGGGTTGGATGGAAAGGGGCACTGTCAGGAAATGAGAGACACTTCCACACTAAAACTACCAAAGGAGAAGAAGAATTTGATTAATAATGTAAATGACAAAGTAATCACATAGTACACAAAGATTTTTCACATATATTTTACCCTGGAAACCCAAACCGGGAAAACCAGTATTCCTTGAGCATTCTACTCTCTTGTTGTAGTATTCAATCTAAATAAAAGGTTACATGTGTAACCTTTTATTCAGATTGAATAAGACAACAAAAGAGAATAACTCTCAAGGAATGTTGGTTTTCCCGATTTGGCTTTCCAGGGTGAAATCTATGTGTATTGTGTGATTGCTTTTTCATTTATGTTCTTGATTAAATTCTTCTTCTCCTCTGCTCAGTTTAGCGTGGAAGTGTCTCTCATTTCCTGACAAGTAGTATCATACCTTTGTACTTTGAAGAGTGTATCAGATCTTGATTTACCAATATTGAATATGAGAACTACACCTTAGGTATTGTGAGAGTTGTAAGTCATAAATTGTGTTAAAGATCTTGGTAAAGAATGGCGAGTAGTTCAAGAATAGAGATAGAAAAAATCAATGGCCATAATTTTGAGCTTTTAAAGCTTAAAATGGAAGGTCTTCTTGTAGATCAAGAACAATGGACAATGGTCTATCCAATTACCCAGCCGACGGGAATGTCGATGGAAGAATGAGAGAAACTTGAAAGAAGGGAAAGAAGTATGGTTCAACTGTGTCTTGCAGATTCAGTACTGTTGAATGTTTCAGGTGAAGATTTGGCCAAGAAACTATGGGAAACTATGGGAATCTTATACTAGTCGAAATCGCTAGTAAATAAATTGTTTCTCAGAAAGAAACGGTATCTTCTCAGAATGAGTGATGGTAGTTCAGTGACTGAGCATTTAAATTTGTTTAACACCATTTTGAGCGAGTTATCATTTGTGGATACTAAAATCACTGAGGAGAAGTATATAAGCCTGTGATGTTCTTTTCCAGACTCCTAGGATAGCTTAGTCATGGCTATAGGGAGTAATAATCCTAGGATAGATTAGTCATAGCTATAGGTTCATTGATTTGTCACCATCAGTATCAATTCCAAACATCCATTTCATCCCTTTTGCTTCCTCTTACCGCTCATTTATCACTCCATTTACCACAATTTCTTGTAAAACACCATACTATAGTTTAGCACACCTCCATGTGGGAAATCCACAACATGGGTTTTGTTCCCAGACTTGATGACATAGATTAGTGATCTTCATTTCATACCCAAGTGGCATGTGTGAGCTCCAACTCGTGGTCAAACTCTCCCATTCAAACACGTGGAATATAAGAAGAGATAGTTTTGCATTGGAATTTTCGAGCAAATGGAGGTGAATCTCAAAAATATGGAACATGGGTTTGTGCAGGATGGACCCAATTGAGTTCCATGTGGGATTTTTTCCAAGTTAATCCATTGTTTGAGAGTTACAACTGGTTTCTAAAGGTGTAATTTCTATATTTATTGTTGTGGCCAGTTTCCTAAACTCAACAATTTGTTTGAGTGACCCAAGGATTTGGGGACTGGATCTTATCATTTTTCACTATACTGATGTATAAATAAGACTCCTAGATCAGGATGGGAGTTAGTCATTAGTTTTTATAAGATAGATCTATTTGATGCTCTGTAATATCTAATTCCAATTAATAAAAGCATGGCAGAATTTTGATAATTGTATTGAGTTGCAACCTGCGTAAGATCTAAGTTTTTCATAGGTGACTCTGTTAAGGAGCAAGATCCCACTTCTTCACAAAGTATACCCATTTATATCTTAGTTAGAGATAGAGTGTTCTCCTGTAAGTGTGAATTTAGGTTGAAGTTTATTTTTGTTGTTACGGAGTTTGATTCAGATTTCATGTATGATTTTCTTCAGAATTCAGAATTTAATAGTTTTTTGTTACAAGGTGAGTGAACACATAAGATTTGACGAGATTTACTCTTGAAACAAAAATTGCAATCATTTCAGAACTTATCGTTTGGTAATTAATGTTTCAATTCCTATATCTTGAATTTAATGCAGAAACAATGTGGATTTGAATTATTGTTAGTGTGGATTGAAATGTAGATAGAATTGATTTCTTCTCTTGTGACATAGTTCAATTTCCTTTATGCTTAAGTGTGTGAGTGATTTAGTTTCAACAAGTGTGTTTCCCTTTTCAAGTAGAGAAACATTCATTAAAATAAGTGTGATTTATCCTACAACGAGTGTTTTATTTCATTGATTGCATAGATAGAAATGTTAGTTGGACTTGTTGCATGCATATACTTTGCATAATAACTTTGAAATAACAAGAATTCCTTGGGTTGACAATTTATGTTTTGGGTGTTTAAGCTATTTATTTAATTAGATAATTAAAATCCCCAACATAATACACGGTTTCTTCTCTATTGTCAGAAGAAATGAGAAAAAAGAACATGGAAGGATCGACCAAATATGCTTTAGTGGTGAGAGGTCAACCAGTTGAAAGAGATAAAGGAAAATTCTCTGGTAGAAAGTCTAAGTTGAAGGGTAGATCTAAATCCACGGTTCAGTCACTAAGAACATGCTAGAAATGTAGTAAATATGATAATTACAAAAAGGATTGTAAGTAAAGGGCGATGGAAGTCAGTACGAGATTCGAAGAGAAGTAGTCGACTGAGAGAAAGACAATCTCGAGTAAGGGAGGTGATGTGTACATGGAATCGACCAGTACACAGTCATATCAAGATGTTTGGTTGATCGACTCAGGAGCATCCTATCATATGACACCACATAGAGAATGGTTTTGGGAACAATATGATGGAGGTGATGTGTTCTTTAGGGACGACTCGAAAACCAAAATTGTTGGACGACGAAGAGTTCGAATGATACTGCAGGATGGGAGGAAACAAACCCTTCCAGGTGTGGTACACATTCTAGGTTTGTCAAGAAACCTGATATCTGTCAGCAAGATGAGTGATGTTGAAGTGCATACTCTATTTTAGAAGGATTCATGCAAGATGGTCGGAGATGTGATGGTATTAATGAAAGGAGCTTGGATTGGAAACCTATACAAGTTATTAAGGAATGCAGACTCAACTAGATGCAACAACATCATTTCTCTTGAATTCGACTTGACTTCAACTCAACTCGAACAGACTCGAGCTGAGTTGGTATAAATTGACTTGCCAAGACATGATAAAATCGACCCGACCATGCTATGTCATGAGAGGATGGGACACATTGGAGAAAAAGAACTTCGAGCTATTCATAGAAAAGGTATGGTTGAAGGTTTTCTTGAATGTGGTTTAGAAGTCAACTTTTGTGAACATTTCATATATGGAAAACAAATTCAAGTGAGGTTCCCATATGGAGCAACAAGGGAAAATGTAATTCTCGAATTGGTGCATAGTGATGTGTTTGGCCCAATTACAGTGCCTTCACTTGGTGGATCCCTTCATTATGTCTCCTTCGTAGATGGTTTCTCCAGGGAGACATGGATATATTTCCTAAGTAACAAATCAGAGGTTTTATAGAAATTTAAGGAGTTTAAATCTCTTGTAGAAAACCAGACAGATAAGAAGATCAAGGTGTTGAGAACTGACAATGGTGGTGAATTCTATAGAAAATAATTTGATCAATTCCGTAAATAGTGTGTCATAGCATGCCAAAATGCCACACCATATACCCCACAACAAAATGGAGTTTTTGAGAGAATGAACCGAAAATTGATGGATAAGACAAGGAGCATGCTCAGTGGTGTTGGGCTCGCACAAGAATTATGGGCAGAAGCAGTTGACACTACAAGATATCTGGTGAATATGTCTCCTTCGTCGATGCTAGTCGAGATGACTCCACATGAGGTATGGTCGGGTAAGAATCCTTCAATTTCACATCTCAAAGTACTTGGTTGTGATTCATTTTTGTATGTTCCCAAGGAAAAGAGGAGCAAGCTGGACAAGAAGGAATTCAAATGTATTTTCATTGGATACAAATAAGGAATGAAAGGATATAAGCTATGGGATATTGCATCAAGAAGATAATGTATAGTCCAGATGTGGCCTTCAAATAAGTCATAGGTAATTCTAAGCCTGAAGATGTTGTTCAAAATGAGAATAATCCTGAGACGGTGCGGTTTAAACTGAGGAACAAAAAAGATGATTCACATGAGTTAGCTGAATCTGAGGAAGAGATGGAACAACAGACTTTGGTGGTAAGGATGTCATAAAGAGTGAGAAAACTATTTGAAATATATATTCCTCCCGAATTTCGTTTTTCATTTGTGTTAACTGCCATCGACGATGAGCCCAACTTAGTTGGTGAGGTAGTCGACTCAGCAAAGGGTAAGCTATAGAAGGATTCCATGGTCGAAGAGATGGAATCCTTGCACAAGAATAAGACATGGTATTTAGTCAAGTTACCTAGTGGAAGAAATCTCGTCGGTAACAAGTGGGTATTCAAGAAGAAGATGAATGTCACAGGACAAGTCGAGAAGTTCAAAGCTCGACTGGTAGTGAAAGGTTATTCCCATGTCGAGGGAGTCAAATTCGGCGATATTTTTTCCCCTATTGAAAAAAAAACTTCCATGAGAGTACTAATGTCTCTTGTTGTAGAATTTGAACTGGAAATAGAACAGATGGATGTGAATATAACGTTCCTACATGGGGACCTGGAAGAATAAATCTACATGAAACAACATGAAGTATTTGTAGTAAATGGAATGCAAGAGTTGGTGTGCAAACTAAAAATATCCCTCTACCATTTAAATCAATCACCAAGGATGTGGTACCAAAATTTCGACACATACATCCTTAGTTTGGGATTTGTGAGAAGCAAAGTTGATCACTTCATATAATCCAAGGAAGAAGGTGGGTGTTTCATATATGTAGCTTTGTATGTTTATGACATGTTGTTTATTGGAAACAACATGGTTGCAATAAAGGAGGTGAAGAAGAAACTATCCTCCAAGTTTTACATGAAGGATCTCGGTGAAAAAAACTTCAATATAGGAATGGTGATTAAGAGAGATCGAGCCACTAGAAAGATTTGGTTGAATCGGATGAATTATATTGAAAGAGTTTTGAAATGGTTCAACATGCAAGATTGCAAACCAGTGAAGGTGCCACTTCCTGTGGGAGCAAGGCTTACTGTTGAATAGTGTCCAAAGACAGATGAATAAATAGAGGACATGGAATGCGTTCCCTATGCAAGTGTTTTTGGTATTCTAATGGACGCAATGGTCTTCACTCGACCAGAAATTTCCCAAGCAGTGGGAGTGTTGAGCAGGTACATGTCGACACCTAGAAAGGAGAACTGGAAAACTGTAAAGAGAGTATTCAGGTATTTATGTGGCACGAAGGACTATGTTATATTCTACCAAGGAAGACTTGGAGATGAAAGTGGTAAATTAAATGTACATGGATTTGAAGACGTTGAGTGGGATGGAGATCCGGATCGATGGAGGTCAACCAACATATATGTCTTCAAGATGTTCGGTGGAGAAATAAGTTGGATGACTAAGCGATAGGCAGTCATATCCTTGTCAACAACAGAACTTGAATACATGGCGGCCTCTCATGGAAGAAAAGAAGAGGTACAGATGCAAAGGATGTGTTTAAGAATTGAGTTTGAGCAGATATATATGATGGTAAGTTGCGACAGTCAAAGTGCAATATTTCTGGAAAAGAATCCTACTTATCTTCCAAGGACTAAGAATATTGATGTACAATACCATTTCGTAAGAGACATGGTGGAAAGTAACAAGGCGCTACTAGATAAAGTAGACATGTTGGAAAACATAGAAGACTTGTTGAACAAGTCTGTGAGTGTTGTGAAGTTCTCTTGGTGTAGAGAAGCAATGTGCATTGTTTCCCTAGGTTTGTGAATGAAAGTTCAGGAATATCATATTTCAACAAAGAATACAACAAGTGGGAGAATGTTAGGTTTTACATTATTTTCAGTGAAGGTCAAAGTCGAAGTGGATTGACAAAAAGTCAAAGGTCGAGGTTAGTTGACTGGGTAAATTTGAAGTTAAGGGTCGAGGCAGTTCGACATGATAAGGGCATCAAAAAAATGTCGAAGAGGTCAATCGACAAGAGGTCGACAGGCACATGTGTGGCGACCGACTGAAGACCAAATGACGGTCGACTGGTAGTCGACTGGTAATACAAATTGGAATCGATTGTACCAGAGTCATGATATTTGTGGGATTTGTAGCCAATGATATGCATGGATATGTAACCATTTTTGGGTGCCAAGTTTTTAGGGTTTTACCTATTGTAAGGCCTATAAAGAGGAATGTTGTAAGGCTGTAAAGGATAATGAACTAATCATTTTCTTTATAGTAATATTTAGATGTAGGTTGTTGGTCATGAAGATGTAATCTAGATTGGCTACAGGGTTGTTCTTGCGCAGGAAAAAAAGGTATGATGTTGATTGTGTCTTATTTGTGGACCAAGGTTAGACATGTAAGATTTTATTCGGATTGAATAAGACAACAAGAGAGAAGAACGCTCAAGGAATGTTAGTTTTCCCGGTTTGGGTTTCCAAGGTAAATTATCTGTGTACTCTGTGATTGCTTTGTCATTTACGTTTTTGATTAAATATTCTTCTCCTCTACTAGGTTCAGTGTGGAAGTGTCTCTCATTTCCTGACAGGCACTACTTCTTTGTCACAGGTTTTCGACTATTTTTCTATCATGCTCCTCTACCAAGCCATTGTGTCCAAGACTGTAAGACTACATTAATAGGGTTTGATTTTGTTATTTTGATTCATTATATACACAATAAAGTGTGTGTGTGTGTGTGTGTGTGTGAGAGAGAGAGAGAGAGAGAGAGAGATTTTCGAACTTAAATAAATTATAGGTCCATGCAATTATATATATCTTTATTGATATTACAAAATATAAGTTGGTCAAAAATTGATTTATAATTTTATTAAAGCATGCTAATTTTCTTAGATTCCATGATTGATCAAGCAATATTAGATGTTTAACATTTTCTTAGTTTGAAGTGTACATCTAAACTTTGTGTAGAAAGAAATCATTAACATGGGTACATGATGATTTATTCAATTCCCATGGAGTGGAATATTAATTTCCAACAAAGAATGAATGTGAGTACTGTAGAAAAAAAATTCCATGAGCACTTGGCTAACAAAATATTACAAGAGAACTATTATCATTGAGCCAGAGTGAAAATTCTCTATGGTTTTGATCTAATTTTCATGCTACTAGTCCAAACCCTAGCACTCACATGGTAGCGGATCCTCCAGGAGGGTATCCCCCACTCTCCCCCCCTCTAGAAATAGGATCATTACGCGCACCGGTTGCCTTGGTGCAAAAATAAACAAGGATGCCTTTGTCAAATTTCGTCAAGAAACTGGACGCGATCCCTCATGTCTCGATCCATGTTTCCTCCTCTATAAATTTGTCCATCATATTTGCAGAGAATGGATTCATCAGTCAATTCACTGGTATTTTTCCATCTCCTTAAGCCATGACCATATAGGTTGAGAAAAACTGGAAACCCCTTATTAAAGGGTAGGTTTCATCTTCCTTTCGTGGTAAGGAATTTTTTGTATTCTTGTTTGAAATTAAAGCTAATAGAGATTTAATTTTCAGAAGCATACCTTATTTCATGGGATCCAAAGGCATATATATCAACCATTGGACCCCATATTTTATTCTTGAGAATGACATCCCCTCCATAGTTCTGATCTAGGTTCACCTCCCATTTATCCCCTTCCACTAATGGAATGACGAGACTATCATAAGTATAGGAAACACCTTGATAAGATACATTGATCGATTTAAACCATGAGATGGCCTTCAAGCATGTGTGTGCATCCATGTGGAGGTAGATCTAGAAAAATGGTTTCCTGAAGCCATTCAGTTAACCATGTATGATTGGTCCTATATCCATTAGGTTGATTATGAGAAACTCCCTTTCAAATGCAAGGTTTGTCATGAATACAAACATTTCATGAAGAATGGCCCTAAAATCTAGTCAAGTCAGTTGTGACCCAGAGATCAGGATCAATGGTAGACCCAAAAGAAAAAATGAGGATCAAGAAAGAAAGGAACTTATCAGCCACTCGAGGCCCCTCCTATTTAGTGAGATCCATACCTCTCCTCCATCCCTCTACCCAAATTTGTAGGGGGAGGAGGATATCTCATGACAACAATATATACACAACTCTTTCGGATCTAAAGGGAACTCCTAAGGAAACCTAGGAAATCCTAGTAGTGGATGCCGAAATTTTGAGAGAAGAGAATGAAATCCCTCAAAACCCTAATAAATCATAGACCATGGTGTTCCTAGGGAAAAAATTCTCATAATCCACGACACAGGGTCTCGTCCCAAATCAAGAATCCTAGTTATATTGAAAGAAGACTCATAGGGGGAATCAAAATATGAGTCTGGAAAAGACTCAAGGACAACCATATTGGTTAAAAAGGCGAGGAGTAAAACTAACCACCACAAGAGAGAGGAAACATCATACAAGAAGAAGGATTTGGGTCTACATACAACTCTAGATAACACCGTCAAGAAGGATGTAAAAGGAAATAGAGGACCAAGTAGATCTTCTCCCCCCAAAGGGGGGGGCATAAAAAATATTTGGTAAATAATGAAAATAGTCCCCTAGAATTGTAGGGGATTGGGGAACAAAGATAAATTATAATCAGTGAAATAATTGATAAAAATCAAAAGCCTCAAATCCTTTTTCTCCAGGAGACAAAAATGGAGGACTATGTTGTCCTTCAAGAAAGTAGTTTATTTTGGAAAAAAAGTACAGGATTATTAGTTAGCTCAAGGGGGGCATTAGGAGGTATTTGTACCCTATGGAATCCACAAAAGTTTCAACTTAAGGAGAGAAAGGATACTCAACTATGGATCTTGGTAAAATTGGTCCAAAACTCAATAGGTAAGAACTATATAATGATTAACATATATTTACCCAATCAATATGATGAAAAATAAAATTGTTGGTGATCTTTACTAGATTCTTTTGAGTCAAAATCCTTGGACAACTTCATTTTTGCAATGGATTTTAACACCACCATTCATCAATGGGAAAAAAATGGGGGCTCCTATGTCCGTGATTCTTTTTGAGAATACCTTGAAGACCTTATTTCCTCCTTGTATCTTGTAGATATCAATCCCTCAAAATGCTTGTACACTTGGTCGAACCGAAGATTTGTTTATGGTCATATCGTTTCCAGGATTGATCATTTTATTGTGAGAAGTTCCTTCCTAGTTTAGCACCCCCATCCTTTCTTCCCACGTCTTACCCTAGGCTAGTTTCGACCATATCCTTGTCTCCCTTATCTTCTCTAGTGTCAAAGACATGGGGCCAATTCCATCATTTTAATCCCCTCTATCTTGATAACCCCTCTTTTATTCCCTTCGTCTCCTCTATTTAGAGTCATTGGTTGGTTGTATCCCATGTCCACATATGGGAATGAAAGCCAATAACCTTGAAAAACCAAATCAAAGATTGGGTCAAAACATGTTTTAAATCCCTGCAAGTAGAAATTTTTCAAATTTAGGAACAATTGGATAAGGTGATGGCCTAGATAGAGGAAGGGATTGTCACCCCCACATTGTTAAAATAATAGAAAGAAACCCACAAACAAATCCAAGCCTCTCTTAACAAGGAGGAAGAAACTTGGAGACTGCAATCTCAATGTCTTTGGCTTCAGGCGAGTGACCAAAACAAAGCCTTTTTCCATAGGCAATGCAAGGTTCGAAGGGTGAAAATAATGTGGAGGAGATAAACATGGATGATGAAACTACCCTCACCTTATTTTAGGCCATCAAGAGGGAATCCTTCTCCCATTATGAGGCTTTATATAATGAATGTATAATGGCAGACAACACTCTAAGGGAGCATGCATTGTCTTACATTCCTCATTTAGTACAGGATGGGGATAGTGATGAACTGAAAAAGGTCACTAAGGAGGAGATGTTATAATACCTAATGAAATTTGAACCTGATAAGGCCCCTGTTCATGATGGATTCACTACCCACTTCTACAAAACATGTTGGAACATCATAAATCTTTATTTGGTAAGAATGATTCAGTATGTTCAAAAATCGTCCAGAATGGGGGGAGAAACAAACTCAACCTCTTAGCTCGAATTCCTAAAGAACACATTGTAGTCTCATTATCAAGGTTCATGCTGATTTCACTCTACAATTTTTCATACAAGATCATGTCTAAAATTATTGCAAGTAGATTGTAGAAGGTTCTTCATAAGCTAATCTCCCCTAATCAAGGAGGGTTTGTTGCAAAAAGGAAAATTTGGGACAATATAGTGTTGGTGCAAGAGGCACTCCACTCCAGTAAGACCAAAGTGGAAAGAGGAATTATCATCAATATTGACATGTTCAATGCCTTTTATCATTTCAGACATAGTTTTATGCTTACTATCTTGATCAAATTTGGTTTTAACTCTTATTTCATTCATTGGATTGAAGCCTACATCAACAATCCCTAGATCACACCACTATTAAAAAAATTCCCCACAAGTTTCTTGAAGGTCACCAAGGGACTCAAACAAGGATTTATGATTCCCCCCTCCTCTATATCCTAATGGTGGAGGCATTGGGGAGAAGTTTGGACCATGAAAGAAGGAACGAGAACATATCAGGACTCAGAATAGTCCCTTGAATCAACAGAATAATTCATTCCCAGTTTGTGGAAGACATTTTACTACTTAGGGGAGCTTCTTCTATCATGGAAGAGTGGTTTAAAAACATTTTGGATCAATTTCTCCTAGTATATGGTGGGTTAGTTAATTCTAATATTTTTTTTCTTTATGCTTGGAATATTAGTGCTCGTTATGTTGTTATCATTGCAAGGGATATTCAATTCCCTTTGGTGACGAATTGGAGATCCTTCAAATATAGTTGGATCCCCATTTGCATTAATTCTTCTTCAGTGATTGGTAATTCAATAATTCTCTCAAAGATACGGGATCAATTCTCTCTGGGGGGGAACAATGGCTAAATATGACATGCAAGCTAATTATGGTGAAAAATCTCCTCTCGACCCTCCCAATCTTCCAATACTCCTCTATGTTATATCTGATGGGAATTAAGAGAGAAATAACTCAAGATCTTAGAAAATTTCTTTAGGAAGGGGGAAAATCCAACAATTGATTCCACCTGGTAAACTGGAAAGTGCTAAGGGCTCCAAAATCTCATGGAGGTCTAGTGGTGAAGGATCCAATTTTGGCCAACTTGGCTCTCAAATCCAAAATTCCATGGAGAATCATATCAAGATAATATAATTGGTGGAAGAAAACTCTCATCTTTAAACATTTCCAAAAGTACCAACTGAGAGGCCTAGAACCCCTCATCCTAAAGGCTCTCCAATTTGAAATATTCTTCAAGCATCGTTGCCCCTCCTCAAAATAAATCTCATATGGATCCCTTGGAAATGGAAAGAAAATTAGAATATAGGAAGATAGAATCTTGATAAGACCTTCGTCTCCCAATATGACTCCATGAATATCTTTAAAGAATGGCCTGCAAGTGAGCAAAAAATCACTCTATTCAACATCTCTTTCTGGGGTTCTTCGGGAATATGGATGGGTTGGAACTTGGAAAATCCCCCTGCATATATTTGTGATCGGGTTGTGAAGTTGATTTCCTCTTTGCATGGTCTGTCTCTTTGGAATTTGGAGGACCAAGATGAAAGGGTGTGGGGGGATCAAGGATTCTAATTTGGAAAGGGATATGAATCCATCTTGCTACATTAGGTTCTCTCGGTTGAGTTCCCCCTCTAGAACAATGTTTCGCATCAGGATGGTCCCCCTAAAATTAACATCTTTTGTTGGACATGATCTCATGAAACAATTCTCACCAACAAGAACCTTTGTAAAATGGGTATTGTATGCCCCTCGTGATTTTCCCTTTGTAAAGAAAGCAGTGAATCCATCAAGCACATGTTTCTGAAATGTAGGATTGCTAAAGAAATTTGGTAGGATTTACTTCAAGAAATATGATGTAGGGTTTGGTGGCCATATTCGATTAATATCCTCCTACGTAACTGGCACATGAAATACCAAGGGTCTTCCAGGTATAAGCCCATACTCAAACATCTCTAGGTTGCTCTCCCAAAACACATTTGCTAGCAGATTTGACTGGAAAGAAACAAAAGTATGTTCAAAGATGAGGATGTGACAACCAATAGAGTAGTAGCTCAAGTCAAATCCCAAGTCACTGAATAATTTAATTCCTTTCGAATCAAGCTTAATTCCTCTCAAATATTGGATCAACAAGAACAAGTGTGGTTCGACAAATTCCGTCTAGATTACAAGATTCGACCTCTCTCCCTACCTAGATCAATGTGGCAGCTTCGCATCCCACCCTTAGAATTCCAACAGTGGATAGATTCTCAAAAGACTCAGATCCTTTGTTTCGATGGAGATTCAAAGGGTAACCCTATGGTGGAAGGTGCGGGAGAGGTAATTCTTGACCCTGGGGGGAACATAGAGATAAGTTTTGCATGGAATTTAGGCATTTACACCAATAATCGAGTGGAATAATACACCCTCCTCCAAGGTGTCCAACATCAAGGAGAATTAGATACAACAACTCGTTAGATTAGGAGACTCTATGAACACTATAAGAAGTTTTATCAAAGGGACCATGCCAAGGGATGCTCAATTGAGAAATATTGTAAAAAAAAAAGACATATCGTAAAAGATATAACTTAAGTTTCATTTCTCCATGTTATGAGGGAAAATAATAGGCTGACCAACTCTCAAGCCAACCTAGCCACCTTGATCCCAAAAGGGACTATTAGGATCAATGGGATATTATCCCACCACCCAATTCCATAATCAGTGAGCGTTCTCTCATATTCAATGCATGTCATCCAAGTGTCACACCTGGGAAGGAATAAAGTTGTCAACTCAACAAAAAAATCGCTTGTCGCACATGGGATGTCAAGGCAGGATCAAAATGATATTCACCAAGTACACTCCACACATGAATTGGTGGGATAATGCACTTTGTGTACAAAAATTTAGTTATGCCAATGACTCTTCAAAACGTGTGAGATTTAGTTGAAGAGATGGATCTAAGGTTTAGTGAATTGATTAGACAACTAGGTCACCTGATTGCCACTATGACATATCGTGTATTACTCATAGTACGTGAGACCCTCTCTTTCAGGCGTCATTCTTATGTTGATCCACTAGAGGAACGAAGCATCAGGATTCATTCGAACAATGAAATTATGGGCCTAGCCTCTATTTGGTTGTTTGAGGAACACACCAGACTCAGGGGGATACATGTGCACATTGGAAGGCTTTGCTCATTCCTCAAGACATTGGAAGATAGGATTGTAAGCAGGTGCATGTCACAAAATAATATGGACCTATCATCTCGACTCCTTGGAGGAATTATTGGGCCTAAGGTCTCTTAGGAGTTTTTAGGTGGATTTTTTTGTGCCTGGTATGCTAGTCTCGCTCATCATTTTGGAACTGGGATCTCTCAGAATTTTGCAGGAGGAATTTGTCGTGCTCTGTCTACTGGTCTTTCTCTCCCCATTCATCATGAGAACATGCAAGCATGGCACTCAATAATTATTATCAAGATAACTCAACATGATTGTTCAGGGAATTGCGGTTTGGAATCGACCACCTTCAGTAGATTTCGTCATCTCCCTTTGCTACGTATGGCCCAAATTCCTCAATATAGAAATAAGACTCGGGATCAAATGTAAACTAATGATGATCTTTGGAAGTCTCTTCAGCAAATCCAAATAAATTTTCAAGGATTGTCCACTAAGGTATATTTCATATTGGATACTCTTAGTCAACACCTGGTGGCCATGAGGCAGTAGCACAATGAGGTTGATGCCATTCGATCTCAAGTGAAAATATTGCATAAGTAGGTTACACCGATTCTCATGGAAATTGATGTAGTTCCCTCAACCAATGGATCCTCCCCACCAACTTAATAGCCCCTTCTGGACCTGAACACTCCCACATAGGACATCGAAAAGGAAATATAGGACCCTCCATATTGTAAAATCTTGTTCTACTGAGAACACTTATATTGACTTATTCTTTGAGGACACTTGCGTGCAAGTGATCTAGTTATGGTACATTATGATTTCATTTCGATTATGAGTTATATATGATGATGATGTATTGTGATTTATTGTTACTTTCAGATGTATATGTATTGAAAGATATTATTGAAGATTTCTCCTGAGTGTGCAAGACACATGACAGGTTATGGATGCTGATGGCATCAATGGACTTCCTTGGAATCTATATTGATTCAGGGAGTGGATTGTATTTTGTTTGAGTATTTCATTTTACGCACATGTGATATATTATTGATTACAATATGATTTATGTATATGGATTATTGACACTATTCTTGTCAGTGGATGTAGGTTTGACGATGCTTGCTAATACGACTCACATAAGGAGTAAAGGGGCCATGTATAGAAACCAAACATTTAAGGGAGAGGTGTGGAAGTGTTCATGTCACATCCTACTAGCACTCCTACTGTGACCTAAACTATAGGTTAACTATTACCTATATCATGAGGTACACGATTTTGTGAGGGCAGACTGAGACAGTCACTCACGAGGAAATCTAAGGGGCGCACAATAAGGCAGAATACTTATTACTTAGAATCCCTTAGTCTTTCACAAGGTTTGTAATGACCCTTTACTTATTAATATGAATAATTTCATAAATAATCCTAAAAATTAGCTAAATTATAATTAATTATTATATAACCATAATTAATTATTTTGATTATGATTAGTTGAAGTATGATTAACTCTTTAATTAAGGGTTAATGAATGATTAATTATTAAGTGAGTCATTAATTGATTAAGTATTAAATTAATGGTTAGTGATTAATTGATTATTAATTAAAGTAATTGATTAATTATGTATTAAACAAATGGGGGAAAATAAAATAAGGTTAAATGGGGTTACGTATCCCATAAGGGATAACGTAACCCATACGTAAAAGGAACATTAAGCAAAGGATAAGACCATTAAATAGAAATAAATGTATGGATAAGGTGTTTGGTGGGGAGTGAAGGTGCGAGGGTGGTGAAGGAGGCATAAGGGAGGGAGAAGGACCATGGAGGGGATTATTCATTTTTGGGAGGGATTCATTTCATGCATTCGATGGGAGAGGAGATTTTGGGAGCATTGGGACAGAGCTAGTTAACGGTGGGATTTACAGTGCACCGGGGTTGAGGGGTTTTGGGCACGGAGGGCTAGGATGTCCATCGATGTCCTAGGGCTAGGCGTACTAGTCGGTAGGGTGGCTGGTTTTGGGGTGTCTTAAGGAGCAAGCTGCTGCGGATAGTTTCAATCAAAGGGAGCGATAGCATCAGAACGAGGTATTTAAATTGTTATGTGAATTATGTAAATTGTTATTTATTTATTGAAATCTGGGAGTGAATATGCTAGAGTAAGCGAATTTTGAGTAAATTCCAAATTTACTGTTCCGTTTTAATTCAATGGTAGTTAAAATTAAATGTCGGTCTCTACATCTAGTATCAGAGCATAGGTTTGAAATCTAAGCCTAAAGGGCCAAAACTCCAAGCTTAAATTGCACTCTGTTCAACTTGCAAACAACTCCAAGCCCTAGCTCCAGTCCCGCCTGCAAACCAAACCAAACGCAATATTAATTGATTATATAAACAAATATATATATATATATATATATATATAAAAGAAATAAGAATTGAAAATGTTAAGAAAAAAAAAATAACAAACAAATTGCCGAAGTAAATCAAGCAACAAACTTAGATTTGACATGAAAAATGCCCAGATATGTTCCATATGGTGTTGTAGACTTCTCCTTGTGGCAAAATTCCGGGATTTTTTTTTACGGGTTCTAAGAGAAATCAAAGTCTGTTCTCATGTCGATAATCACATTATTTATTATGCATTTTAGTCTTTGGGTATGTTAACGCAGTAGGGTATCTTAAAAGTAAAAATTCAGAGATGACAGATTAGATAAGCCACTTAGCCTGGTGGAAATCCAAACATAATGCAAACAAAATAGTTTAAAACCGTGAAGAGCCCTAACCCACAAACCTGAAATCAAAAACAAAAGAGGCCTAAAATAGCATGTGGGGGAATTAAAGTCAAAAGCTTGAACTCACTTTGGTGGTGAGCTTGTATTCTTCTTTCAACCATAATCCTTGTCTCAAATATCGATCAGCAGCGCAAATCTGGCGTAGGGTGGCAAGCGCTAAACCTATGGCTAAATCCTCCACATCATACCTCCTTTACGCTAGAATGTTGGGATGGTAATCAACCCTAAGCTACTATGGGCTGGTCATCCCTCCCTGGCTGCTGGTTATCAGTCTGGTTGTAATCCCGATGAGAACTGGTAGGGTTATAATCCTTCCCTAACTAGGTCGCATACTCTTAATTGAGACAGGAGATCAAATGCATACCATTTCATTATACATACCACCTTCTTGATTTACTATGTGTGAGTCTTTGGAGTACTTTGGGATTATCTTCCGCGCCGAGGATTTGTGCTTGTGGGCAGGGGTGGATATAGTGGACCGGTGGATCTGTATTCTTTGCGTAGGTTCTATTGAGCCTTATATACCATAATACTATATGTAATTAATAGCACACCTGGTGACCAAGCGAAGGAGCGCTTCCTATGATGCCTCTGTTCGTGGTTGTGCTTATACTCGAACGGTTCTTGTCCTTCAGAAGTGGGATTCAGAATCAGACRCAGGAGKATTGGWAACCGYTATCTTCCTCTCCTTGCACTTGGCCAAATCCACCTTGTCCAGRCCCACGCTATATGTAGAAACAATMTCCAACTTAGGAAGTGAATCAATCAGCTCTGCACTGGCACCTRCAACKGTATTACCCACCACTGCATGTATTGAATCGCTGTGCTCRCGCACAAAAKCCTCTGGGTTCTTGGCTTCCCATAATCTATGGACTGCGAACTCTATGATAATAAGTTACAAATTTGTGCGGATGACTTTCCACTGCCAGAAGACTACCACATTTTAACCATTACAACACACCAACTATACTTCGAAAAGAGAAAAATAATGCCCATGTGCCAATAACTAGAGAAAAATACCCAACAACAAAATAGAAATAAAAAAAAAACTGTAAACACTATGATATATACTAGTCTAAGCTACAGTAACTGAAGACTTTGCATTGGGGTATCTATAGCTGTGAAGGTGAGAGACTTCGTGGAGTTGGACTCCTAACCTCGATAATAATAATGCAAAAATGGACGTAACAACGAAGGAAAATGTCCCCTTACCTATATCCACCTGCTGAGGGCGGCGTTGAAGCCGTTGCCAGGACCAATGGAAGTAAAGAGTAGAAGCCACAACCAGAGAAGGATGATGAGAGCTGAAAACCTGGAAGCTCTTACTCCCTGCGCAGAACAATTCAATCAGTAAAGTGGGACATACTTTTTTTGGGGGGCGATTTCGAAACGGACTTGTCTGCGGGAAGCTGAAGATGAAGACATTGTTGCTCTCCTTGAGGGACGTAACCTTCAATGGCGTCGGAAGGACCTGCAGACGCAGAGTCAAAAGCCACCGGAATTTTCTAACTGCTGCCATTTTCTTGCTCGTGTATCAGCAATTCGGAAGAGAACTCCTCCTCAGAATTGTTATTGTTCTCATTCTTCCTGCCCTCTTTAAATTCTTCAGGAAATTATTTTTGAACACGTTCAATATTGTTTGGAGACCTTTCATCAACACAACCAATCTCCAATTTACTATAACGATGGCCAATCTCTAATTTAGAATAGCGCCCGGAGACCTTCATCAATACAACCTGCCCGGAGACCTTCATCAATACAACCCAATGACCAACAACAACATACCAGTCAACACCCAAGCGCTATTGCCAAACACACAGGGATAGCCTTACGCTCACTTTGTTCTTTTGGGACGGGTTCTGGAACAAACAGAAGCTCAAAACCTACTGTCAAGAAAACAAATTAAGCCACACCAGACCTACACCAGCGCCAAGAGCCAAGGAAAGAGGCGAGAGGCGGAAGTGAGGCAGCTTAACGATTAAGGAACAACTTAGGTGTTCGGTACTGGGAGCCCGAGGCCGGGCACGTGGGCCTCATGCCAGAAGCCCGCTGCCAGCGAATGCCACGGATATATTTTTATATATATTAAT
Source organism: Picea engelmannii (assembly GCA_009831015.1). Taxonomy (NCBI): domain Eukaryota; kingdom Viridiplantae; phylum Streptophyta; class Pinopsida; order Pinales; family Pinaceae; genus Picea; species Picea engelmannii. The sequence continues at coordinate 378,989 of ML795707.1, read as the reverse complement.
GTTTGGATTTATTGATTTATTTAAAAGTATACTAAAGTTAAAGTATTAACTAGTCTTACGGCTATTTTGTACATACTTTTATGTAAGCTATCTTTGTAATTAAATTTGGTATGGCAAGACTTCTAAAAATAGAATTGTGAACTTAGGCGAGATAGTTCAAAAGACTCCTTAATTTATTAAAAGATTGTAAAATACAGTTAGCGAAACCCTTTAAACTGCACCGTGGAGCCACCTAATTAGTTGGTAGGCAAATTGTTGAAGAATCCCCACATGAGTTAGTCAAATTTAGTCTTAGCAAAAAAAAAAAAACCACAGAGATTTCTCAAAATTTTACCTTCATAAGAGCGTTTCTGTAATGGTAATCATCTACGAATCAATTGAAATGGAGTAGCTTTCACAGCATAAGTTAAAGTATAGACATACATTTCTTAACCTAGGTTATGAATTACTTTAAGAAGACACAAATTTTGTAAGCAATTGTCAAATTTAACAAATTATCTTTAACTGAAACTCATGTGAAGTAAAGATATTAAGAAAACTACATTCGAAGCTTATCTTAATTTACGTCCATGTGTGAAGCAGTTGTCGATCTGCCTTTGGGAAGCTGCATATATAGGCTTCACTCACAGCCGGTAAAGGCTTATATCAAAAGTAACCTTGACAAATTTACCGATCAATGCAGTTTAATACAGTTTTTGCCCTTTCAGCATACTTACGGCCACTTTTTAGTTACCAGTGAAATCATATAAATGTCGATTCTTTCAAAACGTATATGCACATAATCCAACACGAAATTTCAAAATTTTGTTGCATAAAAGAACACAGAAATTAATTGAGTTTAAAGTCATTACATTTTACTTATATATTTTAAATATGATTGAAAACATAAATACAAATTTTTATATAGGAATTTTTTTTAAATGTTAATTGAAATCGGTCCTATATTAAGGATATTGGATAACAGTTTTGAAATTCACTAAACAAGATGAAGGATCTTCTGATCTCACGAGTTCTGAACTTGTTCACTGTGGATAATTCTGCACTTGTAATGGTTAAATCTGGGCACTACACACAGTAAAACGTTCCTAAACAGCATTCAAGTTTGATTATTTTTGCTGGCATAATGAGCAACTTGTGATATTACAACAATTTAACTTTGTCATTAGCATATGTTTGCCCAAATCTGAACAGTGACACTTTCTTGAAGTTTGGCATAATGGAATGGTAAATGGTTGTATCCCTGTTGCAATGAGTGGGAATATTACGAGCTTGAAAGAATTAAAGACATTTAATCGACCTGTG
>ML795707.1:340561-368827 GCA_009831015.1 Picea engelmannii | reverse complement strand
CCACTTGAAGAATGAATGCTTAGGAGGAAAACTATAGACCCGGCATGGCATGAAACTACCTTCTTACCCTTCTACCTTACTTATGTCCTAACTATCTGCCCACCTATAGACATAGATAGACATATTCGAACTATACCACGAACTTCATGAATGGGAGGTACAACTATGGACCCAACATGGCATGGTATGAAACAAACTTATCCGCTACGCCCCTTAGCTTCAGTGTTTCCTAACTACCTGCCCTTAAGACCTGGTTCCCTAGACCACTTGGATTCATGAATCACTTAGTGAGTCGGGACTGACTACTATGAACCCCTTCTATTATCCGGACGGGATGGATGGCATGGCATAACATAGCATGAAACAAACTTACCCTTCCCCCCCTTACTTCATTTTTTATTAACTACCTGCCCACCTATAGACCTAGCCTGTTTTCCCTATACCACCTGGAATCGCTTCATGGCTACTGCCTCTTATCGGGTTGGGATCAAACCAGCCAACCTTACCCTTCCTATAGTACTCTCCAACACGTATCACCATCACTCTGTACCCCCCTATACGAGACGCCTTAGATTAGCGAGCGAAACAGCTTCCAGAACACTTAATGAATGATTCTCCTGGGTTACCACTATTATATTTTCTCTTTTGAGATAAGCAGGTTTCAACCCCAGATACTTAAGACAGCTGGAACTTTAGATGCTTACTTGCTTTAACCTTGTTTGGTGATGCATTATAAAAGAAGGCAGGTTCCGATGATCCAAGATTGGGTGGGTTGTTGTAGGTCCAACTGAAATTCATTCTGTAGACTAAAGAGAAATAGAGATGTTCAGAGTGCCAACTGAAGCCCGTGAATGCTCTAAGTTCAGGTAAGTGAGCCAGTAATATGTGGGGTTGATCGGGTCAATCCAAAAAAAACCTTTCCAACCGCAACCTGTTTAATAAAGTAAAACCTCATGTTGGGTGGGTCAGAGGCATATTCTCCATCGAGGTGAAGAACTATAATTACAAACTAAGGTCATTGCCAATCATTTTCAGAAGTCAATTTCCAGTCACATTTCCAGTGGTCATAGCCGCCGATAGCCAGTGGTCGATCCAGGAAGCTGAGTCAATCCAGTCATTTCCAGTCATTACCAGCCTGTCGATAGCCAATACTCAGAGCCTGTGGTCGCCGCGATAAGGAAAGGAGGTGGTCTTTTAAAATAAGGAGGTCACCGATAGCGAGTAGTATCATTGACAGGAGGTAGTTTCCATAGCCAGGAGGTGGTCACGAAATCATAGAACTATACACTCTTCTACCTCGAACCTATATCTCTACCCTCAATTCACTCGATGCCAGGTTTCGATGTCTTCTTGTAGGTTTTGAAACCGATGGATTGATTCTTGTCTGTCTCTATGATTGGCAGGATGGATTCATCCTCTTCACTAGGCTACTCAGCTGGACTACTTGGCTTGGGATACTCAGCTGGACTACTTGGCTTGGGATACTCAGTTAGTTTTGGCTGGGCTGGATCCTCGACTGGTGAACTCCTAGGTGGGATCGGATACCGAGATGGGCTACTTGGCAGGGTTGCTTGACTGCTTGCCTTGAATACTCTGCTTTGCTACTAGGATGAGCTAAAACAGTCATATAGATCTAGACCTCTTTCTCCATCGATACAGACAGAACCTTCTTGTTTGTTTTGGAGATATCTTCTTGGAGGTTTTGGAACCGATGCACGATGATGCTTACTTATGATGCACCTGTTTAGGATAGTTGCCATAACATGGTTTCATGCTAGTCAGGGAGTGACTGTAAGGGAGGTGGGTTGGGCTTGGATGCACGAGCAATCCAAACCGTAGGATTCCCTTTTCCTTTTCCCATTCTCACTTCTGTAGGTTTACCGATAATAGGGGGATCCACGAAGACTCTTACCCGTATTTGACCATTTCTTCGAAATTTTCCGCTTGTAGCACGACGCGCTGCTCCAATGGCTTGATATCAGATACAACCGGCTCCACAACTTCTGGTGCCATATCTTCCAAAACCAAGTTGTGTACCGCCCGTTTCGCAACCCCTACGACATATGCCTTTCCGATATTTACGATATCTCGTACGTTTCGGATATGGCACGTCCCTTCTTTTTGTTACTATATGAATGAGATCCAGACTTTGACACCTAAGATTCCATAACGAGTAGATACTTTCGCAGAAGCGTGATCAATTTTATGGCGAGATGCATTACAAGATGTTTTTCCATACTCCCGGCATTCGGTTCTAGCTATTTCTGCACCTTTCGATCAACCTGGACGACAAATACGGATCCCCCTCACCCCTTTGGGCATTACTAATGGAATATCCCAAACTATTTGACTAAGAATGGAACGAAATGATCTTGTTCTATCCCTCGTTTGGAAAGATATGTCCTGAGCAATTGGAGAAGCACTTTGATAGTTTAATATTTTGACCGACCCGATTAAGGTATTAGTGTTTGTTCTATTGGACAACAAAGATCACACTTTTCGCACTTCGTTCAAATAATAGTTGTACCCGTACGGAATTCTTCTGTTTTTCAGTATTATCTCTATAATCATCCCTATTCCCCTCATCAATCCTCCTATCCCACCTAGGGTAATTAATTTTTCTACCAATCTGATTACCTTCTCCTTACCCGGGAGGTTCCTTAATTTTATCCTTTATTTACCTAGGATTTGTTCCCTTAGTGGTGGGGGATCACCAATTTTGTTATTGGGCACCCTAAGGTTCTCCCTTGGGAATAAAAAGGTAGCACCGAAGAAAGAAAAGAGCGGTATGGACCAACAGTTTTTTGTTGTTCTTGCAAAGCGCGCTCGGCAAATGAAAATGAAGTGGGTAAACCTTTTATTGGCTTCAGCCAAGAACTCGCCCTGCTCGGTCTTGGCGGTAAAGATTTCTACAAAAAAACCAATGCGGGAGCGTATTCTCTTATCTAAGCTTCCTCCCTGTCTATCCGCTCCCCACGGTTCAGCCAGTGCCACAAAATGATTGGGAACTATGACGTCTATGGGGTCAGAATGAATTTGGTTCTCCATATGAAAGGAGTATTGCATGACCGAGCAATTAGAGGAGGGACGCATAGCAGGGAGGGCCTCTATAAGTCTATTACTCATGTTAGCTTTCATCCCACGAAACTTCTTCGGGAGAAGGAACTTGAAGAACTTGGTTTTTCCGGAGGGGTCGTCATTTCCTATTGGGAATGCTATGCCATTTACAAACCTTTTATTCGCGGCATATTTCCCACTCATTGGATTCTTGTGGGCCATCCAACCGCTGACCCGGAGTGATTTCAAAATATTACTCCGTCTCGATGGTGATCGGTCATGGTATCCATAGTGTTGTTTTTTTCTCGGCCAGATCCTGACTTCGCTCTGCTCTTCCCCTGCGAGCCCGATCGACTTGACAGTTTTTCCTTCCCCCCTAATGTGGCATCTCACTTCGTTTCGTTCTTCCTCTGTACCGTCGAAAATAAACCCGATCGACCTTACTTTCCCAAATGCCCACCACCGGCCCTTTCCGGGAGAGAGTCAAGGGTACACCTGCGGGGGCTCGTCCCGCTTGGCTGGCTCTACGAGGACAAAGGCGGACAACAAGCAAAGCGAAGAGGCCCCTTTTTGTGTCTCGTGAACCGGTGCAGGCTACACAAGTGCTCTCCAAACCATGCTGGATAATAACCCATCACATGGCTCTCTAACTTCACTTTCTCTGGGTTCTGTACCCAAAGGCATGTCAAAACCCCATCTCAAGGGTGATCAAGCATCCAGGTCCACGGTGGGGGGGAGTGGCAGGCTACGTCGAGTAGGACTTGTCAGATAGCCCCCCTTACTGGCTTTCAATACGTTACTAAAAGCCTGTCTAATACGTTAGTGACTCCTAGCTTTCAATATACCTATGTTACGCCTTTCAATAATATGTTAGTTTGTTNGTGGCAGGCTACGTCGAGTAGGACTTGTCAGATAGCCCCCCTTACTGGCTTTCAATACGTTACTAAAAGCCTGTCTAATACGTTAGTGACTCCTAGCTTTCAATATACCTATGTTACGCCTTTCAATAATATGTTAGTTTGTTTTACTATTAGTCATCAAGGGGCTCTCAATATACGTATGTTACACCTAGCTTGAAATATGCTACTCCTTACTTAGGGGCGTGACAAGTGCATAGTCTCCTTCCCCTCTACCCGACACTCGCCAAGTGATTTCCTATTGCTAGGTCCCTTTGGGGTGGGCGGGTGGTATGCCCCTCTGACCCCTTGCTATCGCGTAGAGCGCGCTGGGAGGATCTCACCGTTGTTTCCTACACGGCTTGTCCGGTGGATTGGACGCCCTGTGTTAAGATGTTGTTCAGTGTCTCATCTCCAGTAAGATGGGTGATCGGCTCTATCCTTTCCCCTACCCGAGTGAGTAGGTCGAGGGAAGGCCAACCTGATCGATCAAGACCCTCGGTAGGCATAGAGCCCACAAGGCAGCGTGCACACCTCCCCATTGGCTCCGCTCAAGCGCTAATGGTTAGCTTAGCTACCGGGCGGGTAGCCATCCCCAAAAGACACTTCAATTCGCCATTGGGATTATAGGCCCTCATCTTGAAACCGGGAGCAGGCTTGCCCCTTATATAAGAGTAATAGTAGAGGAAAAGGCACCATAACCAAAGGTCCTGAAAGGTCAACCCTTGTAATTTGAACCCGGTCAAGTCCTGGTCTTACCCGAGCTCTGCGAAGGTAAGGTCCTTAAAGGTAAACCCAGTAAGGTCCTGATCAACCTGGTCGGTAAAGTCCTGCCCCCTTATCTAACAGATATGATCTTAGTTTCTCTAACTGTGGGAAGAGTTGGCCTTTTATTTATTTGAGGGGAATAAATACGAGCAAACAAGAAGGGTTTTAAAGGTATTATCAGGTCCTGAATGAAAGGTCAATCCAGTCAAGTCCTGATTAACCCTTCTAAATTTCACCAGAGTTGGTCTTTCAAGGTAAATTATTCGAAGACCTATCCTGATTGACCCTTCTAATTTGAACCCAAAGGGCGAAGTCAACCCAGGGCGGCCTTCCAATGCCTCCTTACTTCATGAAGTATTCCCCGGGAAAGTCTTTGAATGCCCCCAAATTGCTCCGCCTTGATGAAGTATTTCTTTAACGTATTTACTCGTATCATTTTGGTAACTAGCATAAAGAGGAAACATAACTCCATAAACGCGTACCTTTCTCGTTTCGTTAACTAGAGAGATAATAAGGCCAAGGATAAAATAAAATAGTAAGTGACATAACTCCATAGAATATAAACCCTTAGAAACCCTGCTATTTTTAACCCGGGTTAGGTGAAGTAAACCCAAGATGGACCGGGGGGGGTCCTTAAATAGCCCTTACTATATGAAGTGTTTCTTTAACGTATTGACTTGTATCACTTCGGTAACTAATAGGGGGATAGAATAAGGCCAAGGAGATAAGTACATAACTCCATAGATCTTTCCCCAGGAATGTATTTGAATAGCCCATAATTTATAAGTAAATAGTCTCTGAATTGACGTCGGCCAAGCCAAGGAAATAAGTACAAAGTTCTAGCCTCTTTTCTTCGATGGTGGCCCGTTGGTTTTTAATCTAAAGATCCTACAATTTGATTGATACGACGAAAGGCCATGTCTGCTGACTTGGGCGTTTGGTACTTCGTTACAATAAGGCTTTGCAAGGCCTCAGGGGGTAATTCGTTCTAGGCGGACCATTTGAAGAATAAAGGTCATCTTCACGTTCGGGGCCAAGGAAATAAGTACTTCGAGAAGGCGGACCCATTTGAAGAATAAAGGTCCTATTTTAAGGTCGGTCAATACTTCGAACAATAAGGCCTTGAAAGGAAGTCTTCTTTTCTTCTGGCCCTGCGCCGACCTTATTTAGGTCTTGAAAGGCTTTCACTGGGTTGGTCCTGACTGAAAGGTCAACCCTCCCTTTTCAGGTAAGGTCCTGAAAGGCCCTATTTGGTCCTGATTTTCCTAGATTTCTTCCCCTCAAAGCCTGAGCTCAAGACCTTTCCCTCCCTTATCAAGAAGGGCAGGACCTTACCGCCTGAAAGGACCCTTCACTATGCTTAGGTAAGGTATATTTTATATCTTCCCGAACTCTAACTCAGTTAAGTGAACAACTACCGGTTTCCAACGGAGCTTCTTGCACATGCTTCGGTCCTTGCATTCATTACCTAACAAGAGTGAGTGAAACGCCTCTGACATACATCAATAATTCGGCTTGTACAATGTGTTCATGCAGGAACTAGACCGGTCGCCCTCTTGATCTGCCGCGTCGTTTCAGTTGTCGTGGTCGACAGGGAAGAGATAGATGAATGAATGTCCTTTTAGGAGAATGATGAATAATACACCTACCGAGACGGAAGCCAAAGGTTTTTCTCGTAGGTGGACGTATCGAACCGGAATGATCTCTGAGATTGACATCTTGATACACCAATTTCCCATAATGATAAATAGAGTCTATGGTTACTCCGTGGGAAGATTCGGGGGCTTCCATTCACCAGCGTAGACTACAAGTGCTCTTTGAACCGTGCTGGATAGTAACCCATCACACGGCTCTCCAACCCAACCTATATTGTTTGTGGTGTCGCATTGCATTGGGAGACTCAAGGCGCTTGATCCTTTGCCTGCCCCCATGTGCACTCCTCCCCGCAAGCAAGCAACGATGTTGCTCGATCCGTTCCGCATTATATCCCAGCCCCTATAGTATAGTAAGTAGCGAGGGGAAGGTATAACCGATAGGGATCACGGGAAAGGAAGCACTTTAGTGTTTGTGTAGGATCTATAGTCTATAGTTACATAATTTGTGCATATAACTTCAATAAATCAGGCCAGAATGCAACCTTGCTATAGTGAGGTGAGTCGTAATTCACAAATTATGTGCTATACTATAGGGCATGCTACGGTCTCTTGAGTCTCTCGACGTCATGGGCAGCAGCGATAAGAGTTAGATGCCCAACAGTTAGTTACAGAATTTTTCATAATTCCGGATAACACAAATTCACAAATTCAACTGCTGCTTGCTATAGTGTCGTAACAAATTCTGGAAGCACGTTAGTTTAGTGGGTGCTAATTTGTTACGGCAACTACGATAGTGATAGAATTTGTCATTCTGCACCTGCCATGGGCTAAGCTAAGTTAGCTTGCGTTGATCGTTTTGCGTAATAGGTTGTAGTGATGGTATTCTTTTCCATATATCGCCTCCTCCCCCCCCCCCATTAATTCGCTAAAGACACATTCATTCATAAGACGGGGGCTCTATTCATAGAGGGTGGGTTGGGTCAGATAGATGAAGCTACTTTTCGTCTCCAGTTCGTCCGCCTTGCCTACTCAATATCGATCGTAGGGTTCGAAGTGGTGATATCCTGCCCGCCCTTAAGTAAATGAATGGGGGTGGGTATAAATGACAGCTTCAACTAGGCTTATTTCATGAGGTTTTCCCTTTCAACGATGACTTGATCAGGTAGGTAGGTAGGTAGGCTAATAAGCGGTAGCTTCTTAGTCTCATCAATCTCTTCGTACTTCTTGCTTGATTGATTGAGTGTGCAACCCTTCCCTTACACAAAGGAAAGGGATAACCTTGAATGAATAATAAAGGGTGGTGGGTCGATTTAGGCTCCTTCCCTTCCACTACATAGCCTTTCCCCGAGGTCCTGAGCGGCAGCAGGTACTACGAGCCCTCTGTCCCACGCATATAACCTCAGGATGCGTGGTTCATCGGTTCCACCGGAAACTCTCATTTCCCGAAGCACAGTGTGCTTCAGGTTATCCAATTCCCAAACTTATCTTAATTCCATATGTATAAGATAGGGTATGGGATAAACCAATCCGCAAGGTTATACCCCTCGACTATAGGTGGGAAGGTATAACCGATAGGTTTCACCTCAAAGTTCCTAGTCCCAGATCAGGGTTTCTTATTTCTGATTAAGGGCCCTTTCCTTTGCGTAGAGGGAAGGGGAAGGGAGCATTATTTGAATGGATAAATGAAAGACTCCTATCTTCGTTCGAAGGAAGTGATTATCCCGGATTGGGAGAACCTTAGCGGAGCTGCCGGCGGCAGGCCCCCCATCCGAAAGGGTACATGTGCTAGTGATCAGTGCATGTACGTACAGGGGAGTTGTTTCCTTCCCCCTCAGAGCTAGGCTCGCCCCTCACGTTCATGATATCTACATTCAACTGTGCTCCGGAGACACGGTCGAAGCACGCCCAGTGTGTGCCTTTCGCAACATGCTCTGGTCCCCCACCCAAATGAATGGACCAAAAAGAAATGAAAGGCTATCGTAGCGAAGGGAAGGTTATCCCAACCCGGGTTCAAATTAGAAGGGTTGACCAGGACCTTACCTGAGCTAGATAAGGAAGGGATAACCTTATCTAGCTCTTTTAGGGGAATAAATATGATTCATCCCTTAGAGCTCAAGTAAGTGCTTCCATCAGGTCTTCTGGCGGGCGAAGAAGTCGTGTCCGTCCTGCTGCATCTGCAACGTCCCCCTATCTATCCATATGAAATGGAAATTCACTCGGTGACTTTCGTGGTCACCCTCACTAAACCGACTTGGATCTGAACTACGATACACCCGAAGCGGGGGAAGGCAACGTCAAACATAATTCATGGTATATATGTTGGAAAATAAAATAAAAATTATTAAAATATAATGGGTTGCAATGTTATTACTCACCGTATTTTGTTTCTTTTTTTAAATTCTATATATTTAATAGATGTTATTTTCTATTTATAGTTACCTAAATCCTCCTAAGATAAAAAAAAATAACAATAATCAAACCATTTTGATAATGAAAGGAGGTGAAAGGGTTTTTCCCAAAAAACAATCTTGGTTGACATTGATGAAGCGGTGCACTCTCTTGTGTTCAATGCTAAAACTATATGCTATCTTGTGATTAGACATCCAAGGAAGCCCTACTTCAACATGACTACAAGAAGACTCTTCACAAACATATCACACTAAAATCCATTTGCAATCATTTCTCTATGTATGGTTATACCTTTCTTCAAATATGTGAGGTTGGCGCAAGACAAGAGTACAATGGAAATCATTTTCGTTCTGAGCGTGCTCTAGTACAATGTAATCTCACCGATGACATTGACGAGAAATGCATCCATCACATTAGTGGGTCGCAAATTGTAACGTCCTCCGGCCACCCACAGACCGGACCACGCTACCTCAAACACACACGGTCTCAAGCTCTATTATAGGTAATTAAAACTTTCCATGCCCAGACATAGACCTTCTAGGCAATGGAAGACAAAGATCTTTGTGGAATAAATCACATATAAACTTAAAAGAAATAACAGAGATAACATGAAAACATACATGCATCGAAACACATGATATTATTATAAGAATCACATACATGCTCTAAAATACATCATTAACCATTAAGCAAAAAAATTATACTTATCTTTTAATTGTAGTGCATTGATTGTGTGCAGACCTTCCATGAACCTCCTAGCCTTAGACCGCATTTCTCATCACTCTCAACAGTGGGTCACCCTCGAGCTGGGACTAAACTCCACCAGGAAAGGGATTCCTAGGCTAGGTAAGGACAACAAGAAGTTGCACCAATATACAGGAACGATTTCCTCCAAGGAGCCACTTATGCCCACCACTCACATACTCTCATTCCCCACATGCATGTTCCACCCTAGGAGTATACACCTTCATTGTCACACAGTCCATCGACTGCTCCACCTCCCTTCCAGAGCTTCAACAACAGGACCGATAGGAATTCTCAGAGATCTGTAGTTGCTACTGGACTCTCTCCAGGAGAACTCACTTCCTCAACAAGCTCTCTCACTTGGAGAGAGTTTCTCAAAGGCATGACAACCTACTTCTTCAATCCATGGGCATGAAAACCCGCTTCTTCAATCCATCTCCTCAACACATGGGAAAGGGTGATGGAAACAACATAAACCAAATGTGGGACATGGTAATGGAAGAACGAAACACATTCAACCTGCAGGATATAGGTTCAGCAAAGATATCATTTCAGCTTGTTGCAGAGGTTCGGGATGGTCGAGGGTTCAACAATGTTGTTCCAGGTTTTTACTGCTTGCCTTCTAGTTGCGTGTGTGAGCGAGAGGAATGGCCAAAATATCCCCCAAACAGTTGAAAACCCCACATATATTTGCATGTGCCTGAGATAACACATGGCACTCATGAAGCGCGTTCCTCTCCATTTGGATGTCGTTCCCCTTCCCCAAAGGAACTTAGGATAAATTCAAATTCTCCTCGCAAACATTTAGAATAACAATATATATTATTCTCTGATATTTAAGCTCTTAATATTATCCCCTTTTTCCAACCTCTCATCCCCCTCCCTTACCTATCCTAGTGGAGCCTAGTCCCCCATACTCTTTCATCGTGGTCAATATACATGCAGTGATGCTTTTATATTAATGATTTGAATATTTACATATACAAAACATGATTTTGGCCTTAGCATCATAGTCTCTTTGGCCCAACTATCACATTAGCCTCCTAGCTTATCATTACTTGGCTCACCAGCCTATGAAACATGTTTACAATTCATGATTAAAAATTAGGAGCTCGGCCTTGGGGTATTACAACCCCCTCCCCTTTTTTCTTTCACTATCCTCAGTGCAATTCTTTTACACCACATCAACAAGATTTTCAAAATCTTCAAAAAGATGTAGGTATTCTACCCGCATTGCATCCTTGTGCTCCCAAGTAGCGTCCTCGGGACCATACCATTCCCATTGGACCTTTATAATCCCTATGGTTCAATTACAGAGCTGTTTGATTTTCTAGCCCAGAATGTGTATCATATGCACTTGGATAGCACCTTCTTTCTCCACATCAATCACATTCCAATCAATTACATGATTAGCATCAGGTATATATTTCTTGAGAAATGATACATGGAATACATTATGAACAGACATAGATGCAGGCAATGCAAGCATATAAGCTATTGGACCAATCATGTCTAGGATTTCAAATGGTCCACAATATTTAGCTGCCAACTTGGAATAGTTTCCCAACTTCATTGAACTTTTGTTGGCCTTAACCTTCAAGAATACATGATCACCCACTTTAAACTCCCTGTGAGTTCTACCCTTGTTAGCATAGTTTTTTTGAATTTCTTAGGCAACCTTTAAATTCTGTTTAATCCTCAACATTTTCTCTTCAATTTCTCTGAGAAATTATGGCCCAATCACTTCCCTATCAGCTCGATTGTCCCAACTTGCAAGAGTGTTGCACTTTCTTCCATAAAGTGCTTCAAATGGGCTCATCTTCAGAGATGCTTGGTACCCATTGTTGTAAGAAAACTCTACCAAGTGTAGATAGTCTTCCCACTTTGATGGTTTTTCCATCACATAAATTATTAACATATCTTCTATTACTTAGTTTACCCTCTCTATCTACCCATCAGAATCAGGATGATAGGTTGTACTGAAGTTCAGATTGGTTCTGAAACCCTTGAATAATCCCTTCCAAAATTTTGAAGTGAATTTTGGGTCTCTATCAGACACAATTGTCTTGGGAATACCATGCAATCAGGACACTTCCCTCATATAGATATCAACAACATTGGTTTCTTTTTTAGTAGTCTTCAATGGAATAAAATGGGCAACCTTGGCAAGCTTGAACACCACTACCATGATAGAATCATGATGCTTTCTTGTCCTTGACAATTTGGTGATGAAATCCATTATCACCACTTCCCACTTCCACTCAGGAATGGGTAATGGTTGCAACAACCCAACTGGGTTTGTATGCTCATCCTTAACCTTTTGACACTCCATACATCTAGCAATGTACTCAACAATTTATTTCTTCATACCTGGCAATAGTATTGGATCCTGACTGCTACCAGTATTTTCTGATATCCTGGGAGTCCAGCATAAGGCACATTATGCATCTCCTTCAAGATCATACTTTTCAATTCCATAGAATTGGGTATAAAAATTATTTTCCTGTATAATTCCATCATCTCCCAATTTATAATCTTCAACTATCTGTTTCATTTTACCTTGTTGCAATTTTGTTACCATCTCCACGTACTGCAAATCTGCTTTTGTGGTTTCATAAATTTTACCTTTAAGATATGTTTGGTACATGCTAATGGTTGTAGCATGTAACTCATGCACTCTCTTGTTGAATTCATCAGCCACTTTATTCTCCCTTCCTTTTATGTGATTGATATCAAAGTCATACTCACAAAGGAATTCCAACCATCTATTTTTCCTGGCATTTAAAGTTGGTTGATCAAACAAATACCTCAAACCATTATGGCTTGTCCTCGGTTCAAATTTATTTCCCATGAGGTAGTGCCTCCACTTATTGAAGGCATGTACTATGGCTTCCAACTCCAAATCATGAGTGGCATAGATCCTTTCATGTTCTTTCAACTTTTTGGATTCAAAACATACTACCAAACCATTCTAAATGAGGACTCCACCAAGTCCCTCTTTGCATGCATATGTGAAAACCACGAAGTCCTCATTAGGATATGCAATTCTCATAATTAGAGCACTAGTTAACAAGTGTTTCAATTGCTGGAAGCTCTTTTCACATTGTATTGTCCATTGAAACTTCACCCCTTTCCTTTGTAAGGAAGTGATTGGGTGATAAATCCTTGAAAACCCTGCAATGAATCTTCTGTAGTATCCAACTAGACCCATGAAGGATTTGACTTCTGTCACATTCTTGGGTGTTGGCCATTTTCTAATGAACTCAATATTTTCAGGATCCACTGCTAGCCCTTCTTTGGATATAATATGCCCCAAATAATGAATTTGGTTATGATAAAATGAGCACTTGCTCAATTTGGCATACAACTGGTGTTATCTTAACACTTGCAACACCATCCTCAAGGGATGCTCATGTTCTTCTTTTGTTTTTTAATATACAAGGATTTCATCCCAAAAGACAATGACAAACTTGTCTAAGTACTCTCAGAAAACACCATTCATCAAACACATGAAAACAACAGGTGCATTTGATAACCCAAATGGCACCACTGTAAACTCATAGTGACCAGACCTTGTTCTTAAGGCAGTCTTGCTAATGTCTTCATCTTTAATCCTTACCTAATGGTATCCTAACCTGAGATCAATCTCTAAAAATATCCTTGCATCCTTCAACTGATCGAAGAGACCATCAATCCTTGGAAAAAGATACTTATTCTTCACAGTTACTTTATTTAACTGTCTGAAATCAATACACAATCTCAAGGTCCCATCTTTCTTCTTCACAAATAACATTGGGGCACCCCAAGGTGACACACTTGGGCATATGTACCCCTTCTTCAATAGATATTCAAGATGCATTTGCAACTCCTTCATCTCTGGAGTACTCATTCTGTAGGGAGTCTTTGACATTGGAGTTGCTCCAGGCATCAAATTTATAGAGAAATCAATATATCTCTTTTGGGGTAGTCCTGGTATCTCCTTAAACACATCCTCAAACTCTTTTAGGACTGTTTGATCTTCTAGATATGACACCCTATCCTTAGTTGTTTCCTCCATATGAGCTGCAAACACTTGGAATACCTTCCTATAACACTTCTTCAGCTGCATTACTAATATTTCTTGGGCAGTGACTTCCCTAGGAATTCGTTGGACTGCTCTTGAGTTTCCTTCCTCATATATACAAGTAAATTCCTTGTTATGACAATTTAAGATGGAATGGTGTTGTTCCAACCAATCCATACCAATTAGACATTCATATGAACCCAAAGGCTTTGTGAGGAGAATCCATATACCTGTGATCTCCTTTACAACCCCAACATTGCATCGGTGGTTACATTGGCCTTTGCCCACCTGCCTCACCATCTTGGGATCTCTAAAGGTTGGTTGTCCCTAAGGATTATTTCTAAAGAATGGATGCTTGCTCCCCTTCTTGCTCATATCTCTGTTAAACTTCTTCTTGTCCTCCCAAGCCTTCTGGAAGGTAGGATTTCCTTTTTGTTGATCATACAAGTACTTAGCTCTTCTTATGGTATCTTCCAAATTTTTAGGATCATCATACTGAATCTTGTCACTGATGAAGGATGGTAGTCCACTCAAATATCTTTGGATATTAACTGTCTCATATTTTATGAAGGAGACATACTTTAGCAGTTCGAGTAATATCCTTTCATACTCATCAATGGTCATGTTGCCCAGCTTGATTTCAAAAAACTCTTTCATATTTTTGTCATAATATCTCTTGGTCAAGTATTTCTTCTCAAAATAATTCTTGAATTCTTTCCACATCACATTTTTCTCCTTAATGTGTTGCACCTGCACAGGTTGGTCCCACCACATGGATGATTTTTCTTTTGGCTGGTAGATTGCAATTCTCCCTTCTGCATGAGAGGAATAATTATGCAGTTGGAAATATTTCCTCATGCCCAACAACCATCTCTTAGTATCTTCATCCTTCTTGTTCTCTCCATCAAAAGTAGGAGGTTTTATCTTGTTCATTTATCCCTTCAATTCATCCACCCTAGACCTCCTATACTTCCTGGAAGGGGATGGACTTGAGCTTCTATGTTCCCTCCTATTCGAATTCCTTTGAGAGTGGCGGTGGTGCCTGCTGACACTTCTTGATCTTCTTTTCTCATCAGGAAATTTGTGTCTTCCTAACTTGCTGGAGCCACTCTCCTTGTCTAAAGTTTTCTCAATTATGTCCATAATTTTCATTAACTTCATGTTGAATTCTTTCTGTTGCTCTTTGGTCTTCATAATCCTTTCATTATCAACTTTGTGGCTCTATACATCTGCTTGCAATTTTATTATAGTCTCCATCAAATTGATGTCTTCATCCTTTCCTTCTCCATGTCCATTGGAATTTGTTCCTTCAATTCCCATATGGACATTCATTCCTAAAACCTCATCGTCCTGACTATAAGCCTCTTGTGCATCCTCCATCTGTCTGCACTCCAGAAATATTTTGTTCTATTTTGGCATCAGAAAACTCTGTAAAAGTGTGCAATCAACAAAACTCTTGCCAGGCTAACTATCTGAGAAAAAACATGCAAACATGTAGAATTATGGTTAATAAATGATCATAATTTATTCTGTTGATTTTATGAGAAAATTTCTTGTCCATAGACAATTTTTGGGTGAATAGTTGTCCTCTAATATTCCATACCTTTTCAACGACTTCTCCCTTGCTCAATTATAAGTTTTTAGCAAGAAGTTATGACTATTTGACCAATTTGTCTCTTTTATGTTATTTTACAAAAATTTTGGGCACTAGCCCCTTCCCTTCAACCCCGAAATTCATGTGACCAGGTGTCGTGACCATGCGTTAATCGTTAGGTGCTTATCCTATTCTTCGAGCCTTCAACGATTTGAAACTTCAGGCTTCGGAGGATCTACCTCCATTACTATACATTTTTCCCCGAATGTTGATTCTCCTTAGGCCGAACCCAATTTTAATGTAAATGAAAATATTTTTAAGTTGGTGAGTTGTTTTGATATCATTGTATGCACATTCATGGTATAGTGCGCATATGTACTGCGTAGTAAAATGATGAAGTGTGCACATTCCAGGATATCGCGCACAGCAACATAAGTGCACGTGATTTTGAGGCTAGGTAGCCTTTTGTGTATATGCTACGTTTTATAGGTTGGTGAGCCATTTATTATAAGCTAGGATGCTTATGTTTTGATTAGTTCGGAGAGCCTAGATGTTAAAAGCCAGTGTGTCTATTTTTGTACATGTCTCATAATTAATATAAAATACATCGTTGTGCACAGACTGACCACGATAAAAGAGATGGGGGACTAAACTCCACTAGTTAGGGAAAGGGAGGGGCTAAGTTAAGGAAAGGGGATAAGCTAGGGAGCTTAAGCCAAAAAGGAATATTATATTAATATTTCTTAAATCATAAAGTATGGATAATTATTTTATCCTAAGTTCTAAAGTGGGGTACAAGTGGGACAAAGTAGCTCCCAACATGACAAGTGTCAAGTTGGGGACATGCATACATCTTGTTGGGACTTAGTTCATTCCTATCATATTTTTGAGGATTCCTTCCATCATTCAGCCATCCAGTCAATCATCCATGAATATTCACACCCATTGAGCTATCCTTTTCATCTTCATGATTGTACCTGAACCCGTATCCATAGCCATTTGTGTTGGTGTATCTGGTTAGCTTGGGAGCTGGACTGAAGAAGCGGGTTGTTAGGCCCGTGAGAAATTCTCTATGTGAGAGAATTGTTGGGGATTGATTTCTTAAAGGTGATGAACTGTCGCTATAGTGCTCTGAGACTTCCTGTCTGGCCTATTGTTGAAGCTCGGAAAGGAAGTGGGGCAGCCGAAGAACTGTTATGCAAAGAAGGGGCACACTTCCTAGGTGGGACAAGCATGTGGGGAATGAGGGACTATGGGTTTTTAGTTTGAGTTGGCACCTGAGACGGAGTCCTTCCTGTTGTCTATGAGCCTTTATCCTAGTTAGGAATCCCTTTACCCGAGTGGAGTTTAGTCCCAGCTCGGGGGTGACTCACTGTTGAGAGCGATGAACAGTGTGGTCTAAGGATGGGAGGTTCATGGAAGGTTTGCACGTAGTTGGTGACATTCTTACCAAGATGAGTGCCAATCTGGGTGATAAATTTACATGCTGCATTGTTATTTACGTGCTTATATTTATGGGTTTATCTTATGTGTGTTTATAACTGTCTTTAAATTTATGGGTATTTCTTGTATATGTTGCATGTATATGTTTACTATCATTTTAGTATAAATCTGTGCATTTACATAACGTATTTTTATGTCTACGTTTTTTTTTATATATGATTCCACAAGAGTTATGTGTGCATATGTATTTTAATTGCATGCAGTTCGAAAAATTTATGTGGCATAGCTCAGTTAGATGTTGGGTATGTTACAGTATGTTCTGCAGAGAGAACGTAAGATTTCTCTAGTGTAGTGTGGCCCGGCATGGATGGTTGGGGATGTTATAAGAGGTCCAAAATTTCTTCCAACAACTTTCCCTGAACATTGAACTCTCGAATTGCTTAACCTTCTGAGGCCCACGAAGTACAACTGTCACCAATCAAAGTGGTGACACATGGCCCCTTCATCGAGTGACACATGTCAAGTTCCAATCGGTCCTAAGGGCCTATAAAAAGTATAGAAACAAGTGACACGTGGCATACCTACGTAGGTCCACGTCACCCAAGGTGACATCATCTTGCCACATCATACCCAATGCTTCATGACTATGGGGATTTCCTGCCATCGACATTTTCCCCAAGCTGTCGAACAACTGAAAAAGTTGATCTGTCAACACGTATCTCCTTTAATGAATGGTCCGGATTAATTCCAAACTTTGGGACTTCGGGATATTTTTCTCTAGCAGACTTCATTTCTCCAAAATGTCAAATTCCCAAACCGCTTAATCTTTTTGAGTTCCACGTAGTACACCTGTCCTCATATAATATGGTGACACGTGGCCCCATGTGTCAGACTGCTATTGGTCCAAAAAGGTCATCCAAGTGTCATTCTAACTAGCATGTGGCGAGACTAGGGAATTCCATGTCACCCTAGGTGATGTTATCATTCCATGTCACTTCAGAACTTAGGGCCTCAGGAGATTTCACCTTAGCTCACTTTGTTTCTCCCGAACATATAAATCCCAAACCAACCTATCTACTTGGGGAAAATGCATGACCCTCATTTTCATAGATGATCTACGGCTAAAAATTACTTCAGAACTTTAGAAATTCGGGCTTCGGCCCTTTTTTCTTAACAACACATAATTTTCTCTGAAGTCACAAAGTTTGAAGGACTTGGAGGTTAATTTTCATGCACCTTCTCTAGATCTAAGGGATGGGAAAGGTCCACCTTTCCCCGTGCAGATCCTATGGCCCAAATTCCCTCTTGTGGTTATCAACCACGATTACTGTGGTTTTCTTCCCTACTAAATTTCTTGGACCATTATACCTCTTGAGCTTCGTAACACAACCAACGTGTTCCCTCAGTGCCCTCCTCGCATCCTGAAATTTCTCTGAGAATAAATTTTGCCCATTTTGACAATAGTTCACTCTAAAGCCTTTGCTTCAATAACCACTTATCTAGCCCATCCAGGCTCAGTATTGAAACCATGGGCTCTAATACTAGATTGTAATGTCCCCCGACCACCCACATGTTGAACCACGCTACCTCAGACACACACTGTCTCAATCTCTGTTATAGGTAATTAATTGTCCATGCCCATACATAGACCTTCTGGGTAATGGAAGACAGAGCTCTTTGGAGAATAACTCACATATAAACTTAACAAAAATAAACATAGATAACATGAAAACATACATGCATCAAAACACATGATATTATTATAAGAATCACATACATGCACTAAAATACATCATTAACCATTAAGAAAAACAATGATACTTATCTCTTAATCGTAGTGCACTGACTACATTCATACCTTCCACGAACCTCCCAACCTTAGACCATGTTTCTCATCACTTTCAGCAGTGGGTCACCCCGAGCTGGGACTAAACTTCACCGGGTAAGGGATTCCTAGGCTAGGCAAGGACAACGGGGAGTTGCACTAGTCTACATGAAGGATTTCCTCCAAGGAGCCACTTAAGCCCACCACTCACAGACTCTCATTCCCCACATGCCTGCCCCACCCCAGGAGTATACACTTTCACTGTCACACAATCCATCAGCTACTCCACCTCCCTTATAGGGATTCAGAAACAGACCAAACAGGAATTCTCAAAGCTCTGTAGTTGCTACTGGACTCCCTCTAGGATAACTCACTTCCTTAGAAAAATCTCTCACCTGGAGATATTTTCTCACAGGCATGACAACTTGCTTCTTCAATCCACAGGCCTGAAAACCCGCTTCTTCAATCTAGCTCCTCAACACACATGCAAGGGTGATGGAAACAAAAAAAATCGGATGTGGGGCATGGTAATGGAAGAACTAAACACAAGAAACCTGTAGGATACAAGTTCAACAAAGATATAAGTTCGACTTGTTGCATATGTTTGGGATGGTCGAGGGTTCATTAATGGTGTTCCGGGTTTTTACTATTTTCCTTCTAGTTGCATGCATGAGTGGGAGGAATGGCAAAAAGATCCCCCAAACAGTCAAAATCCCCACATATATTTGCATGTGCCTGAGATGATGCATGGCGCTAATGAAGCATGTTCCTCTCCATTTTGAAGTCATTCCCCTTCCCCAAAGGAACTTAGGATAAATTCATATCCTCCTCACAACATTTAGAATAATAATATATATTATTCTCTAGAATTTAATCTCTTAAGATTAGCCCCTTTTTCCATCCTCTCAGCCCCCTCCCTTACCCATCCTAGTGGAGCCTAGTACCCCATACTCTTTCATCATGGTCGGTCTACATGTAGTGATTCTTTTATATTAATGATTTGAATATTTACATATACAAAATAGGCTCATGTCCTTAGCATCCTAGGCTCTCTGGCCCAACTATCACATAAGCCTCCTAGCTTATCATTACTTGGATCACCAGCCTATGAAACATGTTTACAATTCCTTATTAAAAATTAGGGGCTCAGCCTTGGGGTATTACACAAACAGTCACATGTGGCACATGTTGATACATTGTGGATAGGCGCATGTGGTACTTTCTTATATGTACAGATGATGAAAGGCTCTAGATAACCTCCCCTTAAAATAACACCTTCTTCAAATTAGTATAAAATAGGATTGCACACCCAAATTGACCTTCACATGTCCTACAAAGGAGCTTATCCAAATGGTTTATGCAACATGTGATACAAACGAGTTCATACAATAGGTTGATGCATCTTTTGATATAGAAGCCATAATGGAGATGTTTTATGCTATGTGTGATACAAAAGACTTAATAGTTGATGCACAAGACACATAGGATGTGGAATATTCCAAAATGAGTCTGAAAAAGATGCACAGAATGATAACAACAACAACAACAAATGTGAAGAAGTAGAAGAAAAAATTCAACGTGATGTTTCCAAGATATTTGTCAGACCTTGAGAAGAATTATCATTCAACAAAGATTGATATGGCTTAGGATATGACAAAAGAAACAACTTTCATATCCCAGATTACTCTAAACCAATTCAGTTTGTGCGCTCAAGATTTCATGAAGAAGTGAAGAATATAAAAAATAAGTGCCAACATTGTCGTAGAGTTGGTCACAGTGTCAAGGAGTCACATTGTTTTGATATCCATCCTTCTCTTCATTGTGGGAAAATAGATCACTTCTTAGAGAAATGTCACAAGAAGAAAAAGGTTAAGAAAACAATTAATTATGGATGAATACCTTCATCGAAATGGAATCACCAAGTAAAGAAACTACATCAGTCTTATCGTCTAGTGAAGACAGAGGTAAAGCCCCAGTTGCATAGAGAAATGACAACATTCAAAAGATTTCAAACAACTATTCTAGATGTTTTTGGTGATGATCCAGATCCAATTCTATACGTTCTTTCAAAATTAAGTCCAAAGTGGTCCCCTTATGGTGTAACTTTTAAGAATGTCCCTAACGAGATGAGTAACATGTGGTTGTTTCCACATGCCCACTTTGTGTTATGATCAAATGGAATAAGTATGGTACTCTCTTGAGTACTCATTTCTTTCCAGCTTCTGCACTCATTTATTTGCCCCACTTCTGGTTGGAAAAGGTATATTAATTCCATACACATATTTTTCACGATTCTCTTTGCAAATTCGTGCATGCTCTAGGGCATGAATTTCTCTTCTTCGTGGCTTGGCCTCTTTACATTTCTCTACAAGTGCATAATGTAGTAGTTAATATGGACCATGTTATATCCAACAAAGAAACCAACCTTAACAACAGTGGTAAAAATAGGGGGATATGGAACTATTTGATGAGAATCATGAAGGGTAGCATTGTTAGGCCATGGCATGAATTGCATCATATTTTGGACCCAAACAAATCCGTGGTTACAAAGGTTTCCCATCATTCTCTTGGTGATGTTTTAAAGAATTTCAAGGAAATACAAAATATCATGATTTAATTTCCTAGTGGGGAACTGGGAATTGAGGATGGTGTGTTGATGAAATGGAAAGCCATCTTTGGGACTACTTTGGAGAGTTGTGTTATTCTCAGGGAAGGAATTTATGAATCTGTCTATAATTTTTCTCCTCCCTCTTTTTTTTAGTAATTTTAGTTCTAGAGCATGTCATGCATCCCTTGGCAAAAAATATTTAGTTGGGTAGACCAATTATTTCTTGTAGGAAGCAGACAATAGTGGGATGATTAAATCAAGGGATTATGGAAAGAGGGGATTGAGAGAAAGCCTCTCATCTCATTATTCTTTGTTCCACCCCTTTCAGTTCTTCCTTGTTTCTCTTCAATTATATATGCAGAGAAAGTGTTGCAAAGCCTCCATACCTAAAAAGGAAAGTCTTTGTTTCATGCAAGGTCCCCGAAACCTCTTATGTAGCTAGAATTTTCTTATTTAAACAATAACAACTCTGAATGCTTTCTTTCAAATCTCTGTGTGCACACTATCTATTGATTGGATTTCCTTGGAATTTATGTGCTAGTCAGAGATATACTATATCTTTATTATCATTTTTTTGAGAAGTACTAGTTTTTTGAGAAGCTAAGTTTATTGTAAGTTTTTGTTAAGTAGCAGCCAAATTACAAATTTCGCTGGGGAAAAAATTGATGCATGGGGATGACTGTTGAATACACTGAGTATTGACACAATCTCAATGGTATATTTTATGACATAGACTGTGATGGGAACAAAAATAGCTTGTCATGACTTTATTTGAAGGACAACCAACAAATGCTATATTTGACTGCTAATTTGTTGGAACTTAAATCTTACAACCAAAGATTTGGCATTACCTTAGATCCATTTAAACCACTAATATCACTTTCAATTGTTGACAACCTCTTCATTTTCTAGATGACAATAAGAGTAAAACATTTGTTATATTGGTATTGTTTTAACATGTAGCTAAGTTTTGTTGTGATATCTACTTCTTTATAATGTTATTTGGTTATTTCATTACAATTTCTTTCTTTCTCCCTGCATTATAATTAAACCATAGGTAGTTTGGAAAAATATTTAGCTATTGTACCACAAACAACAAATCCAAAATCTTTATTGAGTATAAAATAATCTAAACTCACAATTTTAACATTATTACACCGAACGGGTTCTTTAAGGGGAGGTTTCTCTAGGGGCCTTCGTCGTCTGTACAAATACTATACGACGCTTCCATCTGTTCATCAACAACAAATTTAAAAGCATCTAAGTTTCTAAGGTGAAAATGTTTGTAATAACAATCTTCATGCACATAACCAAAAAAACAAAGGGAAGAAAAACATATGCAACATATTCAGAGTTTTCAAGAATGCTAATAATGAACTGAAGCCAAAGATTTATATTTATGGCATCCTAAGCCACATAATAAGCTTTTAAACTATAGGAATCCATGTTACTACAATGGATGCTTGCATCTTGAGTTATTACAAATTATGGGGAACAAGGGTTTGAAATAAAAGCTTAATACAAAAGACCCTTTACATGCCACTGCAGTGTACCCACGAGGTCTTATTTGATTTTAGGTTGGTATTATATTTTCAAATGGAGGACTCTTGATGCAGTTATATTTTCTCATCTCAATATAGTTCGCAGTGTTGGTGATATTTTAGCGTTTTAGTGGTTTTCCTGATAAACATATTTTCTTTCTATTTGCAAATGCATGACAAAAAAAGTTAATCATGGGGATTATAACTGGTCCTTACAAAGGGTGAGTGAATTGGAAATGAATTCTTGTTTTTACCATAACTTGAAATTTATTGTAAAGTTACAAAATAAAACATGACCATGAGCACTCCAAAAGAAAATACCAGTATATCCTCTTTAGAGAAAAGATGAAATATAATTGTCTGGGAAAAGGTAATAATATGACCTTACAAGTTCACTGCTCTAGAGATGTTTGAGATGAGTACGATTGAGGCCCCATATTTTCTTGAGGGAATTGAATTTGATTACTTTACAGATATCAAAGAAAGAAATTAGATATCATCGAGGAGTAGTACAATTGCTCAAAATATTCAACAATAATAGATTAAAATTGACATCAAAGAAAACTTGTGAGAATCATCCTAATACATGATGTAGGGGACCTCTGGTATTGTAGAGTTAGCAGGAGATCAAAAATAACAACGTCAACCCCTCCCAGGAAGAAACTTCCTCCTATATATTCAAAACATCTCCCATGTGTACAATGCAACTCTCAAACACTTGTAGAAGCATCAAATTCACAAATCTTCCAATAAAAAATACAGCCTTATCCTCAGGAAATTGATTAAATTCATAAAAATATTGTCTCTGCACATTTCAAAAGGGGTTTCGGATTTATTTTCGGAGACAGAAGGTTCATGTTTTCTTCTCTTTCTAAGAAACTGACCCCCAACCAACCAATAAGGTCCAGACCAACCCTTGGTCCTAGGTCAAGCCATCCAGTCAAGTCCTGATTAACGAAAGGTTGAGCCTGTGTCGGTGAACCTTTTTTACGATAAGATCCACTTTAGTTAGGACAATGGAGGTTCAATATTTCTTCTCCTATTGAGAATCTCATGCCATGAAGGACATATCACCTCATTTACAATTATGCATATATTGCAGAAGCATGGAAAGCTCACATTGATGGGGTTTGGCCACTACGCCACTCTCAACCCACTAGAAATTCCAATGCTCGTAATGACAATATTTAAGTGGAGAAACAAACTAATCAAGAGCCACAGTAATATCAAGTCTGAACATTTCAGTTTTTTGAAGTATTCCCAACAATGGCTATAGAAACTGGAAAATATCATTTCATCTCATGCTTTGGCAATGTAGAATATTGTGATGTTTTATTTTCTAGGTATCAATGAAATATAAGATGCATTTGTTTTGCAAAAAGAAAGAAACATCTTGTAGGCCCAAATAAGGCTTGAAAAACTCCATGCATAATTCAAAGAAAGGACTGAAGAAAATGAAAAAGTTGAAGGTTCAAAGATCCAGTGACACAATAATTTCTTTGCAATCCATTTTATAAATATATATGTTCGGTGGAAACAAGTACCTACAAAAAACTTATGAGAATTTCCCTTTAGAATGTCATCAAACCATATTGACTATTAACAGATCTCAGCAGAAACTAAAGAAAAAGGTGAAGAATACAACAAAGCAAAATTCTACCTAAATATGTAATACAAACGAAATAAATCTCTATTGTACATACCCAACGAGGGTTTACTTCAGTAAAAGGTTTAAATGATCTTGTTTTCCTTGGCATAGAATGTGTAGTAAAACAAGTTTAGAATCAAAGTAAATATAGTGAAAGCGGATCTGGTCGTAAATACCCCCTTTCAGAGAGTCTCACAAAACAGGTCATGCACATCGAAGTAGCCCATGTATCTTGTATGGTAGGAATTCCTCATAGCCCCTGCCAGGAAGCATGCCTCGACAATTAAGAACATTACTCTACAAAACAAATAAAAAAGGACCAGAATTGGTAAGGGTTCATGATGAGATTTATAAACAAAAATTGGTACAATTGGAAAGAAAAAATATAGAAATCCAAGGGGTAGTAGGGTTGGTTTGACTCTTTAGCTAACCAATAAGTTTTAATGAGATTGCAGATCCATTTATGTCCATACTTGTAAGTTTATAAGTGGATATTGTGGTTGGCTGTTCATAACATTTTCCATAAAGAGATCTAGGGAAGAAAGGGAACACAGAGAAATCAAGTTAACGCTTGTGAGTCATTGTTAATAACCTCTTCCATCCATAAAATGGGGTATAGGAGAGATCAACTTCCTCATTTTAAATGTTTAAGTGCAAGAGGGTGAAGGAAATTTATCTCTAGGAAAAAATAAAGTACCAGCAAATGAAGAATAATATGATTGCCCATACACGAGATCCACTAAGCTTGAGAATGATTCCGCAGCACAAGCACCTCATGAAGGCCATGACAAGAGCCTTGATCACTAGAAGAAACAAAAACCCCCCGACTCCATACCAAGTAGAGATGTTCGAATAGGTGCAAGGGATTGGAAATTAGTGTTACAGGTAAATATTATCTTACACTGACTATATTGTCCTCCTTGTCATACATCTAGGAAACCACTTCAAAATCCCTTAGCCTAGAAAGTGTCGCTACACCACGCTTGGTTTTGTGTGGAATCGTTATGGAGAATATGTCAAAATATTCTATGAATCAAACATCTTCCAAACATACTTGAAACTTAAACCACCTAAATTAATTTTGGTTGGTTCATGTGTGGAGATTCTTAAAAATGCTAAATAGCATACCAAATTTCAAAATATAGTCGAAAGTTGAAACAAAGAAGCACCGAGCTAACCCTTTGTGCAAATGAACTTCATTATTATTATAATATCAAGAATTATTTTCAGTTCAACACAAAGTTAACAACCCATAGCCACTAAAAGGAATTTAATACAACTGTACATACAAAATGTAATTTATCTAATAATGCACTTATTCAGTGTAAAGAAAAACTATGGAAAATGAACATGCATAATGTATTACAAGCATCAATTTCCAACTCAATTGCAATGTTATTTTAAAATATACAACTCACTTCAAAAGTCATAACCACAATAAAATATGGTCATTGCCATAAAGTTGAAAACAAGCTACACATATTCAAGCACTAAAAACTTTATATTTTCACATTACTTAGAATTTTAGAAAGGCTCAACACCACGATCTAAAAGTGCATGATGAAAACCAACTTACCATTCCACTCATCAAGCTCCTATTCTACAATCCCACCGACACATCAACACATGATGAAACCCAAATTATCATTCCACTCATCAAGCTCCTATTCCACAATCCCACTGACACATCACAGATATGTTAATTGGCCCACTTGGTATGCGTGATGGATTTATTGGCGGGAATTCCAAGATAATAAAAAGAATTGGATAGTTAAAAATTACGATGTGAAATACTAAGACAATAATTGAGATCCTTCCTCGAGCTTTCCTACAATCGTTTTTAATACATAAAAAAATGGTGGTGTCGACCCAGTGCTTGAGGTTGTTAAGGGTTTGAAGATCAATCTATGTAGACACTATTTCCAGGCAGTAAAATTTAATCTTCATTTCAAGATGTGCGCATAAATTTTGGTAAAATTGTTTTTTCAGTTATCATAATGGTCGAATATGAAATATTTATGTGTCTCAGGTTGAAGGTTCGATTCTGTTAGAGTAACCTATCTGCCTAGTTGAGGTTTCAACTGTGACATTTTCTATTTAGGGTTTATAATCTTGTCCCCTCCCAACATTTTGTGTCTTTTGTTGTGTTGGTTGGCATCTCTTGATATGGCAAAGAATGAAATTGTATTCATTTAAGAATGTATTTTTGTTTAAAGAATTGCCCTTTCTTAATGACAATTGGCTTGGGCTGAATTCACAGTTAACATTAGGTTAACTTGCGATGAGCACCTGCAATACAAACAAATAATGTCTACACCAATTTTCTATAGGGGGAGACAAATATATGCCAGATAAACCCAAATGGCACACATATATGCAAATAAATTCCATATGACACATGGATAGAAATCAATTACAATGGGAAACACATTGCCTGTTGTAGATATTAGGGAAGTTGATTGCTTGTAAAGAGAGAATGCTTCAGATGGAGAGGAAGTAGCATTTCATCGTGGAAATTGACGAAGTGATAGAAATGAGTGGCAGAGGGTGCATGTGGTCTCTGGATCAGAAAATCGATCATCCCATTAAATATGCAGAGGTCGCACATGTCAGAGCCATGGACACAAGGAAGGTCCTCAAAACAAACTCTATTAAAAATTACAGTTGTGTCACGCTAGCTAATCTCGATCTCCAAATTAATGGATAACTATCTACCTCTAAATTCGATTAAATTAGAGCAGAGATCAATCTCTTAGACTACTTTATTAGCTGAGATAATATGCAATGATTTCAAATGCATACCCATCCTTGAAATAAGTAAAAGGAAATCTCACCAAGAAGGAAAAAAAAATCAACTGCAATTAATCAATTTGAAACATTAAATGGTCTGCACTAAATGTAGATTCTTCCTTTCCTTCCTTTAAATTCATTATAGATTGCACAACAATGTTAGATATATATAGATAGCAGAACATATGAATCCATGTTAAATGCCCCAACAATAATGATTTTCATTGATTTAAATACTCACTTTGAGATAATCAGACAACAAAAAACTGTGTCACCTACAACTTCAATATGCAAACAAAAGTGAAATGTTATCGATATAGTTTCCATCCTTGTAAGTGGTTGAATTCTCATTAATATCCAAGACAAAAGTGCATATTTAAAGGGTATCAGAGTCTGTAGGGGAATTAAAATCAAGCAGAGCTTGAAGAAAGTGAAGAAGCAGAGCTTGAAGAAATTGAAATGGATCTATCATCATCGTTGCCATTCTTTCTTCTCCTCTTCCAAAGTTTGAAGAGCTCTAGATTCATCTTAGTGAAAAGCTCCATTTTAGTGACCTCGAATCAGCTATAAACCTATGAAAATCCCACCAAAGTATCTGCCAGAGCCTGTGAAATTAACTTTGAGAAGCTATTGTTTATCTCCTGCATCTTCAGTACCTCTCTCATCCATTGCTTAAACCCTTCCACTAAATTTTCATCGAGCATGAGTAGAAGGCATCGAAGCAGCATGACTCCGACGTCGTCAAGGCATTCCAATCCACGATCTATAGCCATGGCATCCACACTACGGGTTCCTTCGGAGATCCGGGCGAAGAGTCTGGGGCACAACCTGACGAAAATGCCTAGTTAAGCATAAAATATTAAAAGAGAAGATTGAAGTCGGTGAGCAAAAAATATTAAAAAAAAAAAAAAGATCGGAGTCAATGAAAGAAACACACATGTAAAATGATCGTATGAAAACAAAACATAAATGAAACCGCATGTCTGTGTTTGATGGGTCGTCGAGAGATGACGAAAAATCGAGAAAACCTCTCCCTTAAAGAAGACCTTCAACATAATTATATTAAAAAAGTTTTTTTTAATAAAAATTATAATGGAAAAGCCCCCCGGGGGGCAGCCCAATTGGCAAGTGCTGTGAAAATGAAGTTCCATGAGGTTTCGAGTTCAATTTCCCCCGACTTACCTTGTGTTCCGCGTAAGGGGCATCGTGGGCACACCTGGAGGTTATAGTGGTAGCGGTTGGATAACACGGCCACGTGCCCAACTAGTTGCTGATTCCTCCAGAC
>ML795707.1:304185-324341 GCA_009831015.1 Picea engelmannii | reverse complement strand
TGATGTACTAACTTACCCAAACGGGGCCCACATGACTTTTGGCGCTTCATCTCCTAGGTTTAGGTTTTTGATGTATATGAATTTTGGCATTCTCGTCTATTGTAAAAATGCCTCTAGAGCCTCATTGTAATCATCTTCTCACGGATGCGAGTAGCAGCCACATCTCTTCTCAGAGATAAGCTACCAGCGCCTTGGCTAGTTTATTTACATTCTGTTTGTAAGCACATTTCAGTCATTTGTTATTAATGAAATGAAGTCTTATTTCCGCTGCATCTCTACATTTATGTGTATTTTTGTATTTCATTGTGTTCCTACATAAATATGGATCATGCCCCTACTCGTTGTTCCCTGAGATGGTCGTGGACCTGTCTGCGTCGTTGGCGATGAACGAGATGCTGCACTCGCTGCCATTGAAATCCTTGTGGCTATTGTCCTTGGAGAGACTCTGTTACCATATGGCAGTGGCCTTGAGCCCC
Organism: Picea engelmannii; assembly: GCA_009831015.1. Lineage (NCBI taxonomy): Eukaryota > Viridiplantae > Streptophyta > Pinopsida > Pinales > Pinaceae > Picea > Picea engelmannii. The sequence continues at coordinate 323,865 of ML795707.1, read as the reverse complement.
CTCCCCTAGGAAATGTCCTCAGGGCCTTCCCTACAAATCCAGGACGATGCGGAAATGTCGGTCTTGTACCCCCAGTTAAGTTCATGTGTTCTTCCACATAACGCACATTTTCCATCGCCTCCGCTACTGAAGACGGTTTCCACATCTGCACCATAGCTCTTATCTTAGGGTTCAATCCATAGACGAAGTGCTCTGCCTATCGTTGATCATTATCCATATACGAAACATATTTGACCAGTTCCATAAATCTAATCTCATATTCTTCTACAGTTTTGTTTCCCTGTACTAAGGCATGAAATGCCCCTACCTGTTGTTCCTCGTAGTATGCTGGTAGATATTTCCATCGGAACCTCTCCTCGAAAAGTTCCCAAGATACTATGTATGGGGTAAGCTGCAGTTGTCTTTCCAGGTTTCCCCACCAGTTCAAGGCGCTATCTCTTAACTGAAAAATTGTGATCTTTGCCTTTGAGTTGGACGCATAGTCCCTTAAGGAAAAACACCTTGTCATTCCTTCCAACCATGCTTCTACGCGTTCACTGGCGCAACCCCCGACAAACTCCAGAAGTTTGATCATCTACAATTATCGCGTGATGTCTTTGGGTGGAGGTCCTCCCCCCGAATCCCTTGACGCTTCTGGATTACCCGTCCCAGACGGTGGGGGTTCCACTTCAGTCCCTGACAGTTGTCGCCCCTTCAAAGTCTCATTAATGGCTTCCAACGAGCGCAGTATGAGAGCTAGTTCGGGCGATGGTGGTGGTGGTGTTGGCGGGGTTGGCAGTGATTGCGACGACGCTCCCCTGCCTCGACTCCTTCGAGTCCTGACCATCCTTTATGCTTTAACCTGCATCACCCCAAAGTTGTCAGGGTGAGTTCCAGGACGTTTCAAATTGGTGCTACTCAAACTAGAAACAGGGTTAGGTGTAAGTTTTCTTTACTTGTCTGTAAACAGACATTACTCCTTTAGGGGATTGGCTAGGTTAGGGTTAGGATTAAGCGTCTAAGCTTGATTTCTTCGCCCTATGAAAAAAAAACTATTGGTTCCCTTGCCTTGTAGCTTCGCTAGCCTTGCGCCATACTCACCAATTCCTATGCTTACCCTCCTAGTGCATATGTCGCCTCCTCCTCGTCTGTCCTAGTCTCAGTCCTTTTAACTTTTCACTTACAACTAAATATCCTCCGGTGCTTGACTCGTGAGCTTTTCCCTGGTGCATAGTGTTGGCGTTGTCGAATGCTGCATTGATATTTAGCGTTGACTTGAATGATGGAATGGAGTGGAGGGACTTGGCACTTGGCTCAATGAGTTGTGTGTAAGGTCTCATGAGCCTGATGCTTGGATAATCGGAGATTATTCTTCAGGCTAGTACCTTGCTATTATTGATAATTAAACTATTTATATGTGAATTTATTTGTAAAAGTGATATGTGTGGCGCATTGGTGTTATTTCTCTTCTTAAGGCGCATCGCTTGGTGGGGGTCGCGAGTTCAAAACCCTTTAATTAAGTGAAATAATTCAAAAAAAATAAAAATGTTTTACTCATTAAAAAAAAAAAGACAAAATACCTAATTAATTTGGTTAAATTAACATGTGTAAAGACCTAATTAAATTAAATTAATTAAATTTTAAACTAATTTAAAACAATTTACTTAAGAATTTAAAATAAAAAAATAAATAATTCTTGAAACTTTATTTTAAAATAATTGTAATTAAAATAAAAAAAAAACAAAAAAATACTCGTGAAATACTATACATATAAGGAATCGGCATCGTGGGTCCTCGCATGAGGCCCACGTTCCCCCTCCCCACGTGCTCATCCCTTTTGAGACTCCTCTTCGTGGCCTCGTGTGCACTGGTGTTGGTCTGGTCATGGCTTTGTGCATGGCATTTTGCTGGTAGGAGAGGTTGTCGGCCCCTTTGTCGATTCGTGCAATTAATCTGCCTTCCAGATCAAAATCTGAGAGTTTTATGGTTTCGTTCAGGCTAATGGAAAATGGGTTCTCCTCTAATTCCATTAGTTTGTGCCAGAGACCAGCTAATTCATCTTCCAACAGCCAGCTACATGGTTTTTTTTTTGAATCCTTGGGAGCCCAAGACATCTCAGGTGCAAAGGAGAGTCAAAGAACCCAAAAAGTTTTCGTTGCAGGTTCATGCAGCATAGACATGTATGCCTCACCTATCTCCCTTGGCGTGTTGGTTGTTGGGGTTGTTCCAAAGTTTAGCGCCTTGCTTCAAGAGGTCATGGGAAAAAGGAACGACACCAAATATGGTTGAAGTTCATTCAACCCAGGAATTGGTTGATTCTCTTCTAACTGTCAGAGACAAACTTGTTGTTGTAGATTTCTACGCTTCTGGTTGCGGTGCCTATAGATCTATTCATCCTAAGGTATGCATTTAATGTATTCCATTCAAAGAGCCTTTGCATGGATCCAGCCATGAGCTAGGTGGGAATATCGAATAGGTTTCTCCTTCTCTCTCCTGGAGATATTGTTCCCTGAAATGATATTTTTTTTGAGTTGGCAAAGTGCAGGTCTCAATAAATTTCGTCACGAATAAATTTCCATGTGTAATAGCCAAATAAATTTCTCCACGAATCAAGCAAAATTTCAGTGGTTGGGTGTTGTTAACCCACATGTTGTGTAGGTGGTGCATGGAGCTTGGAGCTTGCGCTCTGTTTGTACAGCTCGCGACTCCTCTCTCTGTGGTTGGGCACTAGTGCTGGTCTGCATTGCAGACACTGTGGGATCGAAGCAGTTGCAGAACATTCATTCCGGGTTGAGGCCGGATTCGATCGTTCTTATGGGGAAAATACCATGTTGAAGAGCTCGGCGATTGGATGAAAGCTTGCTTGGATGCACATCCTCTATTTGAGAAAGTTCCAGAAGAACAAGCGAAGGATGATCCTGTGATGAAACTCTTGACGACTGCGACGGAGGAAGGGCAGAAGGTTGCTAGAAATGAAGGCCAGACGTTTCTGGCTATATAGAGGCACATTTCTTCTAAAGAAGGTGCTTGAATTTTCCCTTTAATTGATCTAGTTTGGGTCATTACCGGACATTAATATAATTTATTTAATGGAATTTCATTTTCTTTCAGAGCAGTAGGGTTTAGGTTCAATTTTTTTTTATGTTGTGCAAGCATATTAGTTCCATTGTACGTTCTTTGAAATGGCGGTAGCTCTGTAATGTAATGTTATTTTATTAATGTCCAACAAATGACATTAATATGGACTTCATTTGGATTTATAGTGCAAGCAAATAAGGGTTTCTACAATTTTATTTGATTTATCCTTTCTTTTTTGAAAGGTGCCTAGAATTTCTATTTTAGAAAATTTCATAGGTTATTGCTCAATTTCCTCTCCCTTAAATGAAAATGACCATATACGCAATGTAGAAGTAGGCTTTTAGGTTCAAGGTCTTTTAATTGTGCAAGCGTACTAGTTCAATTTTATGTTATTTGAAACAGCGTCAGCTGTGTGATTTCTTAATTTAGACATTGTATAATGGATTTCATTTGGATTTATTATTCACGCTTATTTGGGTTTCCACAGTTTTGTTTTATTTTATTTTATGGAAATCTCTTCAAGTGGTTGTACCGCTCTTCAAGTGGGTCTGTAAATATTTTTAACGTTCTTCAGTGGTTGAATCTGGAAATTGTGCTTTTGAAATAAAATGATCCACACCTCGTACAGATTTTGGTTAACTGTATAATCACATGGAGTGAACCTGATGGGTTTTGTACCCGTGTCGTCAGCACTAGAGTTATTGCAGATTATATTTGAAACATCGGATAATTAGATCGTCAGCTACTGTAAGGTGACAATATATAGTTCTGAGTCCCTTTTAGGGTTGTAATATGACTTTAAACGAGTGTATATTGAAATGGCTTCATTTTAGCAAGTTGTAATTACTTTGATATTAAATATAATTTAAAGAAAATCTAATTGGGGTCAAGTAATTGTAACAACCCTAGTTGTATTCATATTTCACTTGTTTTACTTTGGTAAATTTGTTTTTTTTTTACATTTTCAATATGTATTTCTTTTATATTTATATTTGTGTTAAAATTTATGTGTTTGGTTTGCAGGTTAGGCGGAGATGGAGCTAGAGCTTGGAGCTTTGGTCCTCAGGCCCAGATTTCAAACAAAATCTCTGATACCATTTGTAGGGACTTGAAATAAAAATTTGATATAAATTATTTTAATTGCACAAATAGCTTAGTCACTAGAACATATAAATTTATCTAGCTAAACAAAATAGCTTACAGACAGCCTCATAACACATTGTATTCCTTAAATTGCGTAAAAAAATTATATAAATTAACATACCTTGGTCTGATGCTAACCCTCAACTTTCCACTTGCCTTGTTTACCTTCCTACTTTTGCCTTGCCCTGCTTGAAGCCACAGACCGACTCTACCCAAAACCGAGTTTCCACCCTGCCAACTAGGAAAACTACCTAGCTCCAGGATACCATATGGATATCTTGTCCCCCGTGCCCAAAACCCCCAGCAAATTGGTGCCCCTGTACTAATCCTCCCGACTACAGAACTCAACTCTCCTCTCTACAAATCCAAGAGAGCCCCCAAAATAAAATTTCCCGTAGAATGATCCTCCCTCCTTCATAAACCTCCTCCCCTCCTCTCCTCCTTCACTGCCCTTGCTCCTCATTTATTTCCTTATCCCCGCATTTATTCCGTTATCCACATATTTAATGCCCCTTATCCAATTTATTAATGTTCCCTATCCGTTTATTAATGCCCCTTATCCCTTCCGTATACGTAACCCTTTTTTTTTAACAGTATAATTTATGAACTCTTTTAAATTTATTACCCTGATCATTCAATGTGGTAGGTAATTAATTTAAATAATTAATTAATTAAAATTATAACAATTAACTAATTAATAAATATTTAATTAGTATCATTATACCAATCTTGTTTAATTAATACCATGTTAAGACAATTAATCCCCTAATTAATTTTTACTTAATAATTCCCTAAACATATATTCTACTAGGGTTGTTACAATTAGCCTATACTTATAAAATATTTTGTGTTTAAAGAAACAAATGGAGGAGAAAAATACATGAGGGATGTAAAGTGCATTTTTTATATGCAAAGAAAATCCAATTTCCATCTAAAAGTTAACTGACCAACGACCACCAAGAATAACAAATCCACCAAAATAGGTTAGGATCACAGGGCCACCGAAATATTTAAGAATTGTTCTTTGAAGGATTTAAGTTCGGTTCGGTTGAACTCGAAGCACCCATATATTTGGATATGGGTGTCGATATTGGAACCTCGAGATCATGGAACCACGTGAACAGATGCATAATGATGTTGGAACTCTGCGGCTCCATGTTTCTTAATTATAAAAACATGTTATATTAATATGGAGTCTGCGTACCAGAACCTTGAAGCATGGAACCTTTAATCTGGATCTATGAACCTTATGCACACTTTGGAATTCCACTTTAATATTTATTTCGATCTCAACTTCAATTTGGCCCGATTTACTCATAGTTGCACAATTAACATCACATTCTCCAACCTCTTCATGTTAATTTTTCAAACACACATTACCACAATTAACATTACATTCTCCAACCTCTTCATGTTAATTGGTCAAAAACACATTACCATGGTTTTGTAAGATTTCAACATACATAAATGGACTCTGCTATTGTACAAACATTAATAAAAGTTAACTAGAGAAAGGAGAATATCTAAACAATAATTGGGCCTACAACTTTATAACTTTATTAATAATCCAAAAATCTCCTTCTCTGATACAATCCACATTGCATATAATTTGGGTGTTCTCTCTCTTCTTGCTTCGTATATGTCAATTTCTAATCTATATCTATCTCTTTGTTTTGCCGCTTACATTAAATTATTTATTCAATAAAGAGAAAAATGACTCAAACCTCTAAGATAGGTTTGTATCTTTCATTCTTAGATGTAACAACCCTAATCATTACGACTACACGCGAAGCAGAAAATGTTTTTTTTTTTAGGCAAGAAGGCGACGATGACAATAGTTGAACCACCCAACCTAACAATGAACACATTCATGCAGATCAGGCAACCGACAACAACTACTCAACGCACTAGCACAATGAGCAGTCGGGCGAAACATGCGTAAATCAAAGGATAGAAACGACTACCCACCCGATACACACACAACAATGCCTATAGGCTAAGGGACAACTTCCACAATTCCGATACAACGGTTTCTCATCCAATAACTAGAACCTCTATGGCACGCAACCCAATTCACGAAGGCATTAAAACCCAAGCATCATCAACAACTATAACAAACAAACACCCTCAACGAGAAGCACAAACTCTGGCCAAGTTATCATACACCTCTACCCACTAAGGCGTGCAAGGATCCCCTCATCAGGAATCATGTCATCGTCGGGTGATAGGATTGACAACGACCGTGGCGCAACAACATTATTGGACCCCTAACGCAAGCTACAACCAACGCACCAGGAGACCAATTTAACTGACAAGAAGACTATACCCACACTCCTAAGAAACAAGTTGACGAGATGCAAGGTGACATCCTTCAAATTTAATTGTGCAACTATCCGACAGACTTCAGGGTTCCTACAAGCCAACCTGAGTGGTGGAACAACTAAGACCAACCACCCCAAAAAAATTCTCCTTAAGGCATATGGTTACGTTGTTGCATCAACAGTGGTCCGAACATGATGTAATTTACACTATTGTTCCACAAGGCACCTTCATGTACCTGAAACAATTCTATATATAAGTAAATCATTCATTGTTACCTACAGTGTTAGTACTTAATAAACATTATATATCTCATTTAAAATAACTATACATCCTTTAAAAATAACTAAGGTGAAATTCCTTAATCTGCCAATTAAATATGTTACATCATTTTCCATTATACATTACCTTCCCTTCCTAAGAAAAAGAGTTTCTTTTATAATAAAATGGGCTTTTATCCAAATTTTAATTCCTAAGCTTTTAATCCATGCTAGAACTATTAAAGGATTCCACGTTGGGAGCGGTGTAAAGAAGGCTTCTTAATTTAACAATATTAAAACCTTCCACCTTCTGAAGTTCATATGATCCCTTCGCAAAGTTGAAACATACCACGCATCCACGCATCAACAACTCCTTGAAACATACCACGCATCCACGCATCAACAACTCCTTGAAACATAAATATCATTGCTATCTAACTGGGTTCTTTATACTTTCGTTGCCCATACAATAAGAGTTAAATGAAATTGATAGTGATGGCATACCATAAGGACATTTAACATTGAAAGTAATACTGATCGTTAATGAGGTATGAAATGATAAACATTGATGATAATTTTAGAATATAAATGGTCGAAAACATGACAGCGCTGGGCGAATCATGGTTCAACTGTGCATTTAAAAGAATAAATCATTTCCATCTGAAATTGTCATTATCTATTAAAATATGGGTGGAAACGCAGTCAACACACCAAAATCATCGTTGTCTGCCACAACTCCCCACTGCCATTCGCCCACCAAAAACATTGACTTTCACCTGCAAAACCCGGCTGCCATTCGCCCACCAAAAATGTTGATTTTCACTTGCAAAACACGGCTGCCATTCACCCACCAAAAACATTGACTTTCACTTGAAAAACATGGCTTCCATTCGCCCACCAAAAACGATGACTTTCACCTACAAAATGTGGTTGCCATCACAACTGTAGAAACACAACATTTCCTCAGACAAACGCATCTAGTTCACAAGTGGAACGCAATTGCTATGTAGAAATACGCAGTCTGATTTCATGTCCGATTTCAATTTAATACCGCATGGAAATTGCACTCACAAATAGGTAAGGTAATGTGTAGGCGTGGTTACCAAATCAGGTAAGGTCGCAGTCACAGTTATAAATTTAAAAATAAGCATTGGAACTTGTACTCGGGGCAAGTAATGGTCAAGTAAATTCATGTTCAGTGGAACAGGTGAAACCGTTGGGGTATCCCCAAGGATATCGTCATGTCAAATAAGAAATACCACAACAATGTATCATTGGGCGTTTTTTTTTTTTTTTTTAANCAAATAAGGAATAATTGATGTGCACGAATTTAAAGAATAACGACAACGCTTCATAAAGGAACAGTGACAGAAGGTGGATTTGAAATCACCTCATTTGAGATCCAGAATCTAGTCCTATCATCTACAGGGGCATAAATATAACTTTGTGCATACATTAAGAAATAACATTAACTCTATTACAACACTATATCCCTGTGCATAGAATAAAGAAGTAACAATAACTATACCGTTGGGCATAAAACTATGCCTATCCATCACTATGACTGTCTTTTACCCAGAGATGATCATAACACTAATTTTCAAGAAATAGAAGCATCAATTATAGTAGCAAACGCTTTCAAGGTATCATAAAATGTTGAGTTTTAACCATAATAATGGCAATGAGTTAAGTTGTCGTCAATCAAATATATATGGCAGGGAAAGAATGCAGGTCAGACGCATGAAAAACACAAAGCAATTCACCTTCAAATACATTGAAATGCAGAGGGAAAAGAACACAACCCAGGAGTATGAAAACACAGGCATAAAGTACAATTCATAACGTAGAGAAAATTTACAGTCAATGTCTTAAATTATAGAGAGAAAATTCACCATTTTGTAAGGAATAAAATTTCAGAGTAAAGGATAAGTAAGTCGTCCATCAAGAAGTAGGTAAAACGTAGAGTTAAAAATTTTGGGGATAGGAATGATAACAATGGTAGAATTACTCAACACAAGAAGGCGCAAGGACCATCAATTGGCCAAGATCAATCAAAAAGAGTAGACGACTAGGAAACCCATCCTTTTCTCCTCATCCACGCACAAAAAAGAAGGGCATTAGAATCTATAGGTTTCTATGGACCGAAGTGATGACCGTCGATTCAGATCCTGACCAACTACTCAGACGTGGACTGATGAACTAGGGATGAGGACAAAAAGCACAACTCTTCACAACAATCCATAAAACCAAAGGACAATCACAACATGTAGGGACCGAATGCCAAGAGAAACAAGTCAAGCAGCGAGCTCAAGGCTATACGAAAATTTTAGGTTCTCAATTAAAATGCTAAGTTAACACCTTCTTTACACAGTCAAGTACATAAATGAAATCATAAGGTAAATAAAAATCTACCATGCATATTAAAAGTAAGTGTACTGTAGCCCATGTCGTCCGCTCTGAGTCGTTGTCCCACGCTCTTCGTGCAGCTCCTACGTTCCGACCAAAGAGACTTCACTGGTACCTCCCAACCAACGCTAGGAGCACTCTTCTTCCCCCTTAGCCCCCCGAGCCACAAAGAAGACACACACACACTGAACCAGAGATCAACTAGCTCCTAGCTTGCCTCGCAAGGCCGAGCTACCACTCCTCACCGAGCTGGGTGTCCCAAATCCCACAAGCTAAGTCAGTCAAGTCTAAAATTCTGCAGCATAACATTATGCATAACAGAAGAGATCCATCCTCCTCCTCCTCCCTCCTTTATATAGAGTTTCTAAGTCATTACTTTCCCAAAATCCCATTTAATTTATTGTTCAATAATTTAATTCATAAAAATCCTCCATGTACATGTGTCACCCATCCCCTTCATTGCACCATAATTTAATTTCATTAATTAATTATTTACTCCTATTTCCCTCACCCACCTAAAATCATTTCTATAATCTCTCCTAGGTGTCCTCATATTCCCTTACACATTTTAATGACTTACCCCCTTACTAATTCACTAGTTGAGTTCAATTTAGAAAGTTCTTAAATGCAAAATACCTTACTAAGTTAGTCTTTTTGTTTTTTCCTTATGTTTCCCTTTCTCTTTATGTTTCCTTCTTTTTCCTAGTTTCCTAATTCTTTTAAATTTCCCTCTTTCCCTTTTCATTAAAACTTAAATTGGCAAGTGTAGAAAATTACCCCTTTTCCCCTTTTTCTTTTTAATTAATAAATTTTTAATTAGCATATGTAACAAAACAATTATTTCCCCTTTTTCCCCCTTTTTAAATTTTATCCCCCAAAAGATTTTTTTATGAATTAATTGAATCGCTTAACCCCGTCTCGTCACATGATTAATGATGATTATTATTATTGTTTATTTATTTTTTATTTTTATTTTTATATAAATATATATATATATTTTTATCGCAAGTATCACTTACCTAGATTTTAATTTTTCAAGGTTGGGCGACATTTTATTAGGGAAATTGTTTTTAAATCTTTCTTATCACATTATTCATTCTAAGGCCATCTAGGTTTATTCATTTATTATTTAACAACGTGATGTGCCCTTCAAGACGCACTAGGTTCTCCAAGGGTGTCACTCGCCTCATTCTGTTTCCCTTGCGTAACGTGCAATTCAGGACGCACTACATCCTCCAAGGGTGCCACTCATCTCTTTCCATTTTTCTTGCGCAACGTGCCCTTCAGGACACACTACGTGATCCAAGGGTGCCACTCGCCTCTTGACTGACTTGGTAGACATCAAAAACCCTTGGAGTCAAAACTTCGCTAGGTGATCCTGTGGGAGACTAAGGGCCTCTAAGGAATAATCCCCCTGCCTTATTTCACGCCCCTTAGAATCATCATGAGTGACTGTCGCAGTATTCCCTCACAACATTGTGGGTCTTCTCGAATTAGGTAATCTTTAACCTACATTTCGATTCATGACAGGAGTGCTAGTAGGTTGTGGCAGGGATGATATCCACACCTCTCCCTCAACATCTCTGGTAGTTGTGTGTGACCCCTCTACTCCACACGTGAGTTTGGTCGGAAATCTATCGTCAACCTACATCATCAACGAATCATGTCAAAATAAAATCGATAATCATAACATCTAATTAGATGCACCTATGTCATATATAGAACAATCAAACCCCAATAGTCCACTCCCTAACTCAATCCAGAGTCCAAGGGTTTCATCGATTCCTCAGCAACATCAGGGTCCAAATCCTGCACAATTAGGAGAACCGAGTCAATAACACCTGTCTAAGTCAATATAGCAAAATAAATATAATCACATCCATAGTGCCTCATAATAATAATCAATGGTCAATGGTATAATAATGTGGATCACTTGCAAGCAAGTGTCCTCAAAGAATAAGCTTGCTCAGTGCGTGCAAGAGAGAGATGTTACATACACCCCCCCCTCTTGGTCTAAACTTAATCCTAAATTTTCACAATATATAAGTGCCAAAATAATGTGTATTACAATATCATAAGTCTATCTATCCAACAAAAATGGAAACTGTTGGCGCAAATCATGTGCGTCCTCCGAGGTCGCTGGGTGCGGACTACAGTTGTCCCACTGGACCTTGACCTTATCTACTATTTGATGGCATAGCTGTCGAATACGATTATCCAGGATGTGTATTGGTGCAATCGTGAGCGCACCCTCATCCAACACATGCAAGGTGCTCAAGTCAAAACATGTGTAGGATCACTAATGATAATGTCTCAAACAGAGATGTGAAAGACATCGTGCATACGCCTCAAGAATCAGGAAAGGCTAGTCATTAGGCCATGGGCCTCTTTTTTCCATAGTCTCGTAGGATCCCATGAACCTAGGATATAGTTTAGCCCCTTTTTCGAACTCGATCGAACTCTTATGCAGTTTTCGCCGCAAAAATACTCGATCACCACATCATAACTATGATTGACACGACGCGCATCGACATAACTCTTTTGTCGATCCTACGCTTCCTTGATCCTTTGTCATATATTTTTCATTTAATATTCCAATTCTTGGATCGCTTCCGATCCCACCAAGACCCTATCCTCAAGCCGATCCCAACTCAAAGGCGTTCGACACGGTCTCCCATAAAGAAACTCGAAAGGCACCATCTTAATGGCGCTTTGGTAACTGTTGTTATAAGCGAATTCTACTAGTGGAAAGAATTCTTCCCGATGCTTTTGTTGGTCCATCTCGTACATGCGCAACATGTATTCCAAGGTCTGGTTCGTTTGTTAGGTCTTCCTGTCAGTCTTCGGGTTCCCAAGGCCTCTTGGAAAATAGTCCAAAATCGTCCAGTAAACATCGATCCTCGATCAGATATAATCTTCTTAGGTATGCCATGCAACCTCCCAATATCATTGATGAAAACTCTAGCTACGTCAGGTGCCTGATACGTCGTACACACAGGAATAAAATGAGCACTCTTCTTCAGAGTGTCGACTACCACAAAAATCGAGTCGTGTCTCCTTACCGTTAGTGACAATCCAACAATGAAATCCATCAAAATAACCTCCCATTTCAATTTTGGAATAGCGTGTGGTTGTGGTAATCTTGTTGAATTTTTATGTTCGGCCTTTACCTGCTGACATGCTAGACATTTGGCCACATAGTTGACTATGTCCTCCTTCATTCCTTTACAGAAGAATAAGGGTTTAAGGTTTTCCCTCATCTTCGTGACTTCTAGGTGAGCCATGTACACTGCTTTGTGAGCCTCGTTTAGGATCAAAATCCTCAACTCATTGTTCGGAGGTACATAAATTCGACTTTTAAATCTCAGTAGTCCATCGTCATCCAACATAAATCCTTCAAATATTGGTACCATCATTGTGTTTTGTCCGATAAAATCCTCAACCTCTTTGTACCATTCATCGTCGCGTTGTAAGGTTAGAATATTTTCACATAGATTTGTCTGAAGAGGCAACACCGAAAAGATGCGTGGTCTCCGACTCAATGCATCTTCCACCTGGTTCATTGTTTCTTTTATGTAAGTAATCTTGAAGTTGTACTCACTAAGAAATTCCGACCAACGACGTTGTCGCGTGTTTAGTTCACTTTGCGTAAAGATGGGTTGTAGTCCACAGTGGTCTGTTTTTAGTTCAAATTTTCGTCCAACAAAGTAGTGTCTCCAAACCTTCAAGGCATAAAAAATTGCTAACAACTCCAAATCATGCATCACATAGTTCTCCTCGTGCCTTCTCAACTTCCTCGAAATGTAAGCAATCACCCAACCGTCATGCATCAATACTCTGCCTAAGCTTTCCTTGGATGCTCCAGTGCATACCAAGAATTATGTGTCCATGTTAGGGACCTTTAGTATCGATGTTGTTGTCAACAGCTCTTTGAGCCTCCAAAATGCTTCCGCGCATTTCTCGGTCTAAAAAAAATTCTTGTTCTTCTTCTGCAATTCTGTGATCGAATTTTCTATCTTCGAAAATCCCTCAACAAACTGTCGATAGTATCTTGCTAAACCCATGAAGCTACGCACTTTTAGGACATTCGTCGGCATAGGCCATTCCATAATATCCTCGACCTTAGTTGGATCCATGGCGATACCTTCTTTAGAGATGACATGCCCTAAGTAGTGAATCTTCGATTGATAAAATGAGAATTTGGACAATTTTCCATACAATTGGTGCTCCCACAGACCTGTAGTACCAAGCACAAGTGATCTTCATGCTCCTCCATCATCCGAGAGTAAATCAAAATATCATCAATGAATACTTGGATGAACTTGTTCAAGTACTCGTGGAACACCTCGTTCATCAAACTCATAAATACCCCTGGGGAATTTTTCAGTCCAAATGGTAAGACAATAAACTCGTAATGTCCAAACCTCATCTTAAAGGAGGTCTTAGGGACATCATCCTCCTTGATCCATAACTGGTGATACCCTGATCACAAATTGATCTTTTAAAAAACCATCACACCATTCATCTGATTGAAGAGATCATCAATCCTCGGCAACGGATACCGATACTTGATCGTTTCCATGTTCAAATGATGGTATTCAATGCAAAGTCTCCATGACCCATCCTTCCTTCATATGAAAATAACAGGCACACCCCACGGTGACACACTCAGACGTATAAGTCCTAGGTCCAATGACTCCTTCAGTTGCATTCTCAACTCCTGTAACTCTGGGGTTGACATCTGATAAGGTGTTCTAGCTATCTGTTCAGTCCCTGGTTTTAGGTCTATGGTAAAATCTAATCCCTCTCTGGCGGCATCCCAGGTAACTCCTCTGGAAATACTTCTACAAACTCTCTCACCACCGGTAGGTGTTCTAGACCTTCCGCTACTCCTTTTTCATTTAACGCAAGGATAAAATAAAGCTTACATCCCTTGTGCATGCTCTTTTGAAACTGCAAGGAAGAGATAAACCTTAGGGAAACTCCTTGGTTTCGTCCTACAATCATGCATCTCTATCCCTCATCATCGACTGAGCTCAATTGTTTTGTATTACAGTTGAGTATCGCCTCATGTGATTCCAACCAATCCATATCGATCACGACGTCATAAGATCCCAAGATCGTGACGTACAGGTTGGCCCTGGTGAAAAAATCTCCTAGGTTAAGGGTACAACCCGTAACCTTGCCTCCAACCTTTTGTTTGGCTCCTGAAGCCATCTCTACAAAGATAAACTCATCCTGTTCGACTGCCTTTACCTTAATCCTTTTTAGCATTGTGCCAGAAATGAAATTCTCAGTTACACCGGGATCTATCAAAATACTAATGGTCTAGTCAACGACAGTACCTGACGTCTCGAGCATAGTCGACTGGTGATCTTCCTGACAGTTATTCACCACTAGATGAATCCGATGGGATTTTCCCAAATCTCCCACAGAAGTGGGTTCGGCTGATCCATATGCTCTGGCCCCTTCCTCTAGGAAGTAATGCTGGTGAAGTGGCTCCCCACATCCCAACACACCTTCTTCGGTCCAGTAATCATGGCACCTGAAATAGAAGTTGAATTTTAACGCTAAGGTCAACATAAACTTGTTGACCTTAAGTTTCTCGGTAAGGGTGCAGATCATACCGAAGCAACTCCAAAAATGAGCCTCGTACTCGGGCACTGTACGACCGCCTTGTCACAATGCGTCGAAATCGTTGAGATGATTCTCAATGAATTCCTCATAAAGATACCTCTCCTTGAATAATTTCGTGAACAGTTACCATGACACGTCGTCGACAACCACGTTCAAATGTGGCAGGAGCGTCTTCTACCATAGAAGAGAACACCCATTTAGTTGAAAGACCACCATGCAAACCTTCATGTTGGAGGTCGTAATCGCGAAGCGTGAATAACAATGTCTTGCTCTACAACTGTGCCTCGACGGCACAACCATCCATGACACTCGTGGACTCGAGAACTCAACTCTCTCGAGTTCTCAGTGGATGCTAACAATACTATCTAGGGCACGTTGTGGACCCTTAGGGATATAGGTTCCCTGGCCTCATCTCAGTACCGATGGTGAATCAATACCCTTGACATTACCTGGAAGGGCCTTGGAAAACCATCATCATCCCTTACTACAAGCGAATCCATCCCAAGGACTTGTTCCTCCCCTTTGGGGTTCGACTCTGAGGGTGCGAGAACTTCTGGAGGCATCACACCTCCTTCCATGCAACCTCGTTGCGAACCTCTGAGGCATCCTCCAAATGTGATCACCACATGTACACGTTAAGGATTTTAATTAATGCAACAATTAATACTCACAGGTTTACTGCAGTTGAAATCCTGGCGATCCACAGTCGCAGGGTTGAACCCGCTCTGATACCATATGTACCGACCCTAATCGTTATGACTACACGCGAAGCATAAAGTGATTTTTATTTTTTTTGGTATTTAGGAAAGAAGGTGACGACCACAATAGTTGAACCACCCAACCTAATGACGATCACACGCACGCAAATTAGGCAACAGACAAAAACTACTCAACGCACTAGCACAATGAGCAGTCGGGTGAAACATGTGTAAATCAAAGGATAAAAATGACTACCTGGTCGATACACACACGACAACTCCTATAGGCTAAGGGACAACTTCCACAATTCTGATACAACAGTTTCGTCAGCCAGTAACTAGAACCTCTATGGCACGCAACCCAATGCATGAAGTCGTTAAAACCCAAGCATCGTCAACACCTATAACGAACAAATGCCCTCAATGGGAAGAACAAACTCCGGCCAAGTTATCATACACCTCTACCCACTAAGGTGTGCAAGGATCCCCTCATCAGGAATCATGTCGTCGCCAGGTGATAGGTGTGACGATGACCGTGCTGCAACAACATGATTGGCCCCTAACGAAGCTACAACCAATGCGCCATGAGACCAAGTTAACTGACAAGAATACTATACCCGTGCTCCTAAGCAACAAGTTGACGAGATGCAAGGTGACATCCTTGAAATTGAATTGTGAAACTATCCGACGGACTTCAGGGTTCCTACAAGCCAACCTGAGTGGTGGAACAACTAAGACCAACCACCCAAAAAAAATTCGCCTTAAGGCATACAGTTACGTCATTTCATCAATAGTGGTTCAAACATGATGTAATTTACACTATTGTTCCACAAGGCACCTTCATGTACCTAAAACAATTCTATATATAAGTAAAGCATTCATTGCTACCTACAGTGTTAGTACTTAATAAATATTATATATCTCATTTAAAATAACTATACATCCTTTAAAAATAACTAAGGTGAAATTCGTTAATCCGCCAATTAAATACATTACATCATTTTCCATTACACATTACCTTCCCTTCCTAAGAAAAAGAGTTTCTTTTATAATAAAAAGGGCTTTTATCCAAATTTAAATTCCTAAGCTTTTAATCCATGCTAGAACTATTAAAGGATTCCACGTTGGGAGCAGTGTAAAGAAGGATGCTTAATTTAACAATATTAAAACCTGGCACCTGCTAAATTTCATATGATCCCTTCGCAAATTTGAAACATACCACACATCCACACATCGACATCTCCTTGAAACATAAATATCATTGCTATCTAACTGGGTTCTTTATACTTTCGTTGCCCATACAATAAGAGTTAAATGAAATTCATAGTGATGGCATACCATAAGGATATTTAACATTGAAAATAAGACTGACCGTTAATGAGGTATGAAATGATAAATATTGATGATAATTTTAGAATATGACAGCGCTGGGCGAGCTGGGCAAATCATGGTTCAGTTGTGCATTTAAAAGAATAAATCGTTGCCATCTGAAATTGGCACTATCTATCAAAATATGGGTGGAAATGCAGTCAACACAATAGAATCATCATTGTCTGCCACAAGTCCCCATTTCCATTCGCCCACCAAAAACATTGACTTTCACCTGCAAAACGTGGTTGCCATTCTTCCACCAAAAACGTTGACTTTCACATGAAAAATGCGGTTGCCATTTGCCCACTGAAAATGTTGAATTTCACCTGCAAAACGTGGTTTCCATCACACCTATAGAAACACAATGTTCCCTCAGACAACCACATCCAGTTCACAAGTGGAAGGTAGCCGCTGCGCAGAAATACGCAATTCGATTTCATGTCCGATTTCAATTTAATACCGCATGGAAATTGCACTCACAAATAGGTAAGGTAATGTTAGGGCGTGGTTATTGAATCAGGTAAGGTCGCATTCACAATTATAAATTTAAAAATAAGCATTGGAACTTGTACTCAAGGAAAGCAATGGTCAAATAAAATCGCGGTTAGTGGAACAGGTGAAACCGTCAGGGTATCCCCAAGGAGATCTCTGTGTCAAATAGGAAATACCACAACAATGTATCATTGGGCATTATTTTTTTTTCTTTTTTTTTAAGGAAATTACAGTAACACAAATAAGGAATAATCGATGTGCAGGCATTTAAAGAATAACGATAATGCTTCATAAAGGAACAGTGACAGAATTTGGATTTGAAATCACCTCATTTGAGATCCATAATCTAGTCCTATCATCTACAGGGGCATAAATATAACTCTGTGTGTACATTAAGAAATAACATTAACTCCATCACAACACTATATCCCTGTGCATAGAATAAAGAGGTAACAATAACTATACTGTTGGGCATAAAACTATGCCTATCCATCACTCTGACTGTATTTTACCCAGAGATGACCATAACACTAATTTTCAAGAAATAACAACATCAATTACAGTAGCAAACATTTTCAAGGTATCATAAAATGTTGAGTTTTAACCATAATAATGGTGCTGAGTTAAGTCATCATCAAGGAAATATATATGTTAGAGAAAGAATGTAGGTCAGGCGCATGAAAAACGTAGAGCAATTCGCCTTCAAATACATTGAAATGCAAAGGCAAAAGAATGCAACCTAGGAGTATGAAAACACAGACATAAAGTACAATTCATAATGCAGAGAAAATTTACAGTCAATGTATTAAATTGCAGAGCGAAAATTCGCCAGTTTGTAAGGAATAAAATTTCAGAGTAAAGGATAAGTAAGTTGTCCATCAAGATGTAGGTAAAACACAGAGTTAAAAATT
Organism: Picea engelmannii; assembly: GCA_009831015.1. NCBI lineage: Eukaryota > Viridiplantae > Streptophyta > Pinopsida > Pinales > Pinaceae > Picea > Picea engelmannii. Next base: position 305,571 of record ML795707.1, on the reverse strand, counting down.
GTAGGGATAGGAATGATAACAATGGTAGAATTACTCAACACAAGAAGGCACAAGGACCATCAATCAACCAAGAATAATCAACAGGGATAGACGACTGGGAACACATCCTTCGCTCCTCATCCACGCACAGAAAATCAGGGCATTAGAATCTATAGGTCACTATGCACCGAAGCGATGACCGTTGATTCAACCCCTGACTGACTGCTCAGGCGTGGACTGATGAACTAGGGACGAGGACAAAAATCACAACAATCCACAAAACCAAAGGACGGTCACAACATACAGGGACCGAATGCCAAGGGAATCAAGTCAAGCAGTGAGTTCAAGGCTATGCGTAAATTTTAGGTTCTCAATTAAAATGCTAAGTTAACACCTTCTTTACATAGTCAAGTACAGAAATGAAAGCATAAGGTAAATAACAATCTACAATGCAGATTAAAAGTAAGCGTACAATATCCCATGTCCTCCACTCTAAGTCATTGTCCCACGCGTTCCATGCAGCTCCCGCGTGTTGACCGAAGAGACTTCACCGGTACTTTCCAGCCAATGCTAGGGGTACTCTTCTTCCCCCTTATCCCCCCGAGCCACAAAGGGGCCATGCACACCGAACCAGAGATCAACTAGTCCCTAGCTCGCCTCACAAGGTCGAGCTACCACTCCTCACCGAGCTAGGTGTCCCAACTCCGACAAGCTAAGTCAGTCAAGTCTAAAATTCTACAATGTAACGTTACGCATAACAAAAGAGATCCAACATCCTCCTCCTCCCTCCTTTATATAGAGTTTCTATGTCATTTACTTTCCCAAAATCCCATTTAATTTATTGTTCAATAATTTAATTCATAAAAATCCTCCCCGTACATGTGTCACCCATCCCCTTCATTGCACCATAATTTAATTTCATTAATTAATTATTTACTCCTATTTCCCTCACCCACCTAAGAGCATTCCTAGAATCCCTCCTAGGTTTCCCCATATTCCCTTACACATTTTAATGACTTACCCCCTTACTAATTCACTAGTTGAGTTCAATTTAAAAAGTTCTTAAATGCAAAATACCTTACTAAGTTAGTCTTTCTACTTTTTCCTTATGTTTCCCTTTCTCTTTATGTTTCCTGCTTTTTCCTAGTTTCCTAATTCTTTTAAATTTCCCTCTTTCCCTTTTCATTTAAAACTTAAACTGGCAAGTGTAGAAAATTACCCTTTTTCCCCTTTTTATTTTTAATTAATAAATTTTTAATTAGCATATGTAACAAAAAATTTATTTCCCCTTTTTAAATTTTATCCCCCAAAATAATTTTTTATGAATTAATTGAATCGCTTACCCCCTTCTCGTCACATGATTAATGATGATTATTATTATTGTTTATTTATTTTTATTTTTATTTA
>ML795707.1:276981-304091 GCA_009831015.1 Picea engelmannii | reverse complement strand
ACTTACCTAGATTTTAATTTTTCGAGACTGGGTGACATTTTATTAGGGAAATTGTTTTTAAATCTTTCTTATCACGTTATTCATTCTAAGTCCATCTAGGTTTATTCATTTATTATTTAACAACGTGACGTGCCCTTTAGGACACACTAGGTGCTCCAAGGGTGCCACTCGCCTCATTATGTTTCCCTTGCACGGCATGCCCTTCAGGACGCATTACGTGCTCCAAGGGTGCCACTCGCCTCTTTCCACTTTTCTTGCGCGATGTGCCCTTCAGGACGCACTACGTGCTCCAAGGGTGCCACTCACCTCTTGACTAAATTAGTAGACATCAAAAACCCCTGGAGTCAATACTCTACCAGTTGATCATGTGGGAGACTAAGGGCCTCTAAGGAATAAGGCCCCTTCCTTATTGCGTGCCCCTTAGAATCATCGTGAGTGACTGTCGTAGTCTACCCTCACGACATCGTGGGTCTTCTCGAACTAGGTAATCGTTAACCCACAATTTGATCCATGGCGGGAGTGCTAGTAAGTTGTGGAAGGTTCGTTGTCCACACCTCTCCCTCAACATCTCTGGTAGTCATACGTGACCCCTCTACTCCACATGTGAGTCTGGTCAACAAGCTATCGTCAGCCTACATCATCAACGAATCATGTCAAAATAAAATCCATAATCATAACATCTAATCAGATGCACCTATGTCATATATAGAACAATTCTACCCCAATAGTCCACTCCCTGACTCGATCCAGAGTCCAAGGGTTTCATCGATGCCTTAGCATCCTCGTGGTCCAAATCCTGCACACTCATGAGAACCGAGTCAATAGCACCTATCTAAGACAATACAACAAAATAACATATAATCACATCCATATTGCCTCATAATAATAATCAACGGTCAATCATATAATAATTTGGATCACTTGCAAGCAAGTGTCCTCAAAGAATAAGCTCGCTCAGTGCACGCAAGAGTGGGATGTTACATTAGATAAAATATCAGAAAACTCTTGTTGGCCCTAAAATTATTCAAATTCTTTAACTTCATGTTAAAATAAGCATTTTGTTATATATTACATGGCATATAAAAGAAAAACAAACTTCTCCCAAATAGACCAACCTAGAAACTTCTAAAATCCTATTACAAATTTAAGAAAACTACAATTCTACATAATGCTCCTACATCATATTGTTTTAGTCTTAAATTTGGACTTTTGATCATGGAAAAACTATGTTTTTAAGTTGAGTAGATATCAATATTATATTGGGCATTTTTTATCCATACATGGTAGGGTTATGGTTCATCCACCTAGTCAAAACATATCCATCTAATCAAAACATATCTAATAATACATTGCCTTTTTCAATTACAATCAACTTTCAATGTCGGATCAAATTTCTTTATTTGTTATTCATCAACAATGAAGAATGAATATCTCTATTTTATATTTTGATTTCGTTGCTTGACTACTTTTTCGTGGTAGCCAGATCTTTGTCCTATAATGAGAAGCAAAGCTAATCTATTTTCAAACCAGGTACAAACACAATAGTATCTTGAAATGTACAATCACAATAGTCTAAACAACAACATGACATCTATTGTCTAGCATACCTTCAAGTATTAACATGATAAAAATCACTCACTCAACCTTTATTCCCATTACTCTGCCCATTTAAATGATGTAGGCAATTAATAAAGTTGCAGAGCATTTTATTATTGCATTCACTATCTCATAGCCATGAGGATATTATGCATTCATGTGTTTTGGGTGTATTACCTGGAACCAATCAAACACTGAATACAAATTCAATTTATTTGCATGAAGATCACTTTAGGGTAATTACCAATGCTCACAGTTTGGATGAGGGAAAGGGTCTACTTTAGCCAAACAAGGGAATGACTATAAGATGCAATTCCACATATATTCAATTATATGAGAGTGTGCACAACGCTCAACAATTACTCATGGTCTAAATATAACATAAATAAAGCTTGTTTTTCCATGTGGGTTGTGGTTGTTTTTATATAAAGAGATAATTTTATATTATAGATCTCTGTGGTAATGAAAACTATTAAATAATAAGTTTTTGGGGTGTAGAACAATCGATGATGGAGTGTATTATTAAGGCACTCCGTTATGTGAAGTTATTGATTCAAAATTCTCGATTTACCTTGTGTGTTGTGTGAAGGGTTGTGTTGGCTTGGCTTGCCTAAATGTTATAGTGGTAGTAGTCAGAGAACAAGACTATGTGTCATACAAATACGTGATTGACTAGTTGCTTATTCCACCAATCACACTAAAAAAAATTAAATAATTTATTTCGTATTCTTGAGATTTGAAATTTTTATTTTTTAAAGTAAATATTATCTTAAAAAATTACCAAAAAAAATCATTTTTTTAAATTTTTAGTTATACAAATCCAATTAAATTTTTAATTACTTAAATCCAATTGACACAATTTTTATAAGGTTTGTAGTTATTCAAATCCAATGAAGACAATTTTATAGAATTCAAAAACTTTTTCAAAAGTTGTTCATTTCTCACTACATAGTTGGAGATTTTTAAAGAAAAGTTATTGTAATTGATGAATTTCCTTTTCCATATTTGTTGGAAGGTTATATTGTTACTCAAGCTACTATTATTATGATGATATAAGGTTATATTATTAAAATGTTTAGCAAATTAAAATTCATTCATAAATTAAATATCGATGAGAAGAGGAACTTATGAATTAAATATTGAATATTTACGAAAAGAGAAGCCTTGGAGGACCAATTACACTAATTTATATTCAATGCATTGTAAAGTTTAAGCCTCCTTAATCAAAATATGCAACCAACCAGTGTATCACATGTTTCAAAGAGGTTATCATGCACTTTGGATATATTTTCATTTTTAAAATTTGGATATATTTTCATTTTAAAAAGAATGTATGCATTCTTATTTTAAATAAAGAAAAAAATCTCTTATACAAACAAGGGAATTAGGTGCGAAGCAGCTAGTCCCTAGTCCCTGCTTTGTTGAACAAATTAGTAAGTGAATTTAAATGATCATTTCATGGCATATCTTTACAGGTAACTATAAGTTTTAACAGGTGCGATTTTGCATAGACATAGCAAATAGAGTTAACAATTGAATTTGAATAGTCTTTATGATTCCATGCATGGCATAAACCTCCATCTTATGGGCCACAATGTAATCCACGATTTAGGGAATGCATGTTGGACCATACTGTCATTCTTATAGGCTTGCCTATAAAGTTTTAAATCAATCTTCCACCAAAACATTATCATTAAGTAGTTTAAAGTTAAGATGGAGAGATATACCCCATTATATATAAAATGGATTAACGTAGTTTCATTAAAATCTTTTTAAATATATTTGATTTAAAATTTAATTATTTAATAAAATTAACAAAATTATTTATTTAATTTACAAATAAATCATTATAAATTTCAAATAAATTATTAAAAATTTCAAATTTCTTATTTCATATGCCCAAGAAATTGGAGGTTGGCACATTAAAAATTGGCACATAATAAGTAAAATCAATTCTTAAAATAAAACATTTTTGTTTTTTTAAATATTATGTAATCACTAACTTATCATAGAATACTATAATTATATCAACCCAATTAATATAATATACAAAATTATTAGACATTTTTGTCTTTTAAATATTATGTAATCACTAACTTATCATAGAATACCATAATTACATCAACCCAATTGATATAATATACAAAATTATTAATATTGATTAAATATATTTTTCTAAAATTTCAAAATAAAATTATCATTTCTTAAAAAAACATGTCTTATAAAATTGCATCTATACTTAATTGAGATTATAAAGTTTCACCCATTTTTTTTAACTCGTTGCTTCATAGTCACTTGAAACAACCTATGTTGACATAATATTTAAATGTGTATAGAAAATATTTATTTTATATCATATAATTTAAAAATTCATTGCTTCATAATCACTTGAATCAACCTATGTTGACATAATATTTAAATGTGTATGGAAAATATTTATTTTATATCATATAATTTTAAATTTTAAATTTGTATAGAAAATATTTGTTTTTAAATGAGAGAGAGAGCATTTGAATCTTCGATAGTTCATCATCTTAATAAACCAAAAAAATATTTTTTTAATTGGCATGATTCGATATCCTCATTTTTTTAATGGATATCTCGTACCCAATTGTTAATGAACACATGTGAGATATATATTTATATAACTAGTTTCAATGACTTTGGCATTGCTTAGCACATGACGTTGAAAAGGTGGTTAAGAACCAGGCTTGGGACATGTGGAGAACTTACTACAAGCTTCTCATGCAATTGTTGCAAGAGACAAAAAAACATGCTTCCATTTGTGGAGTTGCATTGTTGTGGAGTGGAGAGGAATTGTTCAGGTGATGGGAAAGTCCAAGAACTCTATTTCTATGGATTTTGAAATGATTCCATGGGCTGGGAAGATAAATGTATTGTACAAGTTTTTGTTGATTTCCGTTGAGGTAAAAATGCTCTCTTGATTTTTGAGGTAAAAATGTTCTCCTAATTGGATCTCAACATACATTCATCTTCATGTTCAACTCTGTAAAGATTATATATATGCATTGAGGTAATTTGTGAGACATTGTGTTGGGTGTCAGAAAAATTGTCTACAAATGCCTTTTAAGAGTTTCGTTGGTGAGGGTGTGAGATGCTATGGAAAGAAAGCATATGATGTCGCTTGTGAAGGAAAATGTACAAGGACAGGCTCTAATTCTGGTTTTACTGAGGTTTATTGACTTTCCAAACAAATCATGTCTCAAGTTTTGCTCGTAGTATGAGATTAGGTTTATTTTTTTTGTATGATAGTATATGTTTTTAATTAAATAACTGACTTGAACTAGAAGATTGTTCCGAATAACCAAGATTGGAAAAATATTATTTGTGGTGATTTTTGTTAATATTCCCATAGAAAAATGATTATATACACATATTTTATACTGAAGAAGATGAGAAAAGAGGAGTTTAGAAAAAAAAGTATTGATATTTATGCTTTTTAATTGAAATTGTGTGATCTTTAACATTGGATGTGCTTTTTGAATCTACAGTGTCCTGATATAGATGGAATGAAATGCAGGAAGAGGCCTTTGTTAGTATCTACGAGTAACACTGCAAATTCACAATGTAATCCATGACCTCGATTAAGAAAATTGTCATTATTTATCAGTCTATTGCGTTGTTGCATAGAGACCTTTTGAGGTCGTTATCGATGAAGTCAAGAATACAATTAGGTATAATAATTGTTGGAATTAAGTAGTGAATCTAGAAAATATAGCAGTTGTATGGTATAAGGCACCTTCTAAAACAAGGAAGAGGAGGTATTCCTAAAAAATGACCAACCTTTACATTTGTCTCCATCCTGGTTGCTTCTCTAGATGGAAGGTACACTCACTCTCACTTTTTATCATTAGGATTTTACTTTTGATGACTAAATTATGGATATCAATCAGAGAAACCCCAACTTTTGTTTTGTGTTGTATTTATTTATGGTGCTCTCGCCCTAGGCCAGTTGGATGGACGTGGGAATGGGGATAGAGATAGGTTCTAGGTCATTCCCTCTTCTTAGTACCTGTTAGTACATGTAGAAGACAAGACCACAAGTCGAGATCTGTTTCTGAGAGTCTGAAGGAAAGACTTTGAGTATCACAACTCTTATCCTTGTATTTCTTTGGTGGCATTCAAAGAAAAATAACAAAACTCTTAAAAACCTACCGACAAAGAGTTCATGCAACTTACAATAATTTTTTTATGGATATTATAGCTAAAAAGGACAGATGAGGACTCATTGATGCGTCCACCAAATCTTGATGTTGATAAAAACTTCCATGATCAAGCTTATTGTCGAAGTCTGGCTTACTGCAAAAGGGTATTTACTTATGCATCTCACCCTTTAGGTAATCTTTTGTCTTTCATAGCTGCAACTTAAGTTTTGTGCATTGTTTTCTTGTTGGGATGAGCTTACATGAATAGTGATGAAGACAATACTAGGATGCAAGTATAGTGATGAATATTAGAAATGGATGCAAGTATAGCAAGTGCATAAGAAGGATAAAAAAAGAATGAATAGTTGAGGTAGGTTGCTACCATTTGAAAAATGGTGAGGTGGTAAGGTAGTGCAGTGAGGAGGTGGTAAGGCAATGAGGAGAAGCAAGGAGGGAGGAGGGTAGGTTTCCAGTCTAATAACATCAAATAGATTGTAAGGAGCAAAGCATCGACCACAGTTAGTATTCATTGTAGGAGTGAAACTTGACTCACTACAATGTGAGCGCCTCCCAAAATGGCTAGTGACAAATTTGTTTTTTTTAAATGATTTTTAAATACTGACAATTTACCAAAAACAAGTCTCATACTCTAGGGATTAATGTCAAATCATCTATTATTTAGCCAATGGAAAATAAGATCTTTCAAATTTGGTAAATACGAAAATATGTTTATTTTTAGAAATAAATTCAATTAATATGAAATTTTAATGAAGCTTTGGATATAGTTGCAAAGTTTGCTTTGTAGGGATCCAAAAAGCACCAAGTAATTTGCAAAAAAAACTAGGTAATAGGCGGTCAACGGTAGTTGGTCGCGAGGTGAAAGATAGAGTCCATGTCTTGGCTTGAGGCAGGGACTAAAAAATAAAGAGAAATTTTCCCTCATTAAGCACTATAGAATGAGCTATAATATTGTAGTAAATCATAGAGTGGTCCTTTAGGAGGGAAAGGAAGCTTATGATCACCTAGTTATTTTCTCTAATGTTTAATAATACATTTTGCTAATATGAAAAGTATAATGGTTTACCTCTCACATATAAATAAACGGAAAAAATTATTCAGTTATTTATAAAGGAATAATCATAAAAAGTCTAAAAAATAAAATGGTTATTTCAAGTTTATCTGTGACATTTTTATTTAGTTAATGATCACATTTGTAAGAATGGAATAATCCTTCCCTGTGTGTGTGCATGTACACGCACACACATGTGTGTGTGCTTTTCTTGTGAAGACTAACTTATTTGTAGGTTGTGCTACTAATTAAGTTGTTGAAATTGCATTTTAGGGAAAATAATTCTTGTTCAATGAGGTTGACCAACCTAATCCTAGTCCCTAGGAAGCTTGGAAATAGAAAAGATAACTTCAAAATACTTTGTAAAGTAAATTGGGGTAAAAAACCTAAGAGGGATGAGTCATATTTCACCCTTTACCCATTTTGAGGCACTTGTAATTTTACCCCCATGCCTTATTTCACCCCATTTGTATCATGGTAGGGTGAATGGGAAGCACAAGAGATAATATTGGGAGGCGTTATTATCCTTGAGAGTAGAAAATAGTCGTTTTCCTTGTGTGAAGGTGTTGGCCATTGTTGGATCACTGAGAGTTTCTTCCTTAAGAAAGATAATTATCTTGATTTTGAATTTGCAATAGTTTGATAACTACTCTAACCTATTCTATGTGGGTATATGCGGTTGAGAGTGTACCTAACCAACTAGGGGTACTAATTATGTTATTGATTTATTTCAACCCTCGGGATACCATTATTGAGTATGATGCTTGACCGAGATTTTGGGGGTAATCATTAGGAACTAGAGTGGTCATTGAAGTCCTTGTAGTGGATCTCCAATATTGAGTATGATTCCTGGCCATCTGGGGATATCATCAAGAAATGGAGGTGGATGATCTTGTGCACCATAACCCTCGGGAGTGTTGGGGTGTTCTAATTCCAAGAGTCTCTCCACCATCCTATGGTTTATTAGTTGGATCCTTGATCCTTGATTTTATTTATGAATCCGAGTGAGTGAACTTGTTGAGTACTTAGTGTTCCTATCCTACATCTCATTGAGCTTGAGCCCTACTTGGGGGGAAACACCTAGTTCAAGTGGTTTCATTGGTTGGGTGAACAATTGACCCTTGGGTGTGATTCTCCGCCCCCCTCCCCCCCAATCCTTGGTTGACATCCTACTTGTGGAGTACTAGTTTGGACCAATGGATGGACATTGACAAGGTAAAGGACTACATATACCTGATGTTTCCACTTCTACTATTCCATTTCTTTGATTAGATATTACTTGGTTATGGTTGATTTATTAGATTTAATCGAGTATGGTTGATTTACTAGTTTTTGTTAGATAGGATTAAGTTGTTTTCTTGGAATTAAAGGGAAAAAGATGTACATGATCTAGAAGGTAACACTCTACCAACGTGTGATGTTGGGTAGGTTTGCTATAGAATAATATTGGAGTCCGAAGTTTTCACAATTGGGTGCCTCTTGGAGAAAGAAGTTAGTAAAAGTTGAAGATTGTAACCTATAAAAATCCCATTTGACCCTGACTCAATTACACTTAGGGAAAGGATTCTTAATCAAAGATGATTTATTTCTCTTTCTCCATATTCATTCAGCTTAGTTAAATATATTTGATGTATAAATGCCCCTATTGATTATGCATGACATTATTTTTTTTCTATTATTAAATGCATTAAGCATATTAAACACAATGGTTAAATTAAAAATACTTAAATTTAAAAAGAAAAAATATGTATTTCCTTCTATGTCCCAAAATTATCATTATTTTTTAATTTTTTCTTCAAAATGATTTGTCACATCCCTAAGACATGAATGCCATTATATAAAAATGTTATATAATATAATAGATAAGCAAAATTGATATTAACATACATATGTTTATCAAATCACACAATAGAAAGTTGACCTTCTCTCACATATTAAGAAAATTATAACAACCAACTTTGCTTTTAATCTAAATTGACAATGGGAAACTCCATGTGACTCCTTGTCCAAATCGTTATCATTGAATCCAATTCAGACGAATGTATAATTTCATCAATTTTGCATGGGAAACTCCATGTGACTCCTTGTCCAAATCGTTATCATTGAATCCAATTCAGACGAATGTATAATTTCATCAATTTTGCATGGGAAACTCCATGTGACTCCTTGTCCAATTCGTTATCATTGAATCCAATTCAGACGAATGTACAACTTCATCAATTTTKCTTCYTCTCGTTCTAAGATAGTGGAGAAAGGGATTGAAGGACATATTCTAAAAGTTATGAGCATTAAAGAATCCATAAAGGTAAAGTTAGTATGTCATATGAGCATTGGCTTAGTGGCTCTCACTTGGGGACGATGTTCAAATTCACGAATATTGTTAGGTATGGACATAGAACGATAGAAAAAGAAGCCCCACTCACCGACGTGTGGAACTAATGGAAGTGACAGGATTGCAACTTTTCTCATGGAAGTGATGGGATTGCAACTTTTTGTGTAAGGAACATGATGACCCAACCAAAAGCATCCTTTGTTGTGTTGGGGATGGTGGAGATGATTTAAATGGTTGTATCTCTATAAGAACATTAATTTTATTTGTTTAGTTATACATTTGCATACAAAATGCAAATTCAAAATGAATTAATTTCAATTCATGGTCATTCATTTTAGGTTTTCCATGCCAATTGATACAAGGATTATGTTGGTAAACTTTGAAATTTGAACAATGACTCCCTCTTTCACTAAAGTTAAAAATAACTTTGTTCCTTTTAGGCTACCCTCATAGAGTTTCACTTTTAATTTGTATATTTGTTGAGTTATATATACATGTGTATAGTTAGTTATGATTTGAAAATATATTTTTGTTTTTGAACTTTTAGATAACATAAATATTGCTAAGATTTTGTAAATTTATATGTATAATAAATAGGAGAATCCTTATGGTACATATGATAATTTGAAGGTTATTTGATCAATAATATAATATGTATAGATATTTTTTTGATGAATATTTCACTGAATTATATAATCTTGTACGATCTTGGCAAATCTTTCACTAGATTATATAATCTTGCGAAATCTTGGTGAACCTTTCGTTGAATTATAAAATCTTATAAAATATTGGAAAATCTTTCAATAAATTATAAAACATTGTGAATAAACAATGTCAATGTGTTATGTGTATTCATGTTTTAGTTATAGTTTTAATGGCTACTAGTGAATGATGAGAGTGTAAATGTGAGGGATGAACACTTATCTCTGCGCTTTTCATTGAATTTCCCTGCAAATGTGTATCTTGGGACAATGCCTCACACACTCAATGTTTTATCCCATTCATTGGGTCATCTTGTGAGAATTCCCTACAATGGTGAAGCCCCAACAATTCTGTCCAATTGCATTCAAGTTTGAGATTGATGGTTGTTAAAATTTAATTGTTGCAATTAAATAGGAAGTTGTTAATTTTGTTTTTTACGTTGTTGGTCGAATTTATCACTCCTCTTGGCTACAAATTCTCTTGCTAAGTTGAATTTCTCTTCCCTTGGCTGAATTTCTCATTTTCTGGGACGTTTTATCTTTGTCTAGGCCAATTTTACATCCCTTGGGCATTTTACTTTGTTCCTGGGAGAGTTCACATCCCCTAGGCATTATACTTCATGTTTGAGCGAGTTCACATCCCTCTGGGCATTTTATTTCGTGCCTGAGCATTTTATTTCAAGCCTGGACATTTTCACATTCCCTTGGGTGTTTTATATCACATTTTCACATCCCCTGGGTGTTTTATTTTAGGCCTAGATTATTTCACATCCCCATTGGTGATATATTCCTTGCCTAGAAATTTCACATCTCTCCTTGGGTGATTTTTCGTTGTTGGTCGAATCCATTCCTTTGTTGGTTGAAATACCTCTTAGTTGAGTGCTTTTATTTCTGTTGGTTGACTTGTTATTATGTTGGCCATTTTTATTTTTACTAGTCCACTTGTCATTGTGCTGGCCGATTGTATTTTTTTTGGTCAACTTGTTATTATGTTGGTCAATTTTATGTTGCAAATGTCATTCATGACTCTTTTCTCGTGTTAGTGCTTTTTGTTTTGCATCGAATCCCATGGAGCTCATTTTCTACTAGGAACAATATCCTCTTCAAGATGCCCACCACTATCAATCCTTGCCTCCACCATTTATTTTATTTTCTTTCACACTAAATTCAAGAAAACAAGAAGAAGCTCCATGATTCTACTTGTCATAGTCCAAGAAGAAAAATTTGTTGTGGTGTTGTTTAAAATAATTAGACAAATGCCTATTGTGTGGGAAGAAGGATGAAGTCTATAGTGGGTTATGAGTGATCCCCATGAATCGATAATGTTCATTCACCTACTTGTGGTTTTTATTTTATACCTCATTTTCACCTACCTCATTCACTTGCTTGGTCCCACACCTATCCATTAAATGTCTATTTGAAGCCCTTGGAAGCATACAAAACCATCAAATATGAAAACAACATCAAGGAAGTGGGCAACAACATCAAAGGGGTGAATAAATTTAGGGTAGAAGAGAAATATAGAAGAGGTTATCTCTTAAATCAAAGGAAGTTTGAAACAATAGTTGGAAGAGGTTCTCATGGTTGTTTACATGCTACACTCAACTACCAAAGGCCTTGTACCTAGCTAGATCATAAGAAGTCTATGTATAATAAAACCAAACAACTCAAGTGTTGGAGTCAATAAGTGTAGCCACTTTGTGTATGCCTTCTTGATTGTTGATAATAGAGAAACATTTTCTCATATTCCTAGTGGATATTGCTTTGAAAATATAACTATCATGTGCAACTAGTTGTGGTGTGCAGGTTACACTGGACCACAGTGGGCCATTCGCTGGTTGTTGAGAATGAAGGCCACACAACCATTGATAGAGACAGATTCTTTTACAAGGTAGAGGATAGAATCTTAGAAACCTTTATGACATAGATCACTCTATACAAGACTGAGAATAGAGCTTAGAGTAAAATTTCCACACATTATGTCTGTTGGTGAAGTGAGTGGGCTATAAGTACCTCATTTATGGATCAATGAGGAAGTATGATCCACAAACATCCATAAGTGAAACCAAAGGGTGATAAACAAGACAATTACATGTGAGAATACCACCAAGAAACAAGCATAATCACCCAATGAAAGAGAAGTGAGACTCCCCCAATTCAAATACCTCCAAGGAACCAATAGCAAAACTCCATCAATGTGATGAATATCACAAAGTGGAACTTCATACAATATGAGGTGTAACAAATCTAATATAGGTATTTTAAAATAAATTTCCTTATTCAAATTCTTAATTATTATTACCCTCTTATTGTCTTCAAATATCTCCCTTGTAGAAGAAACCTTTTCTATCAAACCTCTTCCCAAGATGACCCTAAGGGGATGTAAAGGTATATATGGGCTTGGACACCAAATATCATCCATCACTAGGCCTCTTCAATTACAAATAAATAAATTTGTAACTAAATAATAACCATCCCATAGTCTCTTTAGAACTATAGATCCCAATATTTTGAAAGCCTTCATATTTCCAACGATGCCACAAATATTAAACAGTCTCCTAATGCCTTGAATATATTGAGTGGAAAGACATGATTTCTGACTAAATATCACAATGGAACCTATCCAACCATTTTCCTAATCATCCACCTACCTATAATGCTTGTTACCTGAGATTTGAGGTCAATAATGCCTAGGCATCATTTTCTTTTGGAAGAGTGAAAATATCCCAAGCCACTAGTGGAAATCCTTTAATTCCCCCTTGCTTACCCCAAAGAAAAAATGTCATCATTATTTCTAATGACTTGCAGCTTTATAGTGAAGAAAACAAACAAGTTGAGTAACAAATATGTCCCACTACCAAAAGAATTTCGACTATTGAGAGTTTCACTATTAAAGGTAATCCTAATTATGCCATACTCGGATATTTTTTTCAAACTTGTTTATCACCCACCTCCATTACTATGTGAGATAAATATAAATACCAAAGGGGATGTCCAAATACCAAATAATCTCTCATATTGATATTATTCTCCACTTCTTGTTCATCTAGTTAAGTTGTTCATCTTGTCCTATACAAAGAGATTTGATCTAATCCTTATTTTCCATTTCTTATAAGGATTCTATGAAAACATCCACAAAAAATGGTGCCTTCAACAAAGGGTTGCAACAACTTAGGGATACAAATTGACACAAATACTGTGCACATTAATTAATTAGCTAGCTCTTGGTAGGGAAATTTTGTTGATTTGACCCTTCATCATAGATGCTTCTAATAAATATGCAAGGGCATATGCAACAATTACATACATGTATGGAGCTTAGCAGAGACCTTGATAGATAAATCAATGAATATGGATTGACTTAGAGACGATTCCATTCCATATGTTTGAAACCTATGTAAAAAGAGTTTCCACATACCTGGTGATGAAAGAACCAAATCCTAACCAATCCAACATATATAGAATTAAAACCCATTCAATCCTAGCATATGCCTTATCAAAATCTATCTACAAAAGAAGGGAATTTTTCCAAAACTCACAATCCCACTCCATGCTCTCCTAATTCATGATAATATGTTGAGAATAAATCATCATTTTATGAAACATGTTTGCTTTGACCAATCTACCAACAATAGATGAAATTTGACCCTTCTAACTAGTGTCTTTGCTAAGATTTTGTAAGAGACATTTATATGTGTAATGGGTTGACATCCTCGAACCAATTCCCTTTTGGAGCACTCAAAGAAAAGTTTTATAAAAGATAAATTGATCCACTCACCCATCTATCATGTCTTAATGGTTTCTTGACTCATTTTCAAATAGTCTAGAGTAGTCTCATTCTACATTGGTTTGTAAGATTCAACAATGAGGCCATCTAGACCCCATAACTTATAATTATTCATTCCCCTCATAACAACCTTTAATTCATCCAATTCTATACCTCAAGAGAGGTATTACGTTTCCAAATTTTCAACCTTTTGTGACACTACCTACTTGATGATATGTTTGGAAATATCTTATAAAGGATCAATACCTGTGGTGGAGAAATTTGTTGAAAATGATCTTGAAAGATTCCTTGCAAGTCTTTGAGAGATAGAATTATTACTGAAATGTGTTATCTTTAGGTATTGAAAGTACAATTTTGTGGGTGCATCACTATCCTTAACCCAACAAATTCACCCCATGGTCTATATTCCTTAAACTTTCGACTTTGATTTTCTTACTCACTAGTTTTTATCTACATCTCTTCATCATAAATATCCATCTCCAACTCTTAGTGATCTTGGGATAATTGCAAGAATGTTTGGTTTTCTATGCACTTCCTATCTCTAAAAACCATCCTACCAACATTATTGTCAACAAAAAACATCAAGACATGAGCTTCCCCTCTATAAAAAACATAGGGGGTTAACCAAGATGCCTCAACACACTACATTGCCTTTGTAGTTAACATGATTTGTGGTGATGTGTTCACCATTATGACAACTATTCATCAAGTTTAGTAACTCAAAGACAACTATTTTGATTTATTTAAGTAGAAGAAAAATAGGATGCAAATTGGAGACAAGTTCCCTAACAACTTTTCTTTGGTCTTCCCAGATGCTCCCCCAACATTCTAGGACACAAGGTTTAGCCTCATGGGAAAGTCCATACTCGATGATTAAAAAGGTGTTTAAGAGATGGAAACCACTAGGAATAAGGAATATGAATATGGGTCTATCATAGCGTGATAATTTTCTATTAGAAGATCAAATTGATCCTTGCTAGTCATTATATTGTCATCAACAACAACGCCATATTTTTCTTTTGCAGTTGCTAGTGTTGAGAGTCCACCCACTACAATGGGGAAGCTAACAAGGTCTCTTTGGAATTTCAGCTAGGATCCCACTTTTTGGTGAATAAAGAACCAAAATTTCTTAATCCTGAAATCTTATTTTTCACATACTTATTCTTCTTTTTATTGGACTTCACGTACCACCCTTCAAAGTCACATTTAGTTCTTTTGTTAAGTCATTTTTCCTTCTTTTTTTTAACAAAAAATGGGAGAAAGTTATATTAATAAAATATGCATACGAGTATGTAGAAGAGGTATAAATAGTTCAAAATTTCCTTTACCATAAAATATCCAAAGACTTATGCCAAGGCTTAGCAACCTGAATTCAAAATTCACTAGCCTGGTTTGCAATTTGTCCAAGAAAACTACACTCCATAAACCCTTACAGGAATATATTCTAACAAATTGATGGCATGGTAATCGACAAAAACAATATATAATTAAGTTGTATTTCGAGCCCTACTTCTGGTCACCATTGGTTGGGATGTTGAAGGAGTCCTTTTCTTCTTCTTGACTACCATCCAACCTGCATTGAGAGATAGTGGGGTCGACGAAAATCCTACGATTTCCATATTTTATGGATCTGGAGGATTTTATTTTTTTTGAAGCCTCTGCATTATCAGCCTCATCTGCCCAACTTGCCATAGGATTGGGGCTAGGGTGTACCTGTATTTATTTACTTGAGTCGAGAGAAATTGAATCCTCTATATTCTCTAGCTTTTGTGTTGATTCTTATTGTATTTTGGATTGCCATGTACTCTCTGTTGTGACCTTGGAGTCCTCAATTTCATATTTTGAGTCATCCAACGAAGGGTCTAGAATGTGATATTCCTCATTGGGTGGAGCCTCTTTGGACCCTTCCATGGGAGGGTACGCAACTGCAGAATCCTTGGAAATAAGTTGATGATCAATGTGGGAGCCAACCATTAGGGAAATGGGTTTCCAAGTGACCTGTGTCAAAATAGGCTTTGTACCATAAAGATTTTTTTTCATAATCCAACTTTTGATTTCATGAATATTTATCCCCTATCAAGATTATTTCAGATGGAGGCCCTTTTCTGAAATCCATTTCTACACAAATCTGAGCATACGTTCAAATGTTGAAGTTTTTTTATTCAAGGCTTTGAAAATGAAACCTTCCTAAAGCAATACCAATGGCATGGATAGAGGATAGGCCCAAAAAATGTATAGGAATATTTGGGATCCTAACCCAAACAGGTGCCGAAGTTAATGAATCCTTCGAAGGATTGAAGGAGGGAGACCAAGGATTCATACATAAAATGGAACTGCCCCAAAACCAGGGGCTGAAACTAAAGATCAAATATTTATCCTCTTGTAGATCGAATTCAACAATGAAAAATCCTTGAGCACGGGGGTGAATGAAAACATCACCTTTCATAACATGCAACATAGATCTCAACATCTAGTCATGAAGGTTAATAGTCTATGCCAGAGACCATTAAACTAGAAAATGAGAGCGGTGGATCTAAGACGAGCTATCTTGGAAATAACATCCTTCCTCATAGGAATGGAAGGATCTAGAGCCTCATGCACCAAACAAGAAGGGGAAAAAATGGATATTTTGATGATGTCATAGAAGGAGTTTCCCTAGATGATAGTGGAACTAGACGAATAGCCTCTAAGAGGACACCCTAGCGACCCACTAGAAGACGCGGCGTGGGAAGACACAAGATGAGGAAAATATGAAGCAAATGGAGAAGAACCTGTCATCACTGAAGAGAGGCATACCTCCAAAGGGGATCGCTCATATTGACCCAATTCAAACCCATAACCAACCAGGGATAAACCCTAGCTTCCAGAGCCACATCACACAGACGAGACACCATTATTCAATTTATCATGAACCTTTCTCCATGGCTAATTCATGTTTACTTATTTAATGTTACCCTCTTCTTGGGTTATGTTGGTGTTGCACATAGAGGAGGAAGATTTGTGTTATTATTGGGCATGAAGGTGTTAGAATTTTATTTCTTATAGAGAGGAAGATGTCTAATTGAATTAATAAAATAAAAAAATGCAAAAACAATAATTGGGCATTCTGAGATACAATACCTTTTGAACGTGGATAAATCTCCTATAAAAAAAAAAAAAATTTAATTAATTAATTTTTTTTTTACAAATTTTAAATTTTCAAATCATTTAATATATATATCATTCCTTTAAAAATTAGGGATAGTAAAACAAGAGTTACATCAATGCCCTGTTCCATTGTTAAATGCATGCATACAATTATTTCCATATGGAGTGTCTACGTTAAAGACATACTGATACAAAGTTATGCACTACGAGGGGGAACTTATGGGACTACCATGAGTCATTAAACGATCCACAATAAATGTGCACTTCATATCCCAAAATTCACCCCCTTGCCACAATGCATCATCACCTTAAATAGAACATATTCCTTATGCAAATGAAAGAATGAATTAAAAATCAAATTTTACAACCATTATAGAAATAATGCATCTTCTATACTTGGAAAGGTAAAATATGTTGAGATGCAAATGTTATAATTTACAATTTTAAGGAGGAAAAGAATGGAATTTCCTACATTATTTATGCCTTAAATGAGTGGGGGTGAGAGAGACTACATTTTAGAAAGTATAACAATGACAAAGTCGGTTGAAATAACATCAAGCATAACTTTCAACCAAACTATTAAAGGATCTCCACATCAACTCTCATTGAAACCATTTGAAATTCTAAATGAAAATAACAACAAACCAATTCTAAATGGATATTATAAATACTAATGAGACATTGGTTGAGCTTAGTTCTTGCAACAATGGAATTGACCTAGATAGTTACTCAAGGTATTTAATGATTGAGTCTTATGATAAATCTAAAAGAGATTGAAAATATGAAATTGATATTAATGATTGAGTCTTATGATAAATTTAAAAGAGATTGAAAATATAAAATTGATATTAAATGGTTAATGAAGTTTGTAGTGAGGAATATGGAAACATATGATGTACCTTCAATATATGAAAAAATAGAGAGATTAGTATTCTTAATCTATCATAGAGAGTTCCACAATTTATTACAAGAGAATCAAGAGAAATAATATCTATCATAATGATTTGGAGATCTAGGTAATGTTGTAGATATATAAATGTCCATTAATGTTTATTCATATAGCACATAGACCATTGACATGTTTCATGGTAGTTGAGGTATGGATTCTCCTCTATTTAGCTTAACAATCAACATATAAGTAATTACATTTCTTTCATTGATCCGCACCTGTTGACAATTGGTGATGGCCTTATATTTAATTTGTTTTAGAGAAAATGTAAAAAAGGATTGATTTCAAAATCATTAATTCTATTACATCGGTCTTTGTATTCAACTGAAATGAATTTACCCAATTGATGTAATGATATTAGCAACTTTGCTGCATACATTTTTGGGGATTACAAAAAAAATTCAACCATTAAGGTATCTTAAGGTAGAAACAATAATGTTGATAATTGTTTTCGGATCTGGCCACAAAATGATGGAAAATATGGTCTGAAATGTTTGTGTTGTGACTTATCTTTGGGTATAATTTAGTTCTCAATGTACAAATCTGAGAAATGCCAAGGGTCGACCTATCAATTGGTGTTATTCATATGATATTTCTAGAAGGTCACGCGTCTTCAATTATACATTTCCTACCCTTTATAAGAGCATCTTGTGCATCGTCATTAGGCTCCTGGATTGATTTTCCAACATACATCGTGTTTTGAAATTTTCTACCTGTAATGAGTATAATTAAAATTCTCCTATGTTCTCATGTGAGTATTATGCATCCTACTCTTTGTTGGAAAATGTCTTGGGCATGGTTATTATCATCAATAACAAACTCAACCACCTCATCCTAACCATTTATATTTTCATCTTCTTCATCTTCAATCACATGAAACTGAGAACTAGCTTCTAGACCATGTGGGTTTTCAAGTTTCCCATTCATAAAGAATTGTCAATTAATATTGTTGAGCAAAGAATTAACAAGGAAGCTTGGTCCTAGGTTAGACCTTCACTATTTTTTGCATTGATAACACCTTTTCTTGAAATAAAATTTGTTCTCAAACACTGCTCTAAAATTCTTTCCCTACAATAAGGCATCCATCAGTGTAGGCATCAATGCCATTGTATAGATCTTACCAGACCTTAATTTGCTTATCTTGAAGTAATTTACATATAGCCATTATCACCTTTGGATTCACTAGGTGATCCTTTGGATATGGAAATATAGTACTTTTGAACTACCAAAGAGATTTACTCTTCAACATTATTTCCATATCTTGTGCCCACATACCATAATTTTGGCCATTCAAAACCACATTTTCTTTCTCGGAAATCATGATCTCAATCTAAATATCTAAACCCTAGTACAATGTTCAAGTTGAAACCCTAATTCAATATACTAGAGAGATACAACTCATTAGAAGCATGTATCATCAACCTCTAAAGGACATGTAGACAATAGGATAGGACTCAAACAAATAGATTTGATACCATGTTGGAGAACCACGGAATTAGGTATATTAGAGAGTTAATTATTCCAATAATAGGTGGTGTTTAAAGACACATTAAATCATTGAAACACAAATCATAGTTCAATGTAGAGAAACACACAAAAGAATCCAAAAAGACTTCCATAATAGGCGCATATAGGGGGATATATATATATATATATATATATATATATATATATATATATATATATATAATTGAAGAGTTTCATAAACCTATTCTATTAGAGAAAATTCATGGTTCGAAATGGGTCACATAAGAAAGAAAAAAATGCCACCTATGAGTAAGAAATTCAATAACCAATAGAATTTCAAGAAATTAGGTCAATGATAATCGTTGAGTTGGAGATATACAAGTCAAACATAACTATGTGTCTTATTTTTATTCGATAGTTATTAACCACATATAAACCTTAATTAAGATATTTTTGAGATATGTTAAATATTCTTGGAATAATAAATATGGAGAATTTCATATTATCATTACTTCTACTCATTAAAAAAAAATCTCTCATTTATTAAGATCATAATAGGGTTCTTGTTGGAATAAAGTAACCTTAAGTATGATATGTATTTTATATTATTAATATATTTAAGAGAAAAATAAATAATATTCTAAATTTTTGTTGAGTGTTTTGGAAGGAAAAATTAAAAACATATTTTTTTTTTCACTTATTTTCAATTTATCTCACTATAGGTTCACCAAAAGTATCAAGTGTGAGTACTCATTGGATGTTGAATTAAAATTACACATCTAATGAGTACCTACTCTTGATACTTTTGATAAACTTATGGAAGTATCAAGTGTGGGTACTCATTGGATATAGAATTTGTGGAATTAAAATTCTACATCCAATGAGTACCTGCACTTGATACTTTTGATGAACCTATAATGAGATATATTGAAAATAAGTGGAAAAATATATATTTACTTTTTTACCAAAATGTACCAATTCAAGTTTTATTCATTAAAATCCACTTCTATTAGTATTCATCTCAAATTTCCTCTAATGTACGTGTGTGAAAATATATATTCTAATATCATGCAACAACAAATATTATATAAATGGCTAATAATGATTTTTTAAACATTATTATATTTTTAAATTGTATTTATTAAAATTTTAACTTTATAGTTTTAAATTTAATATCAAATATACAAAATATCAATTGGGTCTATCTAGGGTAATTGAGAAGAGAAGTGTTATCCTCCCTACCTAAGATTAATTCCCACAAATAACATGTTGAGATCTTAATGCATATTTTTGTATTAGTTCCTAAGAATTCAATTTATAATAAGTATCATCCTTAGAATGAGAGGAAGTGCCCAATGAATTTCCCTAAAATGAGATATGTATTTCACATGCAAATAAAAAAAACTATAAGAAAAAAAAAAGAATAAAAAGATAAAAAAGATAAAATTAAGATATTAAATTATACCAAATGATATATTAATACAAATAAAAATTATTATGTGATAATATTAATACAAATAAAAATTATTAAAATTCACATAATAGTAGTAATAATAATAGTGTTAGTTTAATCCTATCAGTCCTATGCTGCGATTGGCCAACGAAAAACCTTCCCCCCTTTGGAATTCGATCTCGGGGTGATCTCCGCTAGGGTTTGAACGGAATTCAGCGGAGATGAGCTCTGTGGGAGGAGGAGCAGCGGCTCCTCCCCCACCATCCACTAAAGAATCCGCCTTCGCCCGCCTGGTGAATGCCCATGGGAAGAAGAAAATCTCTGATCCACCATCGAAATTTGTTAAAAAACTAGATGCCATCCCAGAAATCGCCTTGCCATCGGAGAAACCTATCCAATTGGTCGTATCTCTGGTGGATCGTGCCCTAATAGGACAGTTTACTGGTCTCTGGCCGACTCCCCGTTCCACTGACGCCTGGGTTCAGAATAACTGGAGACCTCTGATATCCCAAGGAGTCTCATGCTATGCGATTGGACGAGGGTACTTTTTGTTCGATTTTGTCTCAAAAATCGACAGGGATCTGATTTTCCAAAGTGGTCCCTACTTTATGGGTCCACAGGGGCTCTATCTGAACAAATGGACCCCTGACTTTGACCCGAATAAGGATATCCCCAAAGCTGTGCCAGTTTGGGTTCGTTTACCAAACCTCCCCATGCACTATTGGGGAGAGGAATCTCTCAGAGCCATAGGAAATGGGCTTGGTAAATATATTGATCAATATGACCCTAAAGGACAGTACTCCTTTGCCTGAATCTGTGTTGAAGTAGATTTGGAGGCAGGTTTACCAGAGGCAATCAAGCTTACGGTTAAAGGATGGCAGCATTACCGGCAACTGGACTACGAACAGTTGCCCTTTAAGTGTAGGCATTGCCATGAATACAGGCACTTTCAAAGGCACTGCCCCAAATGACAGGAGCCAGAGGCAAGGAAAGGGTCGGAAGAAGGCTGGAAACAAACGAAGAAATAGAAGGCAAACCCAAGAAGAAAGGGCTCTAAGGTCTCTGAACCCTAGGCCATTGCTCCTCCATCGAAGGACCCTAAGTCCTCTAAAAATCAGAAGGAAATCCAGATTTCAAAAGTCGGGAATAACTTTACAGCCCTTGAAGAACAAGAACCATCAGACAAGGCGATTGAAGAAGGAGAAATACCTCCATCATCTGCCAATCCTTTGGGTGAAGGATTTCAAGATAAAGGAACCATGAATGAGAAATCCTTAGATCAGCAAGATAAGGAGGACCCTCATGTGGAAATGGCATCTGAAGAAGGATCAGAGGAGGATGACACGGAAGAAGAGGACATAGATCAAACGAAGTCAGTTAAGAAGGATAAGAGAGGAAGGAAAACAGACAAAGAAAGAAGGGAAACAGTTGCTTATCGAGATAAGCTAGCTGGAGTACAGTCTACTATTGAAAAACACCTGAATTCCAGAAATACCAGGCATCAGGGGAATGCTACGAGAGGGGCAACGTCCAATCCAAAAGGTAAATAATGCAGATCGTCTCCTAGAACTGTAGGGGGCTAGGAAGCAAATCGAAAACGTTATCTATGAAAGATCTTATCAGAATATTGATGCCTCATATCCTCCTTATCCAGGAGACAAAAATGGAAGAGCAATGTCTCCGCCAGGTTGCTCAGTCATTCTGGTCTAAAGCACAATGTATAGCGGTCAGTTCTCGAGGAGCGTCAGGAGGTTTGGCAACACTCTGGGACCCCTCTAAGGTCGAATTAGTAAGTTCAGTAACAAATATTCATTGGATTTTTACTGAAATTCTATTTAAAGAATCTAATCTTCGGTTAAGTATTTTTAATGTGTATGCTCCTATTGCTCTCTCCGATAAGCAATATTGTTGGGATTCCCTAAACGATCATATGGTAAACTCTCATCTCGATAATTATATAGTAGCAGGTGATCTTAACTTAACCCTTTCCGCCCTGGAAAAAAGAGGAGGAAATGTGATTAGAGATCCGTCTAGGGAGTGGGTTGAAGATCTTATAGCTAACTAGGATCTGGAGGATATTAAGCCTGCTAAAGGGATTTACACTTGGACAAATAGAAGGTTGGGCCCAGGACATATTGTTGCCCATCTTGATCGGTTTTTGGTCCAACAGTCCCTCCATCTCCAAGGGATGGATCTTGTTTCTTCTATTATATCTTTCAGCGCTTCTGATCATAAGACTATAGCGCTCTCCTTTGTCAAAGATAAAAATATGGGGCCTATTCCTTTTAGATTCAATCCCTCCTGGATCTCTATGGATGGTTTCTATGACATTGTAGCTCTAGCTTGGCGCACTAATGTTAGAGGGTCAGCCTTCCATGTATGGGAAGCAAAGCTACGAATCTTGAAAAAATCTTTGAAAGAATGGGCTAAACAGCATAAGATGCCAAAGCAGCAAAGGCTAGAAGCTGAGAAGGAATTGGAATATTTTCACTTCAGATCGGAAGGTTATCTGGACCAACCTACGAAGGATAAAGAATTACTTCTTCAAAATAAGTTGCATGATGCCTGCAGACTCGAAGAAAGTTACTGGAAAATCAAATCAAGAAACCATTGGCTGCATGAAGGGGACAGAAATACCAAGTTTTTTCACAAACAGGCTGAGATAAGAAAGCATTTTAATTATGTTCCTAAGATTGAACATCTGAGAAACCAGCTCACTGCCCTCGATGAAATTAAAAAGGTAGCTCATAATCACTTTAAGGAGATATATTCGAAGTCATCTCCTGAATTAAATCTCAGCAATATGGAAATTTTAGACCATATCCCTTCTCTAGTTTCAGACCATTCCAATGCTCTGCTTATGCGCCCCGACTCTCTGGAAGAAGTCAAATCTGTTGTTGAATGTATGAGCCCCGATAAAGCACCCGGGCCAGACGGGTTTACTACCTGGTTTCTCATCTCTTGTTGGACCATCATCCACAGGGATCTTATGAAAATGGTCAAGAAGTCTCAATCATGCAATAAAATTGGAGGAGGAACTAATTCCTCTTTTCTTGCTCTCATTCCTAAGGAAAAAGGAGCTTCATCCTTTGCAAGATTTCGTCCGATTTCCCTATGCAAAATTGGTTATAAAGTCATCACGAAGGTTCTAGCCAACAGGCTGAAAGTTGTTTTTCCGGGAATTATTCCTGAGAACCAGGGAGGATTTATCCAAGGAAGGCATATTTCTGACAATATTGTCCTTGTTTAGGAAGCTATTCACTCTAGCATCAACAGAAAGGAGAAAGGTATGGTAATTAAATTAGATTTGACTAACGCCTTTGACAGGGTTCGTCGTGCCTTTTTGTTTCAGGTAATGAGAAGATTTGGTTTTGAACCTGGAGTTCTCTCTTAGGTTAAAGCTTGTATAAGCGCGCTTTGGATCGCCCCCCTGGTAAATGGAAGAGCAGCTGAATTTTTCCAGGCCTCAAGGGGTCTGCGCCAAGGGTGTCCCCTTTCTCCCTTGTTGTATGCTATTCAAGCCGCCACTCTTAGCTTTCAATTGGAACACAGTAGAATCCATCAAGATCTGCTAGGATTAAGGATCGTTAAAGGGGTCAAAGAAGTTAATCACACCCAGTTTGCTGACGACACTCTTCTCCTTGGAGGAGCGAGCCCAAATGTAGCAAAAAAGTTCAAATCGCTTCTGGATGACTATCAAGATGCTTTGGGAAGCCTAATTAACTATTCCAAGAGAAAAATATATAGCTGGAATTGCTCCCTGATTGAATTGCATGATCTGGCTCGAATTCTAAAAATTGAAGGTAATTACCTATGGACAGAATTCACTTATTTGGGAATCCCAATCTTCAATGCAAAACCGAAAGTCTCCAGTTAGGGCCCGCTGATTGAAAAGCTGCAAGAAAAAATCAAAGCTTGGGGAGCCTCTTGGCTGAACTTAGCAGGGAAAACTGTGCTCCTTAAATCCGTTCTAGCTAGTATGCCAGTCTTTCAAGGCTCTCTTCTTCTAGCTCCAAGTACAGTTCTTGGCAAAATTGAAGTGCTCCTCCGAAGATTCCTGTGGAAAGGGGGGAAGAAAAATGAAAATAGACTCCCTCTGGTTAACTGGACAAAGGTCACAGCTCCCTTGTTGGAAGGTGGGTTGCAGCTGCGAGACCTTCGAGCTCAAAATTTAGCACTGGGAGCAAAGCTACTTTGGAATATGGTCACCGGGAATTCAACCTGGAGTAAGCAGGCGCTCTGGAAGAAATATTTTTCTGGATCAAGACTTCGATGTTTGGATAAGAGTCTGAAAGTGGTTAAGGGGTCTCCCTTGTTCTCCCTTTGTTCGAAAGCTTTGACCTTATTCCCTCAAGCTCTTACTTGGTCTCCGGGAAATGGTAAGAAAATCAGGATTTGGGAAGACACCATCCTAGGACATCCCCCACATGGGACCTTGGAAGGAATGGAAGGGATAAGGAGACACCTCACAAGTACCGGGAAAACTACGTTATCATCCATTTCCAGATGGACTTCGGATGATAAACAGCTTTGGGAAGGATGGGAAATATCGGATTGTCTGTCTCATTTATTAAACGAACATGCATTTCTCTTCCATTGTTTGCAGGGGAAACTTCCTATAGATAATCATCTGAAGGATGCTAGATGTTGGGGATCCAAATCCGGGCTCTATTCAGTAGCTGAAGGGTACAAATGCATCAAGGCTTTCCCCCATGCGCCCTCCTCTCCAGGGGTCTGGAAGTTTGTCTGGTCCAGTAAATCCCTTCCCAAAGTTGATCATTTTACTTGGTTATTGGATCACAATAGTGCTCTTACAGCCAAAGTTCTGCGCCGGAAAGGCTGGGAAGGCCCTTCTCGATGTCCTCTCTGTTTGGCTAATGAAGAGACGACCTCCCATCTTTTTCTCTCCTGCCCCTTTGCCCAAGAAGTCTGGGGCCCTATGACCTCCCCTTGGTCACTTTCTTTGCAGTTTGAAGAGGTCTCCTCTCTTTTCAGTAAATGGGCTCTTACCTCCCATGTTTCCTCTTATTCTAAGGACTTTTTAGGATTCTCATGGCTGATTCTGCCAAAATTTATATGCTGGAAACTTTGGCTTGAACGAAATAATAGGATTTTTCGAGGTACCTGCTCTAGCCCCCCTCAGGTAGAGGTCAAAATTAAATCTCTGATGGGTGACTTTCTACGCTCTCAGTCTGCTAAATTCATTTGTTCCCCTCTCAATTCCTTGGAAGAATCTTGGTTCCTCCCCTTGAACCCAGGTAAACTCTCCAAGTCAGGCCAGGACCCCAAGTTGTAGGCTTGGGAAATCAGAAAGAATAGCACTGAATTCCTCACCTGGAAAAAAAAAGTAGGAAGACACCTGCTGGTTTTTTACAGTGCTTCAAAAGGGAATCTAGGGAAGGCAGGAGGAGGAGGGGGGCTCTTTGATCCCGGAGGAAATTTGATTTGGAAGTTTTCCTGGGGATTAGGAGTGGAAACAAATAATGTGGCGGAGGCTCTTGCGTTATGGAAAGGTTTGATCCAAGTCTTGCATCTGGGAATTACTGATCTAACGGTTGTGGGGGACTCTAGATTGATCATTCAAGCGGTCATCACTTGAAATCTTACACCCTCCTATCATCTGAAGCAAGTGATGAAACGCATTCTAGATCTGCTGCCAAAGTTCAGAGATATTGGATTTTACCATGTTCTTCGTGCTCATAACAGAATAGTGGATCAAGCTGCTAATGAAGCCGTCTCCCTAAGCAAGGGATCTCTTAAACTCAATAATGCTCTTAGTCTGTGTCTTTTTCCCTAGGCGCATTGACTCAAATGATATCTGGAGTGATCTGAGCTCTCCTGGGGGAGTTCTGAACGTGGAATGGATACTTTTCAGGAGGGATCTGTTAACACATTTGCATAGGTTGCTGAGAAATGGATTGAGAGTTTATATGGCTCCCTCCGAAGGCTTCGGTTCCTCCTCACAGGACTCATGGGTAGGAACGGAGGACGGGATTACAGATATCAGTAGAAGGGTCCGTCGCTGCGGCCAAACTCTTCAGATGCCAGAGGAACGTGAGGGAAATCGTCTGGAGATAACAGACAATCTGCATGCCAGGATCCTCAAGGAAAAGACTGAGGTGCGTAAGATTTATGAAGGGCATCATAGGTGCAAGGGAGATCAGATGAAGACATATGCTGATGTTAATTAAGTTGCTCGGGCCCTGGATTCCAACGTTTGGTTGTTGTTAGGTGTTAACTTCAGAGCAAGACTGTATAAGCCTGATGTGTCTCTACAGGTTGTTAGTTTTTTGGCTCAAGGAGAGGTATGCTTTACTTTCAGGCTTTTAAGATGTAATCCTTATGTGGCTCAGCCACTGTTTTTTATTAAATAAAAAACCTACTCGCTTTTGTTAAAAAAAAAAATAGTGTTAGTTTAAAAAAAAAAAAAAATAACTAATTAA
>ML795707.1:249103-270583 GCA_009831015.1 Picea engelmannii | reverse complement strand
GCCCCTGCCACTTTTATGTGCTTGATGAACAATGTACTCAGCAAATTCCTAGACAAATTTGTGCTTGTTTTTATTGACGATATATTAATTTACTCCAAGAACAGAAAAGAGCATGAAGAGCATCTTAGACTTGTGTTGCAAGTACTAAGAGAACATCAACTCTATGACAAATTCAGAAAATGTGAATTCTTCCAGAAGCAAATACATTACTTAGGCCATGTTCTCTCCGAAGAAGGAGTAGTGGTAGACCCTGACAAAATCAGGTCTATCATGGAATGGCCTACCCCAAAGGATGTTTCGAACTTCATATCCTTTATGGGATTAGTAGGATACTATAAGAGATTTATAAAAGGATTCTCCAAGATTGGTTGTCCAATCACTGTCCTCCAGAAGAAGGGGACAAAATTCCTGTGGACACAGAAATGTGAAGAAAGATTTCAAACCTTGAAATGTCTACTGACCTATGCACCCGTGTTGAAGATCGCCAATACAGAATTTGACTTCCTCGTGTGCACATATGCATGTAAGGAAGGGCTCATAGGATTCCTTATGCAGGAAGGAAGTGTGATCTACTATGAATCCTGAAAATTGAACAAGCATGAAGTCAGCTATGTGACCCATGATCTAGAGCTGGCTGCCATAATGCATGCCTTGAAAATGTAGAGGCATTACCTCCTGGGAAGAAAGTTTGTACTTATGACAGATCACTATGGATTGTGATACCTGTTTGATCAACCAAAGCTCAATGCTAGGCAAGCTAGGTGGATGGCCCTCCTTAGCGAGTTTGATTTCGAAATCAAACACATTAAAGGAAAGGAAAATAGGGTGGTCGATGCCCTTAGCAGAAGTATGAAAACAATTCACCTGGTAGCAGTGAGCACCTATGAGATAGATATCAAGGAAAGAATCAGAAATGCACAAGAAACCGATCCCTTCGTCCAGACTATGACCATGTACCTACAGCGAGAACCTACCAAAGTAAAATATGAAGGCTACCAGATGATCGAAGGAGGTATGCTCACTTACAGAAGCATATTTTATATTCCAGATTGTGACGACTTGAAGAGGTTCATACTGGATGAACTACATAAAAGACCCTATTCTGGTCATCGAGGATACTAGAAGATGATCACGACCACTAGGAGACAATTCTATTGGCCTGGAATGAAGAAAGATGTAGCCGAGTACTTGGCCAAATGCATAGAGTGCCAACAAGTTAAAGTAGAACACCAACACCCAGTAGGGTTATTGCAACCTTTACCAATCCCAGAATGGAAATGGGAAACCATCTCCATGGATTTCATCACTGGATTACCAACATCGACCAAATAGAACGATGTCATTATGGTATTGGTGGATCAATTGATCAATTATGCTCATTTCATCCCTGTCAAATCAACTTGCAAAGCAATCGATATCGCTCAGGTATTCATGAAGGAGATATTTATATTACATGGTGTGCCAAAAGAGATCGTGTCTGACAGAGACACAAAATTTACTTCTAACTTTTGGAAATCACTAATGGTTGGTTTAGAGACCAAATTGTTGTTTAGCACCGCCTATCACCCTCAAACTGACGGACAAATAGAAAGAGTGAACTGAATAATAGAAGACATGCTAAGAATGCATGTAATGCATCAACCCAAGAAGTGGGAAGACTACCTACCACTAGTAGAATTCGCCTACAACAATGGCTACCAAGCATCCTTAAAGATGAGCCCCTTCGAAGTCCTCTATGGTAGACCGTGTAACACTCCAGTCAGCTGGAGTAATCCCGTAAACAAAATTTCTTTTGGACCCGACATATTGAATGAAATGGAACAACAAGTGACTCAGATAAAACAAAACCTGAAGGTCGCTCAGAACCGACAGAAAAGTTATGCCGACCAAAAGAGAACTCCAAGAGAGTTCAAAACGGGAGACCATGTATATCTCAGAGTTAGACCCAGGAAGAGTTCTCTAAAAATGGGAGCTTGTGCCAAGTTGGCACCTCATTATTGTGGACCCTTTGAGGTTCTAGATAGAGTGGGACATGTAGCCTATAGACTAGCACTTCCTCCCACGGTAAAAGCACATAATGTTTTCCATGTTTCATTATTAAAGAAATATGTACATGATGCTAATCATATAATTGATTGGTTTGTGATCCAGGTGGAATTAGAGGGAGAGTTTCTACCAGAACCTCAATGCATATTGGACAGAAAGGAAACCCCACTCCATAACCGAACCATTGCATAGGTCAAGGTGCAATGGAAACATTTTGGCCCAGATGAGGCTACATGGGAAATGGAGGATGCCATGAAACGGGCATATCCGATTTTGTTTACACATATACATGCATGTCAAATTGATAGATAGAACATCGAGGATGATGTTCCTTTAAGGGGGAGGGAATTGTAACACCCTGTTTCCCCCAGTCTGTAAAAATAACTATACTGGCCAAGTATTGTGGCAAACTCAGAAATGTGAATGTGTGATGTGAATGAACCTTGTGAAAAAGGTCGATGAATGTGAATAATATTATGAATATATATATTGCAGGACTGCTGAGAGGGGATGTGATGAAAAAGAGACCACGATGGTTGAAGAAAGGTGGTGGAAGGCACCTGGAAAGGTGGAGTTAACTTCCACCAAAACCAATACTATATTTGGACTTCACTGGCCCGGAAAACCAAGAGCGGCTCACTAGCCCCGAATTAAATGACTCGCCATGTTGGTAGGTAAATGTCTCCTCATGAGTAATGAGGGATGGGGGTGAAATGCCCATCCATAGAGTCCTCAGACCTGACCACCGCGAGGAAAATTGTGCCACACTCAACCTCGCCGAAATGAGAAAAGGCAGAAAGAGTGGGCGATCAAGGGGTAGACGCGAGGGAAAGAAGAAGGAGAACTATGGAAAAATACAGAGTGATTGATAGCAGAGAAGAAGGAGAGTAACCTTCATTCTTGGTCACTGGAAAACAGAGACTCAGTCTCGCAACATCGTGGTCTCATCTCGAGGGTGGCTAGTGGTAAATCCGTTGGGAGTCGTTGAGCCTACGGTTGGGTGGAAACGAGCACCCCTCTCAGTAGTTGCAATCACATCGGGTGTTATTTCTGATAAGTGTTTTACATCTTGCATCTTGAAATTTATACGCTGACATGTATGCTCATAGTCTGTGCAATTTATGAATGGTTTGAGTATAAGACTGTCTGTGTGGTGTTTTGATCAAAAATGGTGGTTGCATGCTTTTATTGGAAGGACCACGTATGGATTATGTTTATAGATAAATTTATATATATGTATACTGATCTAATTCATACTTCAAGTTTGCTTTTGGGAAATCTATACCCTTATTCGTCCCCAGGAATACCCGGAATCGATCTCTCCACAGAGATACCCTTCTTGGAAAGCTTACCAAAAACCTGAAAAGGATTTGAAGGCGCAAGTCTTAGTAATCCTGTACGAGGAAGAATGGGCCTCTCAAAATCCTGAAATAGCCGCGTAGGGATAAGTATCGATTGATGGACGAGATCCTGTCGGAAGATTTGCGGTCATTCATGACCGTTAGATTGGAGGAAGAAATGAGGGCGTTAAATGCCTTAACCCTTTTTATTTATCTTCGTGAGTAGCGAAGAAATCGGGACCGTAGATCCCCAAGGTCTGTGGGAGTATCTGGACCGTTGGTTTTTCCACATCCAGGGAGCAACAGGAGAGTGCACAGCGCGAGACAGATCTAAACCGTCAGATCTTAGTTAGAAAACCCGACAGCCATTGGATATGTCAGGAGATGCATGAGGGTTAAGCCCTTGTGAACAGAGGTGAAAGTCTCGAAAGAGGAGTTTGTATCAGGATTTCAGACTTTGGGATTTCGGAAGTCCTGATGACGAGAGGTCAGGAAACTTCACAATGAAAGTCCTGAAATAGATCTGGGTCGTCCATCCAGGAGGAGGACACGTGGTGGAGATCGAGAGCCCATCGGTATTTCGGGTACCGAGGTTTCAAATTGACAGAGGATTTGTGTCACTGGGGGTCGCAAGTCGTGAAATCATGAAACGACGAGGACTGTCCATCTAAGGGAGGACACGTGGAAACAATCCAGGATTTCAGGAGAGTCCCGAAAGGAAGAGTCAATCGGGATTTCGCAAATCGGGAATTTAGGAGTCCCATTGACAAGAGGTCGGGCTCTTGTATTCATAAATTCTGAAAGAAAGAGGACGAAGGTCTTATGAGGAGTGGTCACCTAGTTCAAGGCATAGCCAGGAGGGCTAATGTGACAAAGGCCATTTCGGGAAATCAGAAATCAGGAATTCGGGAGTCCCGTTGACAAGAAGTCGAACTCTCGTACTGATAAGTCCTGAAGGGAATAAGACTGTGGTCTTATGAGAAGTGGTCATATGGGCCAAGGCATAGCCCAAGGGGCTAATTTTTTATCGAAGCCTTTTTTGGCATTGCGTCGTTTCGGGGTTTGCAGAGTCGAAAGACTAGAGCCGCTTATATCATTGAGTCGTGAAATGCGAAAAGGCTCCTAGTTGTTTGGCCTGTGATCATGATCAACGATCGCATGAAGGTGGAAAAAGGGAAGAGCTAGCTTGTACTAAGCCCCGTAGGATTTTGGGGATTCTGTCCCTTGAGAAAAGGCAAAATATTTATTATGCCGCAGCAGGTGTGTGACATAAATAGCTCTCAATATGTGTTTTATTACTATAAAATTGATGGCCAAGATGTCCATCTTGTTTCCTGTGAATCAATACATCAAAAAATGGAATGATGTTGTCTTCCTCTAGTTCCATTGTGAAATTGATGTCATCTGATAGGAAATTAAGGTGTTCAAAGAATTTGTTAAGTTCTTCTTTCCCATGTGGCCATATAACATTGGAGTCATCAACATAATGCTTCCATCCTTTTGGCTTTAGGGGGTATGTCCAATGCCCTCTTTTCAAAATTTTCCATGAACAAGTTGGAAACAATGGGAGATAAAGGGGACCCAATTGCTACGCCACTAGGTTGTTCATAGAATACTCCTTGGAAGATGAAGAATGTTGATCGAAGGAAAACATCAACTAGTTTGGAGGTTTAAGGGTCTATGCTATCCTTGATAATATAGATAAATTCATCAAGGGATATTTTTGTGAAGAGAGAAACCACATCAAATTTGATGATGGTATCACCATGTTCCACTCTTTCATTCTTTATGATCCTTACAAAGTTAGAGGAATTCTTGATGAATGAGTCTATGTTGTCAACTAAAGGTTCTAGAATCTTCACCACATATTTTTCTAGTTGATAAGTGGGAGAACTAATTGTATTGACAATTGGTCTGAGGGGGATTTCTTCCTTATGGATCTTTGGAAGATCACAAATCCTTGGAGTTATCTCATAGTTGGAAAGCAAGCGCTTCTTGGTTAATTCGTCAATATTGAAATATTTTATAACCTTTTTGACCTCCTTGGTTATTCTAGCTATTGGGTTAATTTATAGTTTCATGTAGATGCCACTCAGGGTGAGATGCTCTATCATATTTGTTTTATAGTCTTCACTATTCATAATTACCATGGTAACACCTTTATCTACTTTTAGGATCACAAGATCTTGGTTACTTTTGAGGTTCTTCAGGGAAAGGTATTATTCTCTATTTATATTGTTCTTTGGAGGATTTTCAAGCTCTCATCACCATATCACTCACAAAATGGGAGTTTTAAATACCCTAGTCATGCGAGCTATCAAAATATATGATGAAGAACACCTAGAATAGGAGAAATGTTACCTTACCAAGGTTTACAATAGCATAGGATACATGAATAAGGATGTGAGAATGACAATAAGAAGAGCCATGGAAAAGGTAGGAGGGGACCAAAGTTCTAGAGATAGTCATCCTAACAAGATAGTTCACCTCCTCTACATCAAATGAGTCACTAATAGGATTTCCAAAGTCTTAAGGAAGAAAGAGATCACAACCTCTTTAAAGCTCGTAGAAACCATAAGGAAAAATATGAGGTCAGTGAAGGAAAAAATTGACCATCACTAGTAAATGTTAGGGACCTAACCTCCCTAACCCCTCATGTAGGTAGAATAATATATTTTCCATGTGATAAAGGTCAACATTAGTTAATAAGGCCTATTTAATAATGTGAACAAGTCTAATGTAAGAATACTTAATAGAATTTTTTTCTTCTATAAAGATATTCCTCTAGAATTTTCTTTAGAAGATAAAATTAGTATAAATAGGAGTAGAAGGAATGAGAAAGTATTGTCTTGAGAATTATTGTAATAGAGCACTGCTCTACTGGAGGTTTCCCAATCAAAGAGGAAAGTGAACTTGGATTTATATCAATAAAGGTATTATTTTTGTGTTGTTATTATCTATATTTTGTTGTTCCACTAGTATTTGCTTCAATATTTATATTTATTCTTATTATAATAAATTAGATACCTTGCAAGTGGTATCATAGCTCTTTTCTTTGCATAAATTGTGCTATTCGTTTTTCAAGGTAAAGATGTGTACTTTCAGTGTCTCTAAAGAATAGAGATTTGTTGCTCAACGAGTAAAACTACACTTAGGGAAGACTACATGCATGGAATATAGATAGTTTCACGAGGTAGCTCAAAACAAATTGATGTGTAAACTGTCGTGGATATTCCACTAGAACAATTTGTCACAACAAATCTAATAAAATACTTAAATATTTATTGTTAAGGTTATTTTTCCTTTAGATCTCCATAATAATTAGTTATTGGTTTTATTCTTATGCATGAAATTGATCCAGTAGGATTTCAGTGGCCATCCACCTTGTCCAACTGGCTCAAAACAAATTTTTTTCAACTTACTATTTTTAGCATTTTTTCGGTTTTTGAACTTTCGGGGCCATTTGGAGGGCCTAAACGACAATTTTTCACGATAAGGCACCTCAATGATAGCCAAAGTGATCCGTAATATTTTGAGAACGATATGAAGGAAGAAATATAACCAAGATATAACAATGAAATACACAAAAATATAGAAGAGAACACAGAAATACAATGAAACCCAACTTCTATTACTGAATAAGATATAAAAACACTGTAGAACGCAAACTGACAGAATGAGGTAGCCTATCTCTGAAAGGAAAGAGATGTTGGCTATGCTTCATTCACAACAAGATTTACATCACACTCCATTGCATGCTTAAAGGGCTTCCTTCACCTCAATTATATATGAGAGAGTGAGACGAGAACAATTCGCATGATGCATGTGGGATAAATTGGACCAAGTTTATAAAATGCCATAGGCATGTAAAACACTAGGAATTCACTGGCGGTCACCCATCCCAGTACTACTATATCCTGAGTGTGCATAACTACAGAGTTCTAATGGGATCTGGTGCATTAATGATATGCTATAGGCATGTACATAAGACCACTAGGAAATCATTACATGATGTTTGTAATTAACAAATTAAGATGACATTACATTCCATTCCCCGTCAAAAGGGTGAATATCATGGTTTATCAAAACCACAAGCTCAAAATGGTGATTCAGTGGAAAAGGTGGATGGCCATTGAGATCCATCTGGATCATTCCTCCCCCTTTAGGAAGAAATGGTCCCCATTGCGTCAAGTTCCCTAGGGAGATGGGGAGACTCTTACTAAATATTAAGCTTGGTGCACTACTTGCCTTGCTGAAGAAGTTGTCCTGCTTAGCTTGTTGAAGGTTCTCATGAACCTTTTGTTGGAGGGGTTGGATATGTTCGACCAATATAGTTGCATGATCTACCTAAGTGTGGGAGGACTCTGTTGATGAAGATGAAACATGAAGAGTATGAATGGTTCTGTTATAAACATGCTTGACTAGGTAGTGTGGAGGCACCCCCATAGCTTCAGCAAGAACATCTTGGTACTCTTCTACAATATTTTCGATCTGGTCATGTTGGATAGAAAGGTCTGGGGTTGAGTCTGCAGTGGTTGCAGTGTCCTTTTGTTCACCTTCTGATCAGATTGTGAAGAGGCTAAACTTTGCAGTATGAGATATTACTTTGTGGAATTGTTTTGTTGGGATGATAGTTGGAACTACCTCTGGTATCCTGTATAGTTGACCTCCCATAGTAATAATGATGCTACAGGGTCAAGACTCATAAACGATATGACGCCTCCACATATATGACTAGCCTAATAGAACATCACAGACTTTCAATGGGACAACATCGCACACTACCTCATCCTTGAAGGGCTTGATGATGTAGGACAGGCGACACTGCTGGTTGACACGAAGATCTTGACCCTAGCGAAGCCACTCGATGTTGTATGGCTGCGAGTGTGGTGTTGTTGGAAAATCCTATTTATTGACAACCTCTATTGAGATGATGTTATTTTGGCTTCCGCTATAAATAATAAAATGCAGTGGGGTCCCCTTCACCCACATATGTGAATGGAAGAGTCACCCCCCCTCCTCAAGATCCTCTTCTGGTTGGATTGTTGCAGTTGCGACAATAGCAGTGGGTTCTGCATCAATTATTTGTCTCCTTTATTATTTTCTGAATCAGGGTCCAAGTCAGAATTCGACTCTTTTTCTTTGAGCTCGGCCACCAATGACTATATTGAGCGACATTTATCAGTGTTGTGCCAAGGGCTGTTATGGAACTCACACCACTTTCCAGTGTCTTTCTTAGACTTCCTATTACCATTCTTTGCCTACATATGGGACTGGCTCTCTTGAGGTTGTCCTTCCTTGCTCTATCCTTCATTATGTGAGTTAGAGTTGCCTTTTCCATGCTTCTCCCACTTACTCTGCTGCTTGAATTTATTTTCAATTTTGACTACATATCGATAAGCCGCTCCCAGTGAGGAGATGTCGAAGAAATCCATTTCTGTTTGGATGCACCTGTGTAGACCACTATGGTACTTCAAAACCAAGTGTTGCTCGAAGTATTTTATACCTAGATTTGATTGCAAGGTATGAAATATGTTGGTGTACTCTGGCACTGTCTAGTCTCTTTTCTGACGCAAAGTTGTCCATCTCATATATTGGTCATCATAGTTTCTGATATGGTTGAACTCCTCATTTAGGGCATCTACAAAGGTCTCCCAAGTGGATTCTCTCCCAAATAGTGTAGATTCATCGTGGTGTACCTCTCCCAGTAAACTTCCCACCAAGCTCTGACATGGAGAATGGATTTAAGGAGCGTGGAGGTGATCTTTTCACTTTATAAAAAAATTTGGACTGAGTACCTTCTAACAGATTCAACCATTTTTCTAGATTATTTGCATCTATATGTCCTTCAAATAAAGGGATATCAAAATTGACTTGTACCTTAAAGGGCACCGCACTTGTAAAATTGTTGCTTGTCGAAGATGCCTTGGATGTCACCATCGGTAGTCTTCGAAGGATCTGGGAAAATTTGTCCATCATATCGTTCCTTTGTTGCACGAGGGCTTCCTCAAGAAACGTCTTGAAAGGATCTCCTGCTCTGCCATCTCTCTTTTCTTCCTCCATGGAAGGTCGCTTGGGCTAGCAAGAGTGGTTGTCCTCAAGATAAACTAGCTCGAGACCCAAATATTTATGCGCTAACCTCATCAGGGATATTCTCTGAGAAATAACAAGGAGTAGACTACTTTGATACCACTGATCCAAATTATTTTGAGAATGACATGAAGGAAGAAAAACAACCGAGATATAACAATTAAATACACAAAAATATAAAAGAGAACACAGAAATACAGTGAAACCCAACTTCTATTACTAAAAGAGATAGAAAAACACTTTAGAACACAAACTAGACGAATGGGGTAGCCTATCTTTGAAAGGAAAGAGATGTTGGCTATGCTTCACTCACAACAAACTTTACATCACACTCAATTGCATGCTTAAAGGGATTCCTTCACCTCAATTATATATGAGAGAGTGAGAGGAGAAAAATTCCCATGATGCATGTGGGATAAATTGGACTAAGTTTATAAAATTCCATAGGCATGTAAAACACTAGGAATTCTCGGGTGGTTGCCCATCCCAGTACTAATCTAGCCTGAGCGCGCTTAATTGTGGAGTTATAATGGGATCCGGTGCATTAAAAATATGTTGTAGGCATGTACATAAGACCACTAGGAAATCATTACATGATGTCTATGAATAACAAATGAATATGGCATTACATTCCATTCCTCGTCAAAAGGGTGAATATCATGGTTTATCAAAACCATAGGCTCAAAATGGTGATTTAGTGGAAAAGGTGGATGGCCACTGAGATCCATATGGATCACAAAGGATCTGATTGGGCCCCTTAAATGAAGCTCCTCATCCATACATTTCTAATGAGATATCATGCAACCTAAATGAAGATCGTATGCAAAAGTTACAACCTTGGGAAGTTGATGTATTAACCAACCCTAACAGGGCCCACATGACTTTTTGTGCTTCATCTCCTAGGGTTAGGTTTTTGGATGTATAGGGTTTTGGAATTCATGTTTATTGTAAAAAGGCCTTCAGATACTCATTGTACTCATCTTCTTTTGAATGAGCATAACTGCCACATCTCTTCTAAGAGATAAGTTATCACCATTCTAGCAAGCTTGTTTTCGGTCTGCATTTTATAGATTTCAACATATTTCTTATTTAATAGAAACCAATTTTTATTGTATCTCTGTTATTGTTCACCATGTATATGTGTTGATATTATAAATTTTTTGTTTCATTTCATTTTTCTCATAAACACGGATCAGTGGTATCGAAGCGATCTTCTCCTTGTCATTTCTTTTTAATGCATGTCCCTGACGCGGTTAAGGTATAGAGAGTTGGGTCTCGATCTCGTTTCTCTTCAAGAAAACTTTTATATCACTCCCAAGAAAACGTCCATGGTAGGTGAAAATAAATACGAAGGGACAAGAGATCCTTTCAAAATGTTTCTCGAGGAATCCCTTGAGTGACAGAGAAACAAGATGATGGACAACTTTGCACAAATCCTTCAACGACTGCCGACAAGCAATGCATCCACCTCAAGCGGAAGCGCCACCCCCTTCAAGGTACATATCAACTTTGATATTCCTATATTTGAAGGTCAAATAAATTCCAATGCCATAGATAAATGGTTAAACCTTCTAGAAGGGTATTTTTCTATCCACAAATTTTCCTATAGAGAAAATATTACGTTTTCACTCCTCAAGGCCGTCCCCCATGTCAAAGATTGGTGGGAGACTTTCTATGAGGAAAAGGAAATAGAAGTATCCACATTATTTGTAGTTGCACCCACTTGGGGTTCCTTTAGGGATGCTATTAAGGAACAATACTACCATGTTTGAAGTTATGATAACTTGTATACAAGATGGACCACATTGAAAGAGACCAAATAGTACCATAGTTCACTAATGTATTCCATACCAAGTTGGGTATAAAATATTCTGAGTGAAATATGGTGCTCAAGTACTGTGGTAGTATTCATATATACATCCATACATAAATGATATTTTTGGACATCTCATCCTTGGGCATGGCCTATCGACATGCCGTCAAAATCGAGCAGAAGCTTAAACAAAAGCCTCAATAGTTTGGATCCGGGAATGATCCGGATTTATGAGCCGAACGAAATAAATAACAGTCTAAATACAATAACAAAGGGATACAGAAAACAAAAATAGATATCCAGTGAACAATAACTTTTATTGAATAAATGAAATAGGTTGAAACTGTAAAACTACAGAACTGAAAACAACTTGCTCGAATGGTGGTAGCTATCTCTGAGAAGAGGTGTGGATTCTACGCACATCTATCTGAGAAGAATGATTACAATGAGGCTCCAGAGGCATTTTTAACATTACTCATGAATGCCAAAACCCTAGACATCCAAAAACCTAACCCTAGGAGATGAAACGCCAAAAGTTATGTGGGCCTCGATGGGTAAGTTGGTACCTCAACTTCCCAGGGTAGTAACTTTTGCATACGACCTCTATTTTAGGCGCGTAATAGCCTGTTAGAAAGGTGTTTTTGAGAGCTACACATTATGTTGTCAAACTTTACTATGTCTATATTTTGACTATGGAAATTAAAAAAAAAACATTGTTTAGGGCCCCAAAATGGCCCTGGAAGTACAAAAAGATGTACTGACATGAAAACTTCCAAAATAAGCTAGTTGGATTAGGTGGGAGGCCACCAATCTACACCTGGAATATGTGTAGGGATTTAGACATCCTAGAAAGTGTAGAACCCACAATTACAAATAATTATAGAAGAATGTGATGAACTAAATTCAAAAGGAGCCAATTGGAATAGGTGGGTGGACACCAATATCCACCTAGATCAGTCCTCCCCCTTATGAAGAATTGGTATCCATTGCGTTGAGTGCTCCCATCAGGTGAGGAAATTTCTACTGAATTTCTCCCTAGGTAAGCCATTTTCCCTGGTGCAGGAGCTTCCCTACCTTGACAACCTGATAAATTTGGATCCTTTGCTGGCAAGTGCCCTTGACTTGTGTGTCCACTATCTGATCATTGGATGCATGTTCCATGGAGTCAAGGTTGATATTTGTTGGTGTCAATTGTTTTGTGATATCTGAGGTGTCCAATAATGGTGGAAAATATGGTTGGAGGAGGTCCACTTTGAACATTGGGTGCAAGCCAAGGAAGGAGGGAGTGTTGAGCTCAAAAGCATTGTCTCCCACAACCTTGGTGATAGTGTAAGGTCCATAGTAAAGTGGATGGAGCTTCCTATGGGGCCCCATAAGGGATTATTTCTACAAATGTAACCAGACCTTGTCTCCCACCTGAAACTTGTGCGGTACCCGGTGTTGATCATGGTGATGCTTGTATTTAGAATCGGATTTCTACAAAATCTCATGGACCTGTTGGTGGATGTCTTGAATCCAATCAATGAATCTGGTGGTTTTGTCGACCTCAAAATGAACATGGGAATATTTTGTCTATGTGGTTGCAAGAAGTAGTGCAACATCAATGGGACCCAAGGGTTGGAATCCCAACCCCACTTGAAATGGTATATGGTTGGTGGAGCTATGGAGAGCCCTGTTGTAGCTGTGTTGAACATAGGGAAGACTCGCATCCCATGTACACAGATGCTTAGAGTTATATATGCACAGGATGTGCATAGTCATCTGATTGACGACCTCTGTCTGGCCATCAGTTTGAGGGTGGAAGGCAGTGGTTTTAGTGAGCTTGGTGTCCAATAGTGACCAAAGACTCAACCAAAATGTGTTGAGGAACCCATTGTCCCAATCAGAGATGATGGTCTATGGTATCCAAAAATGGACCCACACTCGTTCGAAGAATATCTTAGTAGTATCTTTTGCTATGACGCTCTTCTTGTAGGTTGTGAGAATGGCCATCTTTGAAAACTGATCAACCACCATAAATACAAAATCATTGCCTTGATCAGTGGATAGAAGGCCATACATGTAATCCTTCGAGATGTATTCCCAAGGCCTCTTGGGAGTAGGAAGAGGGGTGTATAAGCCTTGCTTCTTGATGTTTGGCTTGGAAATGGCACATGAAGTGCAAGATATGATATACTTGTTGAAGTCATGTCGAAGTTTTGACCAATAATTTTTTTTATGTAGAACGAACATCGTTTTATCCATGCCAAAATGTCCTGCCATCTTAATGTAGTAAGCCTCCCAAATCATCTTTGCGCGCTCACTTACAAGAACACAGAGGTGGCCCAGATGGCATAACAGTCCATCCTAAATGTGAAAATTGGTGACATTCATGCCTATACCCAAGAGTTGATAGGTGCTGGCGAAGTCATGATCTTGCTAATAAAGTTGGGGCTACTCAAATGCCTCATATTCATAGGAATGGAGCATGGTGGTGAGTGCAGCCATGAGAGGTCGAATGAGGCATTCAGTGACATGATTTGTGCTCCATGTTTTATACTTGATCTTGAGATGGAACTGTTGTAGGTATGTGGACCACTTCTTATGGAGGTCATTCTGAAACTTCCCCTATGTATGTATGAACTACAGAGGCTTGTGATTAGTGTGGATGACTGACTCCTTTCCCAAAATGTAATGTTTCCATTGACGACAGAATTGTACAATGGAATACATTTCCTTGTCATAGGTGGGGTATTTCCGGAAAGTCTCTGAGAGTTTCTCACTATGGTATTCTATCATATGACCGTGTTGAATGAGAATTTCACCTACAATATAGTCAGATGCATCAGTCTCAATCTTGAACGGTTGTTGAAAATTGAGTAAGGAGAGTACTGGAGTTGATCATAAGGGATGATTCAGATTATCAAATGATCATTATTGTGCCTTCCCCCACTTGAAATTTTCCTTGCCACTGCCTTTGGTCACTTGTCTGAGGGCCCATGCAATATGAGAGAATCCCAGCATGAACCGTCGGTAGAAGTTGGCAAGTCCCAAGAAACTCCAAATCTCAGTTAGTGTGGTCGGGGATGGACAGTAACGGATGAATTGGATATTAGCTGGATCAAAATGTACCCCATGTTTATCAACAATTTATCCCAAGTATTGGACCTTGTTCATGCCAAAGGAGCATTTTTCCAAGTTGGCATATAGCTTGTGATGTCGCAGAGTGCTCAAAACCTGTTGAATATGCGACATGTGCTCCTCCCAAGTTCTGTTGAATATGAGGATGTCATCCAGATATACCACCACAAAATATTTGGTGAAGGGTCTCAATACATCATCCATCAACCTCATGAAATTTGTTGGTGCATTTGTTAGGCCAAAGGGCATGACCAGCCATTCAAAAAGACCTTCTTTAGATTTGAAAGTTGTCTTCCATACATCAATTGGTTCGATGGGAACCTGGTGGTAGCCAGACATTAGTTCAATCTTGAAGTTTGTGTTCTTTGTGATCCGTGATCAATTGAGTTGGTCAAGAAGGTCATCGGTTCCTGACTATGATTTTTTTTAATGCTCTATAATCAATGCAGAGCTGCCAGGTATTGTCTTTATTCTGCACCAGTACAATCTATATTCTGCAAGGGGAGGAGTTGGGTCTAATATGCCCCTTTTGAATCATCTCTTGGATCTGATGCTTGATTTCCTCATTTTCCATCAGCGAGTAATGGTAAACTGGTCCATTAGGAATAGGTGCAATGGGGGTTAGATCAATTGGATGCTTGAATTGGAAGTGTGTCGATACCCCGGTGGGTGAGGATAAGATGTCTTTGTACTCTTCCATGATTCCATCCACTTGCTTCTACTACAAAGAGAGGATTTGTCTAAAGGTCACGAATGTGGCAGCGAACTTCTTTTTACTGTGAGCATGGATCACAAAGAACACAAACTTCTTGGTCTGTGAAATGACCTTAATGCATTGCTTAGCAGAGATTAAAGAAACAATGATAGGCAGCGCTACCTCTGGTATCCTCTATAATAAAACTGCAGGGTCTAAACTCATACACAACATGTTTCTTCCACAAATATGTTTGTCCTAAAAGAACATCACAAAATTCAAGGGGATAAATATCACACAATACCTCATTTTGAAGGGCTTGATGATGTAGGGAAGATGACATTGTTGGCTAACATAGATATCTCTTCCTTGGCGAATCCAGTTGATGGTTTAGCATTCCAGGTATGGTGTCATTGGAAGGTCCAACCATTTGATGACCTTTGCTGAGATCAGATTCTTCTGACTGTCACTATCGAAAATGAAATGAAGTAGAGCCCCCTTTATCCACATATGTGAGTGAAAGAGGCATTCCCCTTCCTTTGGTTTTTTTGGTTTTATTGGCTGGACATTGGTGGTAGTGACAATGGCGTTGGATTTGACATCGATAATCCTCTTCCCTCCTTTTGGATTTTATTTGGAGTCAGAATATGCATCTGACTCAAAATATTTCAGCTCGACCACCAGTGACTTCTTAAAGAGACATTCTTCGATGTTTTTCCAATGGATTTTATGGTATTCACACCGCTTTCCCGTGTCCTTATTCGACTTCTCATTACTCTTCTTGTGTTGCGGCTTGGACTGGATATTCTAAGAGTGACCATATTCTCTTTATACCTTGTTTTTTGGGTTGGGGCCACCTTTTCCCTGCTTCGGTTGTGAGGAGTTCACAGATCCAAAATCTCTCATCTTCTGCTTAAATTTCTACTTGATATTGATAACATATCTATAAGTCCTACCCAATGATGCGATGTACAAAAAATCCATTTA
Source organism: Picea engelmannii (assembly GCA_009831015.1). NCBI lineage: Eukaryota > Viridiplantae > Streptophyta > Pinopsida > Pinales > Pinaceae > Picea > Picea engelmannii. Next base: position 254,493 of record ML795707.1, on the reverse strand, counting down.
TGTTTGAATGTATCTATGCAAAAAATTGAGATATTTGAGCACCATATGTCATTCAGAGTCTTTGATACACAATTTGGTGTGCAACGTATGGAAAATATTGGTGAAATCTGGTTCTATTTGGTTCCTTTCCCGACGTAGGGTGGTACATCTTGTGTATTGGTCCTCGTAGCTTCCAACAAGGTAGTATTGTTCTTTAATGACATCCTTGAAGGAATCCCATGTGGGGGAAACCACAAATATTGAATTCCTCTATGTCCCTTTTCTTAGAGTAAATATCCCATCAGTCCTTAACATGGGGGACAACCTTGAGGAATTCAAAAGTAATATTTTTCCTATCAAAAAAATTGTGGACCAAAAAATACCCTTCGAGTAGATTCAACCATTTATCTATAGCATCCACATCTATCAATCCTTAAAATAATGGAATATTAAAATTTACTTGTACCTTGAAGGGGGTTGCATGGTCACTTGATGAAGATGTGTTTCCTGTGGGCAGCCGCCAAAGGATCTGTGCAAAGTTGTTTATCATTTCGTTCCTTTGTTGCGCAAGGGATTCCTTGAGAAACAATTTAAAAGGATCTCATGCTCCATCATCTTTCTTCTCATCTCCCATGAGTTGTGGTCAGGCTCAATGAAACCAATATTGCAAAGGCTCAACTAGTTTGAGTCCCAACTTCTTGTACCCAGATTTTGTCTAGGACATGCATGAAGAAAAATAAATGAAGATAAGACCACTTTGATACCACTGATCCAGATTTATGATCAGAATGAAATAAATAACAGATTGAATGCAATAACATAGAGATATGAAGAACAACAACAGATATCCATTGAACAATAACTTCGCTAACACCTACCAGATGTTGGGTGCAAACATAGCTATCACCAATCTCCATCTTCAGGACGAGTTGTTATGTCATCTAGACCATCTCTTCATTCCATCAAGAGAGTGAGCGAAGATGATTTGGGAAGCCCACTACAATTAGGTGGCAAGACACTTCGAAGTGGAAAATATAGTGGCGGTGTTGCAACGACATTTATACTGGCTGAAACTTCGACATAATCTCAGCAATTATATTCGGTCTCGCACTACCTACGTTATTTATAAACTGACCATTAAGAAACAAGGTTTGTACACTCCTCTTCTACTCTTGACAGGCCCTAGGAATCCATCTCGATGGACTACACGCCAGGCCTTCAATCCACCAAGCGGGGAAATGACTGTGTTTTTTTTGTTCTTGATCACTTTTCCATGATGGCGATTCTAGACACCTACAAGAAGATCATCACAGTGGAGGCCACTTCCAAGATCTTATTTGAACGAGTGTGGGTATACTTTTGGATCCCACAAACCATTATCTTAGATCAGGATAATCGATTCCTCAACAAATTATGGTCAAACCTCTGGTCACTTTTGGACACCAAGCTCACCAATTCCACTTCCTTCCACCCCCAAATGGATGGCCAAACCTAGGTCCTCAACCGGATTATCATGCACATATTGTGCATGTAAAATTCCAAGAACCCCCACACCAATAAGAGTCTTCCCTATGTTCAACACAACTACAATAGAGCCATACATAGCTCAACCGACCACAACCCCTTTCAGGTGGGGTTGGGATTTCAACCATTGGGCCCCATGGATGTTGCACTACCCCTTGCAGCCACCCAGGCAGAATTTTTGCATGATCCAATTGAAAATGACAAATCCACTCATTTCATTGAGTGGATCCAGCACATCTGCCAACATGTTCAGGATATTTTACAGAATTACAATGCCAAGTACAAGGAGCGCCATGATCAATGTTAGGTGCCACACCAATTTCAAGTGGGAGATAAAGTTTGGTTGCACTTACAGAAAGAATGCCTTACAAGGACTCATCAGAAGCTTTGTCCACTCCATTATGGACCCTACACCATCACCAAGGCAGTGGGTGACAATTCTTTTTCTCTCAACCTTCCCCCATTCCTTGGATTTCACCCAGTATTCAATGTGGACCTCCTTCGACCTTATTTTCCACAATTATTGGACACCTTGGAGATAGAAAAATGTTTGACACCAACAAATATCAACCCTAACTACATGGAACATGAATCCATTGATCATATATTGGACACACAAGTTAAGGGAACCCACTAGCATAGGATACAGCTTTATTGGGTTGTCAAAGTAGGGCAACTCCTGCACCAAGGCAAGTGGCTCAATCGGGGCAAAATTCAACAGAAATTTCCTCATTTGATGGGGAAACTCAATGCAATGGATACCATTTCTTCCTAAAAGGGGAGGATTGATCCAGGAGGATTTGAGTGTCCACCCACCTTGTCCAACTAGATCAAAACAATTTTTTGGCAACTTACTATTTTTAACAGTTTTTCGGTTCCTGAAATTTTAGCGCCATTTTGAGGGCCTAAACGATTATTTTTCACGATCATCCACCTTAATGATAGTTAAAGGCTTTGATTGATCCTTATAAATGAATCTCCCCATCAATACCTTTCCAATGAGATGTCGTTCTCCCTAAATGAATATTGTATGCAAAAGTTACGACCCCGGGAAGTTGATGTACTAACTTACCCCAACGGGGCCCACATGACTTTTGGTGCTTCATCTCCTAGGGTTAGGTTTTTGGATGTCTAGGGTTTTGGAATTCTTGTTTATTGTAAAAATTCCTTTAGATCCTCATTGTACTCATCTTCTTGTGAATGAGCATAGTCGTCATATCTCTTCTCATAGATAAGTTGCCACCATTCTAGCAAGCTTGTTTTCAGTCTGCATTTTACAGTTTTCAACATATTTATTTAATAGAAACCAAGTTTTTGTGTATCTCTATTATTGTTCACTGTGTATATGTGTTAATATTATAAATCTATGGTTTCATTTCGTTCCGCTCATAAATCCGGATCAAAAATAGATAAAATGAGGAAAATAGAGAATAGTAAAATAAAATCACACCATCCAAAAATAAACACAAGATATGACTTCATAAACCTAATATGAGAGAAAATGCAACTAGAGGGCGAGGCTACTCTACTCTCTTTTCTTTGGTATATAAAGGATGCAAGTACAAAGAAAGAAGCACTCTCTATGGATTTTCCTTTGACTTGTGGCCTATATGGCTACTACAAAATATCCCCTCCTCTGTTATGCTCATAGAATACCACTCTCAGATGTTTTGCTCAGCTATGGAACTAGATACAATGGAAAATAATGCAATCCCTTATCCTCCTAGTGGTATGTTAGTTAACATAGACCGATAGCCATCTAGTGGTATGTTTTTGACTTGTTCAACCCTCAATCATGATAGCATTTTGGACCTTCTAGAATATTATTGAAATTACATATGTGGCTAGCCCCATATTCATGAGTAACAGGGATTGACGAGGCATCCTCTCGTACCATGGTGGTCAACATGGTAGGCCAACTTGAGAAGTCATAACTTTTTTCATATGAGATTTGATTGACATGAATTTTGCACTGCTGGAAAGGTCTCAATCTGTAGAATAATGTCATAGGATTTGAGCTATGCTCAGAAATTTTTAACCCCCAAAAATGGGATTTGATGCCTCAAAATGGCCCCAGAAGGTTCCACACCCCAATTTCCAAAGTGGGACCTACCACTAAAATGGCCCTAGAAGTTGATTCCTCCAATTTTTTCCACTTTAAAAGGATCGATATAGATGAAAAACAATATAATGATCCAATCCAGATCATACCTCCCCATTTAGGGATGATTTTGGTCCCAAAAATATTTACTGAATGAGGTGAGGAAATTTTTCCTCTACCTTCTCCTTGGAGTACAACTTTTCTTTTACTGGAAGTTGTCCTTTCAACCCAATATACCAAAGGTCATGATTCTCATGTGTTTTAGTTCTAGACTGCTTCTACAAAATGATGTTTTATGCTAACTCTGCCTGAGCATTTGGTGTCAATTCCTCTATGGAAGGTAGGAACTATCCTCCTCCTGATCCAACATGGAAAGCTCATAGAGTTTGAGATTCTCCACATTCATTACTGAGTAAATGCACATGTATGGGAATAGACTGAGCATGTAGGCATTATCTCCTACCTTTTCAAATACCATAAAAGGACCATACCATAGATCCTTGATATTCTTACTACGACCCCATAGCCTTTCCTTATTTGGTTGTAACCATACTCTATCACCCACTCTAAATGTTCTCTCTATTTTGTATCGATCATGTCTATCCTTCTACTTTTCATGTGACTTATTCAGTGTCTCTTGTACTTGCAAATGGATCTTCCTGAACTTCTCAACATTTTTTTCTTCTTTTAATGCTTCTCCTATGAGGTCCTCCCTCACTCCTCCTTGATGTCCATATACAAAATCTAAGGGAAAAGGTGGAAAATACCCAAATCAAGTTTCAAAGGGTGACTTACCAGTAGAAGTGTGGACTACTATGTTATAAGAGTGTTGTATATAAATCAAATTTTATCCCAGGTCTTCGGATGCTTCTAATTGTAACCCCTCAAAAGTTGCACCAAATTCATGTTGACTACTTCTATCTTCCCATCTATTTGTATATGGAATGTTGTAGACCTCTTCAACTTAGTGTTCAAATTCTCCCAAAACATAATCCAAAATGCACTAAGAAATCTGGTATCCTTACCTAAGATTATGCTCCTTGGTATCTCAAAGTGCACCTAAACCTATTCAAAGAGAAAGTGTGTTGTTTCATGTCCCTTTATGGTATCTTTACAAGGCATGAGAATGCACATTTTTCTGAACCTATCAACTACGAAATATAAATAGTCATGTCCCTTCTTTGTGGTTGGTAAACATCCCACAAAATCCATGGAAATTTTTTCCCAAGTTTAAGTGGGTATAAGTAATGGATGGTATAGATATTGCTTCCTATTACTAGACTTGTTGGTACAACAAAGTATACATCCTCTAATATACCATGATACATCTTCTTGCATTTTGGGCTAGTACACATACTTTTGTAAATTGGCAATTGTCTTCCCAATACCAAAATGTCCTGCAACCTTGGAGATATGAGCCTCTCTGTTAAGTTGCAATCGTTCACCTTTAGGGACACATAACTTGTCAAGATTGTAGAGTAATCCATTATTGAAATGATAGTAAACCTGTCCATCACCTTCTTCAATAGGAATTTGTCCCTGTATATTTTGAAACACCTCCTTGAAGTCCTCGTCTTTTGTGTATGTCTCTTTGTATATATGCATCATGGGTAAAAGGATCTATGTGCATCAAAGTTCCAAAAGATGTTATCTTCGATGTGGGTGTCCATGAAATAATGTCCTCCAACTTATGTGTGCTACCCTTCTTATACTCGATGACTAGATGAAATTGTTGTAAAACCCCCATCCACTTGTAATGCCTAGTTTGTTGTAGATTACTCTAGGC
>ML795707.1:225064-249003 GCA_009831015.1 Picea engelmannii | reverse complement strand
TCCACCTCAAGCGGAAGCGCCACCCCCTTCAAGGTACATATCAACTTTGATATTCCTATATTTGAAGGTCAAATAAATTCCAATGCCATAGATAAATGGTTAAACCTTCTAGAAGGGTATTTTTCTATCCACAAATTTTCCTATAGAGAAAATATTACGTTTTCACTCCTCAAGGCCGTCCCCCATGTCAAAGATTGGTGGGAGACTTTCTATGAGGAAAAGGAAATAGAAGTATCCACATTATTTGTAGTTGCACCCACTTGGGGTTCCTTTAGGGATGCTATTAAGGAACAATACTACCATGTTTGAAGTTATGATAACTTGTATACAAGATGGACCACATTGAAAGAGACCAAATAGTACCATAGTTCACTAATGTATTCCATACCAAGTTGGGTATAAAATATTCTGAGTGAAATATGGTGCTCAAGTACTGTGGTAGTATTCATATATACATCCATACATAAATGATATTTTTGGACATCTCATCCTTGGGCATGGCCTATCGACATGCCGTCAAAATCGAGCAGAAGCTTAAACAAAAGCCTCAATAGTTTGGATCCGGGAATGATCCGGATTTATGAGCCGAACGAAATAAATAACAGTCTAAATACAATAACAAAGGGATACAGAAAACAAAAATAGATATCCAGTGAACAATAACTTTTATTGAATAAATGAAATAGGTTGAAACTGTAAAACTACAGAACTGAAAACAACTTGCTCGAATGGTGGTAGCTATCTCTGAGAAGAGGTGTGGATTCTACGCACATCTATCTGAGAAGAATGATTACAATGAGGCTCCAGAGGCATTTTTAACATTACTCATGAATGCCAAAACCCTAGACATCCAAAAACCTAACCCTAGGAGATGAAACGCCAAAAGTTATGTGGGCCTCGATGGGTAAGTTGGTACCTCAACTTCCCAGGGTAGTAACTTTTGCATACGACCTCTATTTTAGGCGCGTAATAGCCTGTTAGAAAGGTGTTTTTGAGAGCTACACATTATGTTGTCAAACTTTACTATGTCTATATTTTGACTATGGAAATTAAAAAAAAAACATTGTTTAGGGCCCCAAAATGGCCCTGGAAGTACAAAAAGATGTACTGACATGAAAACTTCCAAAATAAGCTAGTTGGATTAGGTGGGAGGCCACCAATCTACACCTGGAATATGTGTAGGGATTTAGACATCCTAGAAAGTGTAGAACCCACAATTACAAATAATTATAGAAGAATGTGATGAACTAAATTCAAAAGGAGCCAATTGGAATAGGTGGGTGGACACCAATATCCACCTAGATCAGTCCTCCCCCTTATGAAGAATTGGTATCCATTGCGTTGAGTGCTCCCATCAGGTGAGGAAATTTCTACTGAATTTCTCCCTAGGTAAGCCATTTTCCCTGGTGCAGGAGCTTCCCTACCTTGACAACCTGATAAATTTGGATCCTTTGCTGGCAAGTGCCCTTGACTTGTGTGTCCACTATCTGATCATTGGATGCATGTTCCATGGAGTCAAGGTTGATATTTGTTGGTGTCAATTGTTTTGTGATATCTGAGGTGTCCAATAATGGTGGAAAATATGGTTGGAGGAGGTCCACTTTGAACATTGGGTGCAAGCCAAGGAAGGAGGGAGTGTTGAGCTCAAAAGCATTGTCTCCCACAACCTTGGTGATAGTGTAAGGTCCATAGTAAAGTGGATGGAGCTTCCTATGGGGCCCCATAAGGGATTATTTCTACAAATGTAACCAGACCTTGTCTCCCACCTGAAACTTGTGCGGTACCCGGTGTTGATCATGGTGATGCTTGTATTTAGAATCGGATTTCTACAAAATCTCATGGACCTGTTGGTGGATGTCTTGAATCCAATCAATGAATCTGGTGGTTTTGTCGACCTCAAAATGAACATGGGAATATTTTGTCTATGTGGTTGCAAGAAGTAGTGCAACATCAATGGGACCCAAGGGTTGGAATCCCAACCCCACTTGAAATGGTATATGGTTGGTGGAGCTATGGAGAGCCCTGTTGTAGCTGTGTTGAACATAGGGAAGACTCGCATCCCATGTACACAGATGCTTAGAGTTATATATGCACAGGATGTGCATAGTCATCTGATTGACGACCTCTGTCTGGCCATCAGTTTGAGGGTGGAAGGCAGTGGTTTTAGTGAGCTTGGTGTCCAATAGTGACCAAAGACTCAACCAAAATGTGTTGAGGAACCCATTGTCCCAATCAGAGATGATGGTCTATGGTATCCAAAAATGGACCCACACTCGTTCGAAGAATATCTTAGTAGTATCTTTTGCTATGACGCTCTTCTTGTAGGTTGTGAGAATGGCCATCTTTGAAAACTGATCAACCACCATAAATACAAAATCATTGCCTTGATCAGTGGATAGAAGGCCATACATGTAATCCTTCGAGATGTATTCCCAAGGCCTCTTGGGAGTAGGAAGAGGGGTGTATAAGCCTTGCTTCTTGATGTTTGGCTTGGAAATGGCACATGAAGTGCAAGATATGATATACTTGTTGAAGTCATGTCGAAGTTTTGACCAATAATTTTTTTTATGTAGAACGAACATCGTTTTATCCATGCCAAAATGTCCTGCCATCTTAATGTAGTAAGCCTCCCAAATCATCTTTGCGCGCTCACTTACAAGAACACAGAGGTGGCCCAGATGGCATAACAGTCCATCCTAAATGTGAAAATTGGTGACATTCATGCCTATACCCAAGAGTTGATAGGTGCTGGCGAAGTCATGATCTTGCTAATAAAGTTGGGGCTACTCAAATGCCTCATATTCATAGGAATGGAGCATGGTGGTGAGTGCAGCCATGAGAGGTCGAATGAGGCATTCAGTGACATGATTTGTGCTCCATGTTTTATACTTGATCTTGAGATGGAACTGTTGTAGGTATGTGGACCACTTCTTATGGAGGTCATTCTGAAACTTCCCCTATGTATGTATGAACTACAGAGGCTTGTGATTAGTGTGGATGACTGACTCCTTTCCCAAAATGTAATGTTTCCATTGACGACAGAATTGTACAATGGAATACATTTCCTTGTCATAGGTGGGGTATTTCCGGAAAGTCTCTGAGAGTTTCTCACTATGGTATTCTATCATATGACCGTGTTGAATGAGAATTTCACCTACAATATAGTCAGATGCATCAGTCTCAATCTTGAACGGTTGTTGAAAATTGAGTAAGGAGAGTACTGGAGTTGATCATAAGGGATGATTCAGATTATCAAATGATCATTATTGTGCCTTCCCCCACTTGAAATTTTCCTTGCCACTGCCTTTGGTCACTTGTCTGAGGGCCCATGCAATATGAGAGAATCCCAGCATGAACCGTCGGTAGAAGTTGGCAAGTCCCAAGAAACTCCAAATCTCAGTTAGTGTGGTCGGGGATGGACAGTAACGGATGAATTGGATATTAGCTGGATCAAAATGTACCCCATGTTTATCAACAATTTATCCCAAGTATTGGACCTTGTTCATGCCAAAGGAGCATTTTTCCAAGTTGGCATATAGCTTGTGATGTCGCAGAGTGCTCAAAACCTGTTGAATATGCGACATGTGCTCCTCCCAAGTTCTGTTGAATATGAGGATGTCATCCAGATATACCACCACAAAATATTTGGTGAAGGGTCTCAATACATCATCCATCAACCTCATGAAATTTGTTGGTGCATTTGTTAGGCCAAAGGGCATGACCAGCCATTCAAAAAGACCTTCTTTAGATTTGAAAGTTGTCTTCCATACATCAATTGGTTCGATGGGAACCTGGTGGTAGCCAGACATTAGTTCAATCTTGAAGTTTGTGTTCTTTGTGATCCGTGATCAATTGAGTTGGTCAAGAAGGTCATCGGTTCCTGACTATGATTTTTTTTAATGCTCTATAATCAATGCAGAGCTGCCAGGTATTGTCTTTATTCTGCACCAGTACAATCTATATTCTGCAAGGGGAGGAGTTGGGTCTAATATGCCCCTTTTGAATCATCTCTTGGATCTGATGCTTGATTTCCTCATTTTCCATCAGCGAGTAATGGTAAACTGGTCCATTAGGAATAGGTGCAATGGGGGTTAGATCAATTGGATGCTTGAATTGGAAGTGTGTCGATACCCCGGTGGGTGAGGATAAGATGTCTTTGTACTCTTCCATGATTCCATCCACTTGCTTCTACTACAAAGAGAGGATTTGTCTAAAGGTCACGAATGTGGCAGCGAACTTCTTTTTACTGTGAGCATGGATCACAAAGAACACAAACTTCTTGGTCTGTGAAATGACCTTAATGCATTGCTTAGCAGAGATTAAAGAAACAATGATAGGCAGCGCTACCTCTGGTATCCTCTATAATAAAACTGCAGGGTCTAAACTCATACACAACATGTTTCTTCCACAAATATGTTTGTCCTAAAAGAACATCACAAAATTCAAGGGGATAAATATCACACAATACCTCATTTTGAAGGGCTTGATGATGTAGGGAAGATGACATTGTTGGCTAACATAGATATCTCTTCCTTGGCGAATCCAGTTGATGGTTTAGCATTCCAGGTATGGTGTCATTGGAAGGTCCAACCATTTGATGACCTTTGCTGAGATCAGATTCTTCTGACTGTCACTATCGAAAATGAAATGAAGTAGAGCCCCCTTTATCCACATATGTGAGTGAAAGAGGCATTCCCCTTCCTTTGGTTTTTTTGGTTTTATTGGCTGGACATTGGTGGTAGTGACAATGGCGTTGGATTTGACATCGATAATCCTCTTCCCTCCTTTTGGATTTTATTTGGAGTCAGAATATGCATCTGACTCAAAATATTTCAGCTCGACCACCAGTGACTTCTTAAAGAGACATTCTTCGATGTTTTTCCAATGGATTTTATGGTATTCACACCGCTTTCCCGTGTCCTTATTCGACTTCTCATTACTCTTCTTGTGTTGCGGCTTGGACTGGATATTCTAAGAGTGACCATATTCTCTTTATACCTTGTTTTTTGGGTTGGGGCCACCTTTTCCCTGCTTCGGTTGTGAGGAGTTCACAGATCCAAAATCTCTCATCTTCTGCTTAAATTTCTACTTGATATTGATAACATATCTATAAGTCCTACCCAATGATGCGATGTACAAAAAATCCATTTATGTTTGAATGTATCTATGCAAAAAATTGAGATATTTGAGCACCATATGTCATTCAGAGTCTTTGATACACAATTTGGTGTGCAACGTATGGAAAATATTGGTGAAATCTGGTTCTATTTGGTTCCTTTCCCGACGTAGGGTGGTACATCTTGTGTATTGGTCCTCGTAGCTTCCAACAAGGTAGTATTGTTCTTTAATGACATCCTTGAAGGAATCCCATGTGGGGGAAACCACAAATATTGAATTCCTCTATGTCCCTTTTCTTAGAGTAAATATCCCATCAGTCCTTAACATGGGGGACAACCTTGAGGAATTCAAAAGTAATATTTTTCCTATCAAAAAAATTGTGGACCAAAAAATACCCTTCGAGTAGATTCAACCATTTATCTATAGCATCCACATCTATCAATCCTTAAAATAATGGAATATTAAAATTTACTTGTACCTTGAAGGGGGTTGCATGGTCACTTGATGAAGATGTGTTTCCTGTGGGCAGCCGCCAAAGGATCTGTGCAAAGTTGTTTATCATTTCGTTCCTTTGTTGCGCAAGGGATTCCTTGAGAAACAATTTAAAAGGATCTCATGCTCCATCATCTTTCTTCTCATCTCCCATGAGTTGTGGTCAGGCTCAATGAAACCAATATTGCAAAGGCTCAACTAGTTTGAGTCCCAACTTCTTGTACCCAGATTTTGTCTAGGACATGCATGAAGAAAAATAAATGAAGATAAGACCACTTTGATACCACTGATCCAGATTTATGATCAGAATGAAATAAATAACAGATTGAATGCAATAACATAGAGATATGAAGAACAACAACAGATATCCATTGAACAATAACTTCGCTAACACCTACCAGATGTTGGGTGCAAACATAGCTATCACCAATCTCCATCTTCAGGACGAGTTGTTATGTCATCTAGACCATCTCTTCATTCCATCAAGAGAGTGAGCGAAGATGATTTGGGAAGCCCACTACAATTAGGTGGCAAGACACTTCGAAGTGGAAAATATAGTGGCGGTGTTGCAACGACATTTATACTGGCTGAAACTTCGACATAATCTCAGCAATTATATTCGGTCTCGCACTACCTACGTTATTTATAAACTGACCATTAAGAAACAAGGTTTGTACACTCCTCTTCTACTCTTGACAGGCCCTAGGAATCCATCTCGATGGACTACACGCCAGGCCTTCAATCCACCAAGCGGGGAAATGACTGTGTTTTTTTTGTTCTTGATCACTTTTCCATGATGGCGATTCTAGACACCTACAAGAAGATCATCACAGTGGAGGCCACTTCCAAGATCTTATTTGAACGAGTGTGGGTATACTTTTGGATCCCACAAACCATTATCTTAGATCAGGATAATCGATTCCTCAACAAATTATGGTCAAACCTCTGGTCACTTTTGGACACCAAGCTCACCAATTCCACTTCCTTCCACCCCCAAATGGATGGCCAAACCTAGGTCCTCAACCGGATTATCATGCACATATTGTGCATGTAAAATTCCAAGAACCCCCACACCAATAAGAGTCTTCCCTATGTTCAACACAACTACAATAGAGCCATACATAGCTCAACCGACCACAACCCCTTTCAGGTGGGGTTGGGATTTCAACCATTGGGCCCCATGGATGTTGCACTACCCCTTGCAGCCACCCAGGCAGAATTTTTGCATGATCCAATTGAAAATGACAAATCCACTCATTTCATTGAGTGGATCCAGCACATCTGCCAACATGTTCAGGATATTTTACAGAATTACAATGCCAAGTACAAGGAGCGCCATGATCAATGTTAGGTGCCACACCAATTTCAAGTGGGAGATAAAGTTTGGTTGCACTTACAGAAAGAATGCCTTACAAGGACTCATCAGAAGCTTTGTCCACTCCATTATGGACCCTACACCATCACCAAGGCAGTGGGTGACAATTCTTTTTCTCTCAACCTTCCCCCATTCCTTGGATTTCACCCAGTATTCAATGTGGACCTCCTTCGACCTTATTTTCCACAATTATTGGACACCTTGGAGATAGAAAAATGTTTGACACCAACAAATATCAACCCTAACTACATGGAACATGAATCCATTGATCATATATTGGACACACAAGTTAAGGGAACCCACTAGCATAGGATACAGCTTTATTGGGTTGTCAAAGTAGGGCAACTCCTGCACCAAGGCAAGTGGCTCAATCGGGGCAAAATTCAACAGAAATTTCCTCATTTGATGGGGAAACTCAATGCAATGGATACCATTTCTTCCTAAAAGGGGAGGATTGATCCAGGAGGATTTGAGTGTCCACCCACCTTGTCCAACTAGATCAAAACAATTTTTTGGCAACTTACTATTTTTAACAGTTTTTCGGTTCCTGAAATTTTAGCGCCATTTTGAGGGCCTAAACGATTATTTTTCACGATCATCCACCTTAATGATAGTTAAAGGCTTTGATTGATCCTTATAAATGAATCTCCCCATCAATACCTTTCCAATGAGATGTCGTTCTCCCTAAATGAATATTGTATGCAAAAGTTACGACCCCGGGAAGTTGATGTACTAACTTACCCCAACGGGGCCCACATGACTTTTGGTGCTTCATCTCCTAGGGTTAGGTTTTTGGATGTCTAGGGTTTTGGAATTCTTGTTTATTGTAAAAATTCCTTTAGATCCTCATTGTACTCATCTTCTTGTGAATGAGCATAGTCGTCATATCTCTTCTCATAGATAAGTTGCCACCATTCTAGCAAGCTTGTTTTCAGTCTGCATTTTACAGTTTTCAACATATTTATTTAATAGAAACCAAGTTTTTGTGTATCTCTATTATTGTTCACTGTGTATATGTGTTAATATTATAAATCTATGGTTTCATTTCGTTCCGCTCATAAATCCGGATCAAAAATAGATAAAATGAGGAAAATAGAGAATAGTAAAATAAAATCACACCATCCAAAAATAAACACAAGATATGACTTCATAAACCTAATATGAGAGAAAATGCAACTAGAGGGCGAGGCTACTCTACTCTCTTTTCTTTGGTATATAAAGGATGCAAGTACAAAGAAAGAAGCACTCTCTATGGATTTTCCTTTGACTTGTGGCCTATATGGCTACTACAAAATATCCCCTCCTCTGTTATGCTCATAGAATACCACTCTCAGATGTTTTGCTCAGCTATGGAACTAGATACAATGGAAAATAATGCAATCCCTTATCCTCCTAGTGGTATGTTAGTTAACATAGACCGATAGCCATCTAGTGGTATGTTTTTGACTTGTTCAACCCTCAATCATGATAGCATTTTGGACCTTCTAGAATATTATTGAAATTACATATGTGGCTAGCCCCATATTCATGAGTAACAGGGATTGACGAGGCATCCTCTCGTACCATGGTGGTCAACATGGTAGGCCAACTTGAGAAGTCATAACTTTTTTCATATGAGATTTGATTGACATGAATTTTGCACTGCTGGAAAGGTCTCAATCTGTAGAATAATGTCATAGGATTTGAGCTATGCTCAGAAATTTTTAACCCCCAAAAATGGGATTTGATGCCTCAAAATGGCCCCAGAAGGTTCCACACCCCAATTTCCAAAGTGGGACCTACCACTAAAATGGCCCTAGAAGTTGATTCCTCCAATTTTTTCCACTTTAAAAGGATCGATATAGATGAAAAACAATATAATGATCCAATCCAGATCATACCTCCCCATTTAGGGATGATTTTGGTCCCAAAAATATTTACTGAATGAGGTGAGGAAATTTTTCCTCTACCTTCTCCTTGGAGTACAACTTTTCTTTTACTGGAAGTTGTCCTTTCAACCCAATATACCAAAGGTCATGATTCTCATGTGTTTTAGTTCTAGACTGCTTCTACAAAATGATGTTTTATGCTAACTCTGCCTGAGCATTTGGTGTCAATTCCTCTATGGAAGGTAGGAACTATCCTCCTCCTGATCCAACATGGAAAGCTCATAGAGTTTGAGATTCTCCACATTCATTACTGAGTAAATGCACATGTATGGGAATAGACTGAGCATGTAGGCATTATCTCCTACCTTTTCAAATACCATAAAAGGACCATACCATAGATCCTTGATATTCTTACTACGACCCCATAGCCTTTCCTTATTTGGTTGTAACCATACTCTATCACCCACTCTAAATGTTCTCTCTATTTTGTATCGATCATGTCTATCCTTCTACTTTTCATGTGACTTATTCAGTGTCTCTTGTACTTGCAAATGGATCTTCCTGAACTTCTCAACATTTTTTTCTTCTTTTAATGCTTCTCCTATGAGGTCCTCCCTCACTCCTCCTTGATGTCCATATACAAAATCTAAGGGAAAAGGTGGAAAATACCCAAATCAAGTTTCAAAGGGTGACTTACCAGTAGAAGTGTGGACTACTATGTTATAAGAGTGTTGTATATAAATCAAATTTTATCCCAGGTCTTCGGATGCTTCTAATTGTAACCCCTCAAAAGTTGCACCAAATTCATGTTGACTACTTCTATCTTCCCATCTATTTGTATATGGAATGTTGTAGACCTCTTCAACTTAGTGTTCAAATTCTCCCAAAACATAATCCAAAATGCACTAAGAAATCTGGTATCCTTACCTAAGATTATGCTCCTTGGTATCTCAAAGTGCACCTAAACCTATTCAAAGAGAAAGTGTGTTGTTTCATGTCCCTTTATGGTATCTTTACAAGGCATGAGAATGCACATTTTTCTGAACCTATCAACTACGAAATATAAATAGTCATGTCCCTTCTTTGTGGTTGGTAAACATCCCACAAAATCCATGGAAATTTTTTCCCAAGTTTAAGTGGGTATAAGTAATGGATGGTATAGATATTGCTTCCTATTACTAGACTTGTTGGTACAACAAAGTATACATCCTCTAATATACCATGATACATCTTCTTGCATTTTGGGCTAGTACACATACTTTTGTAAATTGGCAATTGTCTTCCCAATACCAAAATGTCCTGCAACCTTGGAGATATGAGCCTCTCTGTTAAGTTGCAATCGTTCACCTTTAGGGACACATAACTTGTCAAGATTGTAGAGTAATCCATTATTGAAATGATAGTAAACCTGTCCATCACCTTCTTCAATAGGAATTTGTCCCTGTATATTTTGAAACACCTCCTTGAAGTCCTCGTCTTTTGTGTATGTCTCTTTGTATATATGCATCATGGGTAAAAGGATCTATGTGCATCAAAGTTCCAAAAGATGTTATCTTCGATGTGGGTGTCCATGAAATAATGTCCTCCAACTTATGTGTGCTACCCTTCTTATACTCGATGACTAGATGAAATTGTTGTAAAACCCCCATCCACTTGTAATGCCTAGTTTGTTGTAGATTACTCTAGGCCTGCAAATATTGTAGTGGTTGGTTATTTGCATGGATGATGGTCTCCTTTCCCATTAGATAGTGCATCCACTTTTTGATAGCTTGTATCAATCCATAGATCTCCTTGTCGTAGGTACTACTCCAATATGGAAGAATGAGAAAATATATTCACACTACTCCAATGAGTTGATCAATGAATTATGATGATTGATACAATGATGATCAATATGATACAATGAATGAGTGGAATACACTCATGTATAGGGAAGAACATTCCATAATTATGAAAAACAATCAAGCAGTTAGCTTTCCTTAGGAATGAATGCATGCACAATAGTGATGGTCAAAATAGAAAGTCTAAAATAAAACTAGTCAGTTAACTCCCATTGAACTAGTGTGTCAAAAATAGAAATTTCTCCAACACCCCCCCTGCCTTAACATCACTACGGAGTAAAAAATGAGACCCAACAACTAGGCAATATTAGGTACTCATGTACAATGAAACTAATGAACACTGAATAAAAATGAGGAAAGATGGAAAACCACGTGGGAACAAAACCCCCCCCTCAAAATAAAATGCATCAAAAGAATAAAAGAACAGATGAGATCCACCATGTGGTAGGTAGACAATCTGCAAAACCAATAAAAAATGACCAGTCAATGAAGCACGATCTGATTATGACAGATCATAATCTGCTTCAATGAGTGTGTTGAAGATGAAATGGTGTAGCTCATACTAGTTGACAACAATGAGATCTCTCCAAACATTAAGGTCCTATCTTACACCAAGATGGTCGGGCTAGTTAGAGTGTTTCCAAAACATATAAACAAACACCATAAAAGTCATCAAAATAGTGGTGAATGGAACTCTAAAGGTGACATAATCAGTGAAGTAAAGAGAAATTAGAATGTTTCCCGTGTATCGTCGATGAAACACATCTATAAGATGTCCTCAAAAAGTTGTTCAAATGCTTCCATGACCAATCATCAAGCCAACCACAAACAATCCTCATAGTTGGTACCTTTCCAAGATGTTGTCGTATATGCATCTTCATTAATGAGTTGAAAGAAGAGGAACTGACAAAAGGTTGAGGATAGATGAAAGGAATATCACATTGTCTTCGATCATGATGTCGATGATGTTGATATGTGGAGGATGTAGACCTTGTAGTTGTTGTTGAAGAGTCAATTGCTGCCAAAAACTCTGAATTTGGTGTTGAAGAGTCTAATAATGACAACTCTAATGCTAAATTTGGTGTTGAATATGGTTGTGAAATCTTTGAAGTTGTATCAATAAAAGATGTAGGTGGTGGCTGATGAAAATCAACAATATAAGAGTCATCTTGTGGTATGGACTCTTGTGATTGAACAAATTGAGTCTTAATGGCTGAAATATTGAGACAACCTGCTACTGGCAATGAAGTCCCAACAAAACCAAGTCTGACTTTTACTGGTCTCATTATAGACTGAATTGGATGTACAATCCCCTTTCCATTCTTACCAAGGCCATCACCAATGTATCCCATCTTAAGCATCAATTTTGACCCAAAACTACAAGTGTGCAACTCAAAATTTGGTGAAGGAAGCTCATTAGTACTTAGCAATGCAACTACGTCATTAGAAGTAAGAGTTTGTTGCAGATCTTTCTGCAAACAAGCAATAATATATTCCTTCTCTTTTAAATCAACCAAAAAATGTTCATTGAGAAGAGTGAATCTATCCTCCATCTCATTAATGCAGGTGGTCCAAGTATCAACTTGAGCTTCTTGATCCTCCATTAAACTCTCAATGAGTCCAGAATCCCTGGAAAAATAGGTACACATATTTTGAAGACAAATATTGGATCTCTCTTGTTCACCTCGAAGTTTGTTAACTTCTTTGACAAGTTTTAGATTCAAACTCTGAAGGGTCAATATAACTACATATTTTTCCTCCATTACAATGATTCTCTCCCAACTGAGTCTAAGAAACCCCTAAAATTTTACTCTTAATCTACAAGTGAAAATTTTGAGAAATCATTGTAGAAATGGCACATCAAATGGGAAATTCATATCAATTTCAGGAGGATATCTTTCGACTTCTTTTCTGAGAAAACGGTGAGGAATTTCGATAAACAGTTGAAAACCCGCTTGCAGAATGGGTCGATTTACTTCTCATATGGTTTTTTTCCTTAGAAGGTTAATATTTTGGGAGAAATCACTGCAGAAAGGTCACTTTAAATGAAAATTTTGTATGAGTTTTAGGAGGTGATCTTCTGGCTTCCTTTATGAGAAAACGGTGAGGAATTGCACCAAACGGTTGAAAACCCACTTGCAGAATGGGTCGATTTACTTCTTAATTGAGTTGTTTCCTCATTAAGTTAATATTTTGGGAGAAATCCCTTTGTATTTTACATGGATTTTGTTCGTCAAAACTCTGATTTTCCTTATTCTCTGGCTTGTCTAGTTTTCTCCAAGTAGCTTAGCTTTGATACCATGTCAATGTTTCATCGAAATCTACACAGGAGATCTAGCTAAAGAAAGTACAAATAAATCTTATCAAGAAAGGACAAGATATTCAATATGGAAGAATGAGAAAATATATTCACACTACTCCACTGAGTTGATCAATGAATGATGATTGATACAATGATTATCAATATGATACAATGAATGAGTGGAATAAACTCATATATAGGACGAAACATTCCATAATTAAGAAAAGAAATCAAGTTGTTAACTTCCTTAGGAATGCATGCATGCATAATAGTGATGGTCAAAATAGAAAGTCTAAAATGGAACTAGTTAGTTATCTCCCACTGAACTAGTGTGTCGAAAATAGAAATTTTTCCAACATAAATTTGCACATCTCTTTGTAGACTCTTTATAGTCTCTACCAAATTCATGCTCTCCTCTCTTCCTTCTCCATTCCCATCAGATTATTTCCCTGCATTACCCATGCTCACACCAAATCCTCTGACTTCATCTTCAAAGTTGTAAGTTCTTTGTGCATATTTTATGCTTCCAGTCTCTAATCTCTCTTTTGAATTCTACTTGGTTTGATCTGTGCACTTCATTCTTTTTTCATGACTATTATCATTCTCAATCCAGAGTCTTGAGAAGAAATTTGTTAATGGAACGACGAGGAAATAAGTATCCATAAGCTCGAACAACATAGCTTTGATGCTCAACTACGGTCTAATTATCCCTCTAGATTTAATCTCATCCATCAAAACACATTATCCATACTTAGAACTTTTCTCGAGTTTGTCCCGAGTTCACTACCCATTCTCTATTCTTGTTACTTTCTATGTGGTCTACGAAATTCACCCTCACATTCTTCCACCTTTATTTCACATCCAAGTAGAGCCGCAAATATATTAAGTCTTTCACAATTCTACCTTGTATGTTTTCATACTTAGGAGTTTTTCACTTTACCACTATTTCATGACTCAATTTCATTCTTGTTATAACTTCAGCCTCCTCGAAAAGGCATCGTTGTGTTCTGTCGTATTCATTATACACCTATACCTAGTCATTTTCTCTCATATCTCATCGTGAGTCTGCGGTCATTTCCTTATGCTTCCTCACCTCTGCAATATCCTTCACACTCGCGAAGTCTTGACACTTTGTCAAATTTTAAAATTGCATTGGGGGGTTTGTGGGTTTATGTTGTTTCTCCTCCACACATATGATCATCTCTGTGCTCTGCGATGTCTTGATACTTAGACAATTTTTTAGATTTCACCGCAAGTATATGGCATAGGTAGGCGCCCTGCCCCACGACTCCACATCACCTGCCATATGCCATACTGGCCATCGTGGAAGTACACTTCATCCTTCTACCACATTAACTGACATGTGGCCTCCACATCATGCTAACATCATCGTACAGAAAAGAACCCAAATTTTTCCAATTTTATAGTTTTTAAAATGCCCAAATTCAAGATTCTTGGCTCGACTACCATTGTAGTTCTGCAACCAAGCTTAATACGACCAACTCCAACCATGTAAACGTCGATTCGACCATTGTACATTAAATTTGAATCTTCCTCATAGATTTTCCCATGAATTTCCATTGCAGAATTAAGGCTTTTGCCCAATTTCACCATGGGTGCTCTGTAGTTCCCAAATTTCACTCAATTATAGGTCAAAAATTCCCAATTTATGATTTAAAATTGGGGATTTTTAACCATGATTCTGAATTTCTCGAGTTCCCCACAAATTCTTTCCATTACTCGCGAATTTTCCCAAGATTCCTTTCCAATTTCATGGCAACAATTTCATCATACATATCAGAGACATCCTCTGAAAGTTAACTTATTTCAATTTCTAATATTCGGCCAATTACAAGCCCAAATAATGATTAATTTGGGCATCTTTAATCCCTGGAATGAATTTTCTTCAATTTCTCATGGAATTTCCCCATGAATTCTTTCCCAATTTCATAGGAAGACTTTTTTCAAACACATCAGAGACATTCTCTGAAATTTAAATTTCTACAAATTATATCTCCAGTGTTCTACTAGTTGGCCCATGCAAGCTCAATATTGAACCTTGAGCTCTGATACCGCAATGTAACGTCCCATCCCCAAGTTGGGCCATGCCACACAAAATTTCATCTTCTATCACAACTAAATTTATGATTTCTTGGAATTCTTCTCATTATGGCTCTGATATCACAATGTATTGTTTCTCATTGCCAACAAACTAAGAATAAGTTATGATACAATCATTACCTGAAACTCCCTGCATATGCTACAATATGAAGTTCTAACAACAACCACACATGCATAAATATGCACAGTTACAACAAATAGATTAAAAATATTACACAGAGTAAACAACATGTAATTACACATAAGAACACTTATGTTTTATGTAAATCACCAACTGTGTGCAGACCTCAAATGTTCCTCCCAACCATAGACTATGATGGTCATAAATTCTTAGCAGTAGGTCACCCCTGAGTTGAGACTATAACTCCACTAGGAAAGTCTTCCTAGGCCAAACTAAGGCCTATCAAACAATAATTAATCTCAATTCAAGGTACCAACTGTTGCAACTATCTTACAACATCGCATTTCTCACATGCATGTCCAACCCCAGGAAGTGTACCCCTTCTCTGCTCAACAACCCTTTGACTGTCCCACTTCCCTTTCGGGGCTTCTGCAATAGGTTGAATAGAAAGTCTCAGAGCTTTGCAACTATTTTCCCAACGCACTAGCAAACAAAGCTCAACAATTCTCTCACCATAGGGTTCTCTCATAGGCTTGACAACCTACCTCTTCAGGTGCACATGGGTCTAACAACCCTCTTCTTCAGTTCCCAGATCTCAGAATACTCCTTCCCAACAAATCTCCAAAGCTTTCTTCCCAAGTACAGGTACGAAAATTGTGATTGTCGTAAAGTACAGATGGCAAGAGTCTAAGGTTCGAATAATCAGAGAATGATGATGATATAACAATGATGAAGAGATCCCACAAACTCACTAAGTATCTCATATAAGTATGCTTCCAAACAACATGACAAGTGGCACAAGAGTACCACTTTCTCTCTCTTGAAAATGTGTCCTTCCCCAAGGACTTAGGATGAAAACATAAGCATATCAAAACTTAGGCTTGGAATTTTTAAGGAATAATTTATTATATTCCTTGGCTTATCCCCCTAGCTTAAACCCCTCTCTTAATTCCCTTAGACCCCCTTTCCTCTAGTGAAGTTCTATCTGACCATACTCTTCTTGTCTAGTTGGTCTGTAGCAATGATATATTTTATTAATAATATGAGTGATACATATTAAAATGATAGGCTCACTGGATTTTTAGCATTCTGACTCTCCATCCTTGAAGCCACACAAGCACTCTGGCCTCAACGCATATTTACAATGGCACTCAAGCCCAAAATATCTTGGCTCACCAGCCTATATGTACATTTATAACTTGGGATTAGTCCTAGGGTTATTACACAATAGCCCAATCTACCTAACTAAACCTCTTACAAGAAGAATGGGATAAGGTTAGTATCATATTCTTTCCCATGTATGTTTATTTATACTCTTACAAGACAATATGAGTGGTCCTTTTGTACCTATTTATGAAAAATAAACCATGGAACGTGAGGGCATCAAGGAGGGAAGAAAACCCTACTTCCACTTTATAGTTCCTTACTTCCCAAGATCTTGTATGGTTATATCTAGTTGAGAGAAGTATTGATATCTATAGTGGGATCCAAGAGCCTAGACATAATCAAATAAAACACACCTCACATAGATATTGAAAAGACAAATGGAAAGTTGCATAAACAACTTAATATCACAATTCTAATATCTAGCTTTATTAAAATGAAACAAATAGGCATGCAATGAACTCATAAATGATGGGGGAAGCAAGAAAAAGACTCTATTGAATGAAGAGAAAGATGACTATAGTGGATACACCAATTGTGATGAGCAAGTGACTCATATGTCCTCCTCCTCATTGGGTTTATCCTTCTAGGCCATTTCTCTTCTCTTTTTTAGCAAACTAACATGATCTTGATACGTGCATATCTTCCAAAGAAAGTGTAGCAAGGAAAGTAGTGGATCTGTATGCAATGAGGTAGTGTAATGGTTCACAAAAATCAAGATACATAACCATTTCCCATGCCTGGTGTTTATAAGTTTTCTAGTGCGTGAATATTCTTAGTGAAGCTCTCAAGGAGGGTCACACTCATCCTACGATGATCTCCTACAATGATCTAGCCTAATTTAGACCTATCCACATACATGTTTCAAGTGTCATTATTTCACTACTTTTGTCACTTGCATAGGTCAATGCAGTTATTAATTGAAGTATTGATTCATTGGTGTGGCCTTTAAAGAATAAATCATGCTAAAGATTAAAACTTGATGATTCTTTTTTTTTACCAATCCAACCATTAGGAGGCATAATTATTATTTTTTTAGGACTTTTCCTAAGATTATCTAAGTTATATATTTGTCTATATATGTTAATTATTGATTTTGCTAGTAGGCAAGATTTGATCACTTTGTGATTACTTTAGTAGTCTAACAAGCCCCACTTGCTCCAATTCTCCAATTAGTTCAATTTCCCCAATTAACCAATTATCCCAATTTCCCCAATTGACCCAATTAGTATCAATTTCCCCATTTACACAATTAGCCCCACTAAGCCCACAATAAGCGATATTTTCCTAACTAACCCACTTTGACTAATTTCCATACTTGCCTAATTATCTAAATTCACCTTATTTCACTAATTAACTCAAATTAGACCTAAATTCCCTAAGTAATCAATTACTCAAATTACCTTAGCTTTCCCAATTAGCTCCACTTTCCCCAATTATCCAAATGGTCCAAATTACCCAGAATTGCTCCAATTGCTCAATTATATGGGTAATCAATCCTAATTACAAAATTATCTCAAGTAGCCCCACATATCCAAATTTCCCAATAGTCCAATTTCCCCAATTTGTCATAGTTAACCCCAGTGGTATAATCAAACCTAATTAATCCCAATTATCCCACATGCCCCAGTTTGATAATTAAACCTAATTAATCCCATATATCCCACATGCCTTGATTTCTTAATCATCATTATTTCCCCAATTAACTATGATTAATTTCCCAATTATCCCTAATTTATTAATAATTCCAATTTCTCTAATTTTGCCAATTTACCTAATGTTGCCAATTTGTGAAATTTACCCCACTTGCATAAATTGCTTATTATCCCCAATTACCCAAATTTGGATAATTTGCCACTTTTCCTAATTTTCCTCAATTGCCCCAATTACCCCAATTACCACCCTAATTAGTCCAATTAGCTTAATTTTCCCAATTAACCCAAGTACCCTCATTTTCCCCAAATTATACAAATTGCCCCAATGTCCCAATTATCCACAAATATCTCAAATATTCCAACATTTCCAATTATCCACAAATGATCAAATATCCCAATTTTCCCCACTTTCCCCAATTGTGCAAATTACCTAATTGTTTCAATTTTCCCCAATTTACCGATTATCCTCTATTATCCCAATTACTCAGTTACCTAAATTTGCCCCAACTACTCAATTATACCAAATTAGCCCCACTTGCCTAGTTATCCCAATTGCCCCAATTAACTGCAATTATTTCTAGTTGCCCCAATTTCTCCAATTTTCCAATTTGTCGACCTTACCCAAGTATCCCACTTAGCCCAATTTCCTACCAAGCCCAATTCATAGAATTATGCCAATTAACCCCAATTTCCCCAATTATCCCCAACTGCCTCAATTTCCCAATTTGACCAATTATCCTAATTTTCTCAATTATACCCACATGCCACAATTGTCCAATCGGACCAATCATGACACTTTCCCCAATTATCCCCAACTTCCCCATTTCTCAATTAGTCTGAATTACCTAAGTAGTCTCAATTGCTCAAATTTTCCCATTTATCTCAATTAACTCAATTAACCTTAATTGCCCCAATCAGCACATTTTTCCCAAATAACCCAATTTGACCCAATTTCCCAATTAAGACAATTATGGGAATGGCCCCAGTTATCCCCATTTTCCCAATTGTAGTCAATCAACCAACTAGCTCAAATTTTTAGATCCCTTGAATATCATTCCAATAATTAAACAACACAAACAAATAGGTCAAAGTGAAAAATTATAGCTAATCAAGTCAAAGGATTCATTTTGTATTCAAAAACCAACATGATGGTTAGAAAAGAGACCGCCACCTTTACATAATTTTATATATAACTACTAGTGACATTAACTTTGTCCACGATTTTATGACCTTTTATTAGAGAATTCAAATTATTATTGCCAAAAGGCTTTGATTGCATCTTAAAAAAAATCATAAGACTCAAAAAAATCAAAGATATACTCATGTTGAATCTACATACATCCAACATTTCTAACCAATTTTCAATGTCCACATAGTCTCAATCCATTTGTGTTAAATTGCAAGGTCATGCAAACAAAATATAGTCATTCTAATGCATTCCATTAAGATCCTTAATCTTCCTTTATCATGGATTGCATCATATACAAATAGAAAATAACAACTACCTTTCATTTTTATGTGGAAGTGGGATTCCTTGTATCTTCTCCAAGTCGAATTTCCACTTAAGAAAACAACCCAAAGCTAAGGAATACCTTCTATTAATAATCCGATATAAACTAACCTATTTTGATTTGCTATTGTTAGTTATAAAAAATATCCCCAAGAAGTATTTCAACAACTTGTAAACGTGAGGGGTGATACTAACACCCATAACATCACAATTATTCGGTCCATTTCACTTGATGGTATGATTTTATGAAATCACTTTTAATAAAAACAATATTTAAAACTTGGCCAATGACTCTTGTTTGACTTCAATAATGATTATGTTTTGGGATATATCTACCATTCTTGTATAAAGTTCTTACACTCGTAAAAAGTGCTTCTTTTAACTATTAATAATTTGCAATATGTACATGAACTATTTTTACAAAACAAAAGGGTAAACTAAAGTGATAGTGTAAAAAACAAAAGGGTAAACTAAAGTGGCAATCACTAGTAACATTAGCCTTAAAGAGCCTCAAAAAAAACTTCAAAATGTCTTAACAATCAAATATATATCAAAGACATCATAGTGCTACTTGTTGCGAGTGGAAATATCCAAGGGTTTAAAAATCAAGAGGGCCATAACCACAAAAAGTAAAAGCATGTTCATAAAAGTAAAAGATTATGCATCTACCAAGATCAGGGTAGTCCTTTCCATTATTCTATGACCATACCATAGCTTGATTGTAGGTTTGGGCTTTCGTGCATCCACCTCACATCTATCATTCTCGTATTTTAGGAGCATTTTAGCTTTAGATATTTTGGGGGGAGAATGTAAAATTTATCATTTAGTGGTTTCGTTTAGAGGGTGTCAAGGCCATATGATGTGTCATTTATGGTGCTTTGTAACAAACCTAGCAAGGGTTGTGCTTGTGCTACTCTACACTTTGTTGGTACTACTATGAATAGGTCGAGGGAGACAAAGAATGTGAAAAAGGTTCCCAACTCATGGTAAAGGGTTCTCCACCCAATAATACAAATTAGTTAGATAGGCAACATCCAACTCAACATTTTGGGCCTACACATGGATCTGCAAAGAAAGATTGTCCCAAACCACTATAGGGTAGAAGGGAGTGCTCACTTATGGTTCAACATATTAAGAAAGACCAAACCTAGATTCTAAAGAGGGTGGTATATAAGTGCATCTTTGTTTTCCTAGGACATCTTGATGTACTTGCCTATATGCATCATTTTGTCTAGAGAAATTTGTGGTGATTTCTCTATATTGGTTTGAAGGTGTCAGACCAAACCTTTGACCGCACATCATCACAATGACATACATGCTAACCCCAGACATATCCAAAGCAATGCACCTCACACCCATTGGACTACCTCCTAGTTTCAACAAAATAGTCAAAGTTCTATCCAAAGCTTCTCTCATTTCACATTGGATGGTAAGAGAGTACGACTCCCTCTCTCCTATGTTAACCCACNCCCCCCCCTCCCAGATCATACAACCATATCCCACTATGGTGCCCAATGACTCCAATAATGAGCCAACACCCTAATTTCCCCCTTCACCCTCAATCATCAAGACCGAGAGACTTTGACATCATCCTCATCTCTCTCCCTCTCTTTCTTGATCAACACTGAGATGTCCAATCTCGAACTCTCACTTTGTATCATTGTACCTATGACACTGTTATATTTCTTTTGGGTTTGGTTTTAGTTAGGCCTAGTGATTAGCTTAGCTTTTTTTCCAAATGAAAAATTTCTCTTTGTATTAGAATTGGAGTTTATCCAAGTAAGATACAAAATAGTGTCCAATCCATGATTTTGCCATGCCTATCAAAGCTACAAATGGAGAGTCCAAATCAAGATGAAGAATGTTCCAACTGTGCAGAACTATGGTTGCAAATAGTACAATGAAAGGCGAGCATCAAATGACAAATGAACAACAAACAAAAAGCTAGAATATAGTAATACTATGAGTAGTGCCCTCAAGTCCATCTACCCCGAGATGATAGGTTAAGATACCGGAAAGCTCCAGGAAATCTTTTTTGGACAAAATATCAGCATCCAAATTTAGCTCTATGTAAATGTGTGAGAATATGATTTGTGAGAAGGTTTGAGTTAGATCTAGTATTCTATCCTTCCAGCATTCCAAATCCGAAACATGAAGCTTTCCTCTTCTATTTAACCAGTCAATAATAATTTTGGAATCTCCTCTTAAGTGAAGATCCAAAATATTGTGACGAGTAGCCAGGTAAATGGAGGCCCATGCTCCAAGAATCTCTACTTTAGTGTTAGTCCCAAAGCCACAATTTAAGTTCCATGTGATCTGAGAGCCATCACAAAAAAATAACATCCCACGGGCCCCACAAAGTGAACCTGAGTTTTGTGAGGCCCCATCAAACCAAGCACAGTTCCCGCCCATCTGATAGCTAGACACTTATGTAGGTTGCACTTTTTCTTTCTCTTTCTTTATCCTTCAATGTTACTTAGGTGTTTCTTTTGCACTCTCACGTTGTATTTACACTAGATGTATCATTTAGTCCAATTTATCTACCTTTATGGTAATTTGTCAAAGACTAATAAATTATCTTATCTTATCATTACCTTATCATTATTTTATCTAAAGTCTGCAAAGTTTTGTTTGGAAACATTTGTTAGAGGGGACAATGTTTTTTTTCTCTAACTTATTGCTCAAATATATCTATAATGTTATCCTGGAGTGACATGGGATTTGGGAATCATTCTAATAATTTTCTCCTTTCGAATATTATTAATAGAATGTCTACAATTTTCAACCTTCACATGTTCACAAAAATTAATTCACTCTGATATTATGTAAATAAGAACCTCAAAGTGGAAAAGTTCCTACCTTTATTTTAGAGGGAGGTGAGTTGCGGAAATGCATAAGTGGGGGAAGAAAACAATGATTTGCATATGATGAGTGCATTTAACATCAAGAAGGAAAATCATTTTTTTGCATTTGCATTGTATTATTGCAATGGAAAGAGAAAAGTTCAAAGAGTATGAAGAACTTGCCCTTGTCTCATACAATGTTATAGAGATGAAGAAATGTCATCCCAGTGATAGATATACATGACACCAACCTTTTAAGCACTAAATATAATAAAAAAATCTACATATAGACAAACGAGATAGAGAAAAAATCCATCATCACCCAAGAGTGTGACCTAGTTTATAACAAGGTTGTGCATTGCAAGGTTTATAACAAGGTGTTGCAAGTTTGAAAGTAGTTCCTTATAATAGTAAAAAGGAAATGCTATGAACACTAAGATGCATCCCTAGAGAATACAAGGATAGATTCCCAACAACTTATAAATTCCATCAAATTTGAAATGAATGCAAATATTTTCAATATTGCAAAGATAATTTTTTGTGTTATATTTCTACTTCGTAGTGAAGAAGTCATTTTCTATATATACCAAGTAAAGAGGGAATTTGAAACAAAAATACCAAGAAATCCCCAACCATTGATCCAAAGCAAACTCTCTTGGCTATCAAACAATTCCTAAACATATAGAATATAATTTTACTAAAAACAATTATTTAAAAATGCCAAGTTTACAACCCATCGACACAAGTATTCCACAATACAACCTCTCATACGAAGAATCATAAATTCACAAAGAAATATCACAACGTACATAACCATAATGTTACCAATGTTGCCTCTTACATAAGGTGTGATGTTTTCCTTTCAATTGAAGTTGCAATTTATGGTGTTTTTTATACTAGCCTAAATCATTTTGTCCTACTCATATTCTTCTTTCTTATGTTGTTGCTACTTGGTTATAAGTTCACCCTCCTTATTAGCATCATGTAAAGTTGTCTCTTCACATGCATCTAACTCCATGTCTATCAAAAATCAAACTACCCTAGTGGCAACATAGATTCCAATGCCTTCCACTATTCTAGGGAGAATGATCCACAATCTAGAAACTTAACATTGACATGAATGTACAAACAACATTTCATGAAAGGCCTTTGACATCGAGGAATACCTTCATCATTTATGGCATTATATTGACCTACATAATGATGTGAATATGATAAATGTGACATAATGGAATGCAAGTTAAGTTGCTATGACTTTCTATTAAGATGAATATAGAGTGTTTAATAAAACATCTACTGCAACTGAAAGGGTTTCAAAAGTTGCATATTTCAAGTAAAAATGGGAAGTGCTACAACAAAATATAGCACCCCTTTATGATGTAAACTCCTAAGCATCAAGGGGCTAGTTTTTTGCATTCAAGAAGGCTACCCATTGTCACCACAGTAACGCTTCCTCACGCTTATGGTTGGCTATTCACCAACTCAAGGGGGATTTCATAAAGATAAGGTTGCTAAAGCTATGGAGTGGA
>ML795707.1:182242-197542 GCA_009831015.1 Picea engelmannii | reverse complement strand
AAAAAATGTTGCTTTGGTAAAATAAAGAAATATAAAAGTCTCCAGCAAAAAAGAACAATAAATAAGAAAAGTATTTAATGGGTTTGCATAAAACTCCCAAATTCACCAGAAAGGGTTTCAGGAAATTATTTACAGAAAAACAAAAGCCACATTGTCTTACATGCAAAAGTTCACATTGTTAAGGTTTAAGTTATTATTGAGTTTCTTTTCATTTCATTAGATAACAATAGGATAGATAGGATCACTGAGAAATACACAATCACAAGAGACACATCATTTATCCTGGGAAACCCTCATGGGGGAGAAAACCCAGCAAAAACTTCCTTAATATAGATAGCCAATACAATGCCAAGAGATAACTCAAACAAATACAGAAAGTCCTCTCCCAAGAATGTGCCTCTCTCTCTCTTCTTTCTTCTCCAACTGCAGATCCGAACTTGTGCTCTGATGAACAAGTGAGTGTGTCCAAATGAGGCGCTAGCCTCTTTATTTATACAATCTGGCAAGTGACTTTTCACTAGTAGGGTCGACTTCTCAATCTGGGTGGTTATAACCACCTTTAATTAATCTGGGGGTCAACTTCTCATTCTTCCTATTACAATTAGGGTTTTACCAATCCGCAAAAAGGGATTTGGTTATTTACAATACCCGACATGACCAATCCGCAAAGGGGGATTGATGTAATGAATAATATATCAATAATAAATAGAATACTCTTTGCAGTTACATTATTTCAACACCCCCCCCCCCCTTAACAAGAAGGGTATTCTACAATAGCATTAGGTGAGAGAGAGGACAACATCATCAACATCATCAGGTGAGTGAGAGGACAACATCATCATCAACATCTTGGAACACTAACTAACGTATCTATAAATCATCAGAAATTTTTCTCATCAGCAACATCGTCATTCACAGTGGAATGAAATAATCATCTGCATCAATATGGATTAGTATAAAACTAATACATCATCATCACAGCACGAGGCTGGAACATCATCACAACACGAGGCTAGCACATCATCACAGCATGAGGCTGGCACACTACACAACAATTAAGCTGGGATCACAACACAACAGTTAAGCTGGAATCACAACACAACAATTAAGATGGAATCACAGCACAACAATTAAGCTGGCATCATCAATTAAGTTGGAATCTCAACACAACAATTAAGTTGGCATCAACAATTAAGATGGAATCTCAACGCAACAATTAAGTTGGAATCTCAACACAACAATTAAGTTGGAAGCACAGCACTCGGTTGGCATCTCAACACAACAATTAAGCTGGAAGCACAACACTCGGTTGGCATCTCAACACAGCAATTAAGTTGGAAGCACAACACTCGACTAGCATCTCAACACAACAATTAAGCTGGAAGCACAACACTAGGTTGACATATCAACACAGCACTACTGCCCCTATCAAGGGAGGTCCTTTCAGACTATACCAAGCTTATCTCGAAAGTGCTCAAACTTTACACGATATAGAGGCTTGGTCAACACATCGGCAATCTGTTCATCCGTGCTAACATATTGGAGCTTTATGGCTCCTCTTTGCACCATGTCACGGATGTAATGGTATCGGATCTCTATGTGTTTCGACTTGTCATGAAATACATGATTCTCTATCATCTTTATGTAGCTCTGGTTATCACATAGGATCGTGGTTGATTCCATCTCTATGTCGAATAGACCAGTCAACAACTTACGAAGCCATATGGCTTCACAACTGGCAGAACATGCATCAATGTATTCTGCTTCCGCTATACTGAGAGCAATGCTTGATTGCTTCCTACTCTGCCATGAGATCATGGTTGATTCCAAACTGAAACAACATCCTGAAGTGCTCTTCCTGTCAAAGACACTTCCAGCCCAATCTGAATTACTGTACCCACTCAGTGTGAAATTATGATCTCCATCATAACTGAGACCATAATCTAATGTACCCTTAAGTTACCTCATCACATGTTTTGCAGCAACTACGTGAACATGTCTGGGTTCTACCAGAAGCTGACTCAAGGTGTTCACGGCAAAACAGATATATGGTTTGGTGTTTGTCAGATACATCAGCGATCCAATGATCTATCTATATAGCGTGGCATCAATCAATTCTGACGAAGTGTCAACCAGAAGCTTCAGCTTCGTTTCCATGGGTGTATTCATGGAATTGCACTCCAACATATCAAATCTCTTCAGGATTTCAACTACATACTTCCCTTGGTTAAGGAAGATTCTTTCTGGGCTCTGTCATACCTCAAGACCTAAGAAATAATGCATTAGGACAAGGTCTTTCATCTCAAATAATGAAGCGAGCTTCTTCTTACATTCGGTGATGAGCTTTTCTTCTCCAGTTAAGAATAATTCATCCACATACAGCAGCAATATCACCAGCTCATCATTCATAACCTTGAAGTAGAGGTTAGAATCAGCTTTACTCTTGGTAAAGCCCAGACTCGTCAGAAAACTATCTATCCTTCCATACAAAGCTCTAGGAGCTTGCTTCAACCCATATAGAGCCTTCTTCAACTTGCAGACATGAGTCTTCATGTCTTCAACTTCAAATCCTTGAGGTTGTTCTATATACACTTCTTCTTCGATGACACCATTTAGGAAGGTTGTCTTTACGTCCATCTAGTGTAACTTCCACTTCATCTTAGCTGCAAGGGCTATGATGGTTCTGATCGAAGTGTATCTGGCTACAAGAGCGAATGTCTCTTCATAGTCAATGCCTTCCTTTTAAGAAAATCCACGAGCGACAAACCTTGCTTTATACTTCTCAATACTTCCATTAGCAGCATGTTTTATTTTGAAAATCCATTTGGAAGATACCACATCCTTGCTCTTCAGTCTAGGAACTATTTCCCATACATCATTCTTTATTATGGATTGGTATTCTTCCGTCATGGCATCTGCCCATTCTTTCTTCTCAATGGCTTATTCAAAGCAGGTAGGCTCCTTCTCTAGGAGATCACACATCAAAGCCATATAACTGGAGAATGTCTTAGGTCTCTTCACATGTCTCGTGGTTCCTTTAGGAACACCATACTTCTCTCCATCTTGAATAAGCTCCCTAGCCCAAGCATGATTTCTCTTATGGGAGATTGTCATCTAAGGGGGTTCTTGAAATTCTACTATGTCATGATCTTCTAGAATTTCCTCATCAGGGGAAGTTAGGACTTCCCTTACTGGTTCTGCAATTTTGGGAACTTCCCTCACTGCAACTCTGGGAGCTACAGGTTCCTCTTCATATACTTCTTCAAGCGAGCATCTTCTAGATTTCTTGAGTGCTGCATCTTCATTAAAGATCACATCCATGTTGATCTCAATATGATGATGACTTGGTATATAAACCCTAAAGGCCTTGGAGACTTCACAATATCCAACAAATATTCCCTTCTTTTCTGAAGGGTCCAACTTGTTTTTCTTCTCTTTCAAAATATGTACAAATACTCGACAACCAAATATTTTGAGATGGCTTACTTCTGGCTTCTTTTCAGAAAACATCTTTTTAGGGGTCTTGAACCCAAGTGCACTATGGGAAAATCAGTTTTGTACATATATTGTTGTTTTTGTTTCTTCTGCCCATAAGCACATTGGAAGATCTTGATCATGGATCATGGTCTTCACTGTTTCCATTATCGTTATGTTCTTTCTTTCTGCCACACCGTTTTGTTGAGGATTATAAGGAGTGGTGAGCTCCCTCTTAATCCCGGCATATTTGCAATAGTTTACAAACTCTTTTGAGGTGTATTCTCCTCCATTATCTGACCTGAGTATTTTGATATTTCTTTCAGAAAGATTCTCTATCAAAGCTTTGAATTCCTTGAATTTACTGAACACTTCATCTTTTGATTTCAACAAGTAAACCCAGGTTTTATGAGAATAATCATCAATAAAAGATACATAGTATACATACCCACTGATGGAGGATGATGGCATTGGGCCACACACGTCTGAGGGAATGAATTCTAGTACTCCTTCTGCTTTGTTGTCTCTCTTTGGAAAGGGGTTCTTGATGTTCTTCCCTTGTGCACATCCATCGCACACACCTTCATGGTCAACCTTGAGTTCTGGTAGACCTGTGACTGCCTTGCATATATACGGTAATGCCTTGTAGTTGGTGTGTGCTAATCTTCTATGCCAAAGTTCACATGGATTCTCAATGGCATGGGTCATGGCTACTTCTGAGTGACCCTTTAGTTTATACAAGCCACCTTCTTCTTTTCCACTGACGATTGCTTCTTTCATGGTTTCTCCTTTAGCCCACATAAGAACTTCTCCATCTATAAAGGCAATTCTGAAGCCTTTCTTTTCTAAAGCTGATATGGAGAGTAGGTTCTTTGTCAAACCTGGTACATAAAGTACATCCTTCATCTTCATTGAGTTCCCTGAATTAAGCTTTTATTTTGATTCTCCCACTCCCTTGATAGGGTATTGATAATCATCTCCAAGTGTAACTTTCTGAGAAAACTTATTTTCTGAAATGCAAGAGAAAATATCTCTTTGACCTGTCATGTGCTTGGAAGCACCACTATCAATGAGCCAAGTGTCCTCTCCAGGTGTTACCGATCCTGAGAGGGTCGAGATTAAGACATAGTCTTTGATTTGTTCTCTTAACATCTTTGCGGGTGGCTCTTCATCTTCAACTGCATGGGCATGATGTCTTTTGTTTTTCCTCTTGTATTCTTCTCGTCTAGCTGGACAATGTCTCGCAATATGTCCCATCTTGTCACAATGGTAGCATTGGACAGATGAGTAATCTCTTTCTTTTCTTTGTCCTTTCTTCTGGAATCTCTTTGGTTGAGATTCTTTATGACTGAATTTGCTTTGGGGGTGAGACTCTTTATGAGTTTCTTTCTGGAAGTAAGACTTCTTTCTTCCTCCTTTAGTGTGAGTAGTTAGGGCTTGATCTTCATCTCTTGATAGTAAAGCTTCTCGGTTAGCTACTCTTGTTTCTTGTTGAATACATTCTTCCCAAAGACTATCAAATTTTAGTTTCTTCGTTCTAGCACAAATAGTTTGGATGAATGCATCCCAAGGTCTTGTGAGACCATTAAGGGCCATCATTATAAGTTCATCTTCGTCTATATCGCTTCCAGTTGTTCTTTGAACTGAGATATTCTGAAGAAATATTCTTGGATTGATTCTCCTCTATGCATCCTTGTATTCTTGAGCTGAGTTCTTAGATTCATCTTCCGGTTTATGTTATTTCCTTCATATAGTCTGGTTAGGGAATCAAACATTTCTTTTGGAGTCTTCTTTGATGACACTTGAGGAATCAAGTGATCTTTGATCAAATCCGTAATGATTATTTTGGCCCTAATTATGTCCT
This sequence comes from Picea engelmannii, assembly GCA_009831015.1. Lineage (NCBI taxonomy): Eukaryota > Viridiplantae > Streptophyta > Pinopsida > Pinales > Pinaceae > Picea > Picea engelmannii. The sequence goes on along the minus strand of ML795707.1, from coordinate 192,204 downwards.
TGTGGTGTTTTTCTTTATCTGCAGCATCGGCGGGTTCTGGAACTTATTCTTTGACGAATCTTGCTAGGTCATTCTCTTCAAGAATGAAACCAATCCCATACTTCCAGGCACGGAAGTTTTCAACACCTTCCAGCTTGTCAACAAGCTTAGTGCTTGCAGACAACTTTTACCTGGGGCTAGGAAAATGACCAAAAATGAAAATGCTCAAAATTAAATTCTGAACTTACTAGGAAGTGCGTTCGGCTGAGGCGAGTAGCCTGGTGTGGTTAGGCTTCAGAAATTCCAACTTTTACCCTTCCAAACTTGATCTGCGGATTTCTTAACTGGTGCTTCTGGTTTTCTGGTACTTCTAGTACTCTGGTACTTTTGGTTTTATGGTTTTCTAGTACTTTATGAAAACTAGGGTTTCACTTTCTAGGAGATCTAGCCACTGAAAAGTTGTGTTGAGGATGCCAAAGTGATCCTTGAGGAAGGGCGCACTTTTCTAGATGGTTTTGGGGCTGAAATACTTCTTCAACAAAAAGCCCTAGTTTGCATGTACGGCAACAGTGACGTTTTTCACTTTCTCTTGTGAAAGATGCTCTCTTCAACTTAGCTCTGATACCATGTTAAGGTTTAAGCTATTATTGAGTTTCTTTTCATTTCATTAGATAACAATAGCATAGATAGGATCACTGAGAAATACACAATCACAAGAGACACATCATTTATCCTGGGAAACCCTCATGGGGGAGAAAACCCAACAAAAACTTTCTTAATATAGATAGCCAATACAATGCCAAGAGATAACTCAAACAAATACAGAAAGTCCTCTCCCAATAATGTGCCTCTCTCTCTCTTATTTCTTCTCCAACTGCGGCTTTGAACTTTTGCTCTGATGAACAAGTGAGTGTGTGTCCAAATGAGGCGCTGGCCTCTTTATTTATACAATCTGACAAGTGATTTTTCACTGGCAGGGCCAACTTCTCAATCTGGGTGGTTATAACCACCTTTAATTAATCTCGGGGTTGACTTCTCATTCTGCCTATTACAATTAGGGTTTTACCAATCCGTAAAAGGGGATTTGGTTATTTACAATACCCGACATGATCAATCTGCAAAAGGGGATTGATCTAATGAATAATATATCAATAGTAAATAGAATACTCTTTGCAGTTACATTATTTCAACACACATGCATATCATTTTAAAGATGCACAATAACTAGCATCAAAACTACAAACTATTTGATACTGGCAATGTATATTCTATCAAACAAGAATATTAAATGCAGAGATCCTCTGGACTATCAAATTAGAAAGCGGGATTTAAAGGTTTTTTTTACTCGAAATATATATCCTGGGGAAATCCATTGGGCACTTCTCCTCATTCTGAGGATGGTACCCAAGGTAAATTGGATTCTGCTGAAGCTCAAGACTTGTCAACAATCTCATGATCATCATGATATTCAACAAACGGCTCACAAAGATCATCATATCACAACATGGGATTTGACCCAAGTGAAGAGGATAACTATTTTCCTCACAACCACTCAGACTAGACCCACTTGACATGATTAAAAGGTTATACATTATATACATTTTGTTTAGAAAGTTAATAACAGAAACTTATCAAGAGAGGATCATTTCAGTTCCAGTACAAGAAAGTATTATAGTAACTTTAACTTGGGAATAAAATCACAAATAACATGAGAGCTCTATGAAATAGAATATGGGCAGATTGGGGTAAAGAGGCATTCATAGAAAAGATGATTCATACACTTTTACATTTAAACTAGTTTCAACTTTCCTTCTAAACTACATAAGTTGTATTTGTGATCCTATTGAACTTAAATACATGGGAAATACATGTAGATACTGAAATAAAATGTAGGCATAAAGACATAGTTTTTTCAACATTTAGATAATTGAACTATATCAAATGATAGAAGACATAAGAATAAACCATAGATCGTACATACAGAATCCATAATAGAGCCATAAACTCAGGAGTCAGAAATTCTGTAATTTTATCATATAATCTCATCAAAAGGCATTACATAGATAATATGAAATCATGACACTAAAACATAAGATTAACATACTATCATATTATAAATGGAATGGAAATGGAAAATACAAAAAAGGGTAGATTTATTGAAAAACCTCATGAGTGACAAGTCATGGCCCATGGGCTATATCTCGTTTCCTGAATCTTACCCATATCATCAAGAAATGCATCCCATATCTTTGTCCTTCCCCTCAACCATTCTTCCCCAGCACTGTATATAAGACAAAGGTTCGTGTGCACGTACACCGCTGTCTCTGCTTTGGACTGCTCAAGCACAATTTTCTTTTAATTTTTCTGAAAATTTGGAAAAATTTTGGGGTACTACATATGTCAGAAACATAGGATCCATAGGTTTGGTACATGTAGGCGCTATTCCACCTATCTCGTTTCCTGATAATTTTAAGTTGGGAATAGAATTGCAAATAATATGAGAGTTCTCTACATTGAGATTTTTGTTTGAATATGGTACTATCACAAAAAAATTAAAGTCAGAATGAGCAATAACAGCAATACCCATAACTCTCTCCTGACTACTCAAGGATGCACAATAACATATCTTATCCAACAAAACAATTTATCCAGTACAGAACTCCCAATTCATTAAAACCTGCTCAAAGGAGATATGTACCAGGAAAGCCTATCGCCACACTCCATCAACTCCATCATCCATGATAAACCAAAGCCACTGATAACTGAATCCATGGAAAACTCCATCATCCATGATAAACCAAAGCCACTGATAACTGAATCCATGGAAATTTGATCCAATCTGCTCTCTTGCCTGAGATAAGTGAGAAATTTGATCCAATCTGCTCTCTTGCCTGAGATAAGTGAGTAGGGTAAACCCACTTAATGAGTTAAAACATGTAACAAAAGCTAAGAAGATTGTGAACTCTTTGAGGAAAGACGAGAAGATTCACTCTTAGCAAGATGATAAAGAAGAGGGATATGTGAAAAGGAAACTTCACCAGAAAAAGCGTATAAGACCCTACAAACAACAGGTAACCAAACAGTAGCTCAAGTACATCGCATATACATTCCAACAGGCCATTGACATGACTACAGGTGATTTAAGTACATAATGGTACAACAAGGTTAATACTATTATAGTATGTCGCATGTAAATTCCAGCAGAACAATGCTATAAGTTTATAACACTATCATAGTGATAAAGAAGGACTGACTAACTAAATGGTACAACAATGTTAGGGTGGGTCAATGACCAATCCAACTAACCCAATGAAATTAGCAAATGAATAACCCAATTAAGGCTTTGTAGATTAATGTACTATGGAAAATTGTCCAAGAGACCTCGTGAAAATCTAAAAGCTTTGTTACGTGCTCTAACTTGATTCCAATGTATGTGGTTAGAAAGTATGAACAAGCAACTCAGAAATCCCTTACATGGACAAAAAGGCAGAATCTAAAAATGTTTGCATGGCATCTAAAGGAGTAGACAACTTTTCCACAATTTAATGTAAAAATAAATATAAACCCTTAATCACCTAACAGTGCCAGCTTGTGGATAAAACCAGAACATAATAGTGCAGATTGTCAGTTAGCAATTTTGTATTGATAAGAAATTCAATGGTGACTATTCAATGTTCTATAAACTCCGTGAAAGATGCAAAGATTTTCTTGCATATATCTGGGGAAGACTTGATTAATGAGATATTCAAAAAAATATGACTGCTTAATATCATATATTCAAAACCAAACATGTATGGAGAATTAAGAAATTGTCTAGTAATAACTTGAGGGGGTTTCTACACTTCCCACTAACTACAAAATATCATATACATTAAAAAATTAAACAAATCTAGACTATGAAGAAATTCAAAATTGTTTGGTAATAACCTGAGATGGTTGTTGTTCTTCCCATCCCATAACCACTAATACTCGAGCAAACTACTAGCCACAAAGAGAAAACCTAACACTCGTTATAAAATATAGAGATGTACGGGGCTTCTGCTTGTCATCCCTAAGCCACTACCACTTACGAATAACAACGAAAGGAAATGTTACACACCCCTAAAGTTTGAATATAGCTTGAAAAATAGAGGCATGCGCCCGGAATTGCTTTTAGTATTTATTAACCACTGACACTAAATAGTAGGAGCATGCATCGCACAGACTACTAATTCAAATCTCCTGAAAGGAATCTTAAGCGTCCTAATAATTTGGCATCAGAAGTATCAAGCCAGGACCATAAGTCTGAAGAACTATTAATAAGAGAAAACAGGAGGCTGCAAATTGTTTTTAATAAGTGTTGAGAGAACTGCTTCAAAGCACTTTAGCAATTTCAAAAATACAAATTCAAGAGGACTCCCATAAAAATTGGCCAAAAGCCAGTCAAGAAAATGAATCTAAATTCTTTGAACGCAATTAAAGATTAGCTGTTCAAAGTCGTTGAAGCCCAAGACCATTGAAAATATATCATTAATGACATCAAAAAATAAGTATTTTAAAAGAAAAAAACATCATGCATTTTGAAAGCCAGGTATAAGAATATTGGGAAAATGCAGGGACAACAAGAATTTACAGATGCAACAAATTTGTAGAGGAGGAAATCTAATTTCTTTTAGATATAGAAGAGTTATAAAAAAGAACATAAGAATTTCAACAGATCAGTGTCGAAAAAGAAGAAGAAGAAAATAATCTCTCGGTGACTTTGGGTTAAAGCACGCTGTAGTTCCAGACTATCCACCCATCAATACAATTATAAAAAAGAAATTACAGCAATTAAAAAAATATAGTAGTGCGGGTAAAAATAGAATCAGAGTTCATGAAACGAGGAAACCCTCGATTTCGGATTTCGTGTGACAGGCGTCTTTACAGATTTCTTCATAATCTTCAAAAAACCTATCAGGAGGTTTAACAACTTACCATATTGCCCGTAGCAATGTTGAAAGGTTAAACTTATAGCCAATGATGAAGAATCCTCAAGTCATTTTCGAATTCCTCGTCACTGGATCGTATACTTCCCACGGCATCTGGGTTCTTCCAGCGTTTTGAGCTCGCTCATACCAGAAGGAATTAGTTCCTGCATAAATAAGTGCTAAATCCGTGGCATAAATAAGTGCTAAATCCGTGGCAAAAAGCATGAATAGCGCTATACAAAAAACACATCATTCGAAATTGAAGAAAAACATGAAAGCAGCCAAAAAGCATGATTGAAAATTGAAAAAAAGCTGAAAGCAGCTTTTTGAATTTACCAGCTCACTCATCTGCTAACGGTTCCATGTGCTGACTCAACTGCTTTTTGGATTTCTCCTTCTGTTAGAGTGGCAGATAAGTCCAAATTAGTTGAAGAGAGAGAACAAAATTGTCTCATCTACAGCGGTTCGTTGTAGAGAGTGGGGCAAAGGTGGCCAAGCATCCATCCGTTGGAAGGAAGGATATATAATATCTCAAATCTCACATAATTTTGGCATTCACCTCCTCCTTCCTCCTCTATCCATGTTCTGGTGTGTCTGTGTGATTGGGTGTTTGAGTTTGAGTCAAGTCTGGGTTTGTGTGGGGTCCTAAGTCTGGTTCGATCAACCTTAGGAGTAAATGAACTTCAACATGGAAGAGGCAGCTGAGYTGTTCATGAAGATCAACCTWWTTATTYTTTTATTCTTTTCTCTGATCTCTTRTCTCTGCTCTCTGAAACCTTATTAGCCCTGGTCCTTTCTTTMTGTTAATTTCTTGAGCGTTGCATTGAGGCTTCGGTGTTGCATTCTATTATTATTTCCACTGCCCTGATCTACTCTCAGAAGCCCTAAAATCCCTAGTCCTTTCATTTCAGCAAACTCATTAAATTCTGTTAATTTCTTCAGCCCTTGCAATGAGGGTTGGGTTCTCTTCTGACCTCGGCTCCATCCATAAGCAGAGTGGGTATTATTCCCTCACAACTCTGCTCTAAACCCTAGAAGCCTTAGAAGCCTTGGTYCTTTCTTTCTGTTARTTTATTCAGCCTTTAAATGASAGTTATGAACTAGTAYTCATCCATAAGTAGAGTGGGTATCAGCTTCAACAATCCAATGATTACTCGGACTCTGACTCCACTCTGTATATATGGCTCAACTGTTGTTCTGCGGCTTCTCACGCCTTTGAGTTTAATTTAACCCAACTCTTCATTTTCTAGTTTAGTTTAACTTGCCTATCTTTTACTAAAAGTAGTTYCTCCATTAATGTAGTAAACTGTAGTTTAACTCGTTTATATATTTAGATTTTGCATTTTGGGGTTGGTTCTGCAGCTCAAATCAAAGCCAACTCCAATTCCAAGCACACCCATTCTCCTGCCTCTGCATTAAATTTTGTTTCTCATTATTTTTAGTTTGATTCAAGCAAACTCTGCCTCGAGCTGTTCTGCCATTAATGTAGTTTGGTTGTCATTAATGTAGTTTAGTTTAACCTGAGGTGTATGTCTCTTTATTATATTTTTATTTTTATTAATTAGTTTATTAAATGCCTTTCGATTGGTTCTTTGTATTTTATATGTTGTGAATAGATATTTTATACGCTATTAATTGGGAAAGGTTTTTTTCATTTTTTATTTGGATATTTTATATGTTATTTTTTATTTGGATATTTTATATTTTATTGTGAAGGCATTTTTCCAAAATATAAAAATCTCAAAGAGGGTTTCTTTCAATTTTTTTAATCTAAAATAGACGTAATGTTTTTATGGTGATGGAAGATCTTAATGTGTATGTCGGTTGTTATATTTAGATTTTTACAAATTGGTTTAATATATGTCGTTTGGGTTGTTTTTGCACTTTTTTTAAGATACATTTAATCAATATTTTTTTTCTTATTTTTGCATTTTTTATCTTATTTTTACAAAAAAAAATTAGACACTTTAAATTAATATTTTTGTATCTTATTATTAATTTTGCATTTTTTAAGATACATTTAATTAATATTTTTATATCTTATTATTAATTTTGTATAGGATTTGTTATCACAAACATGCACTTAATCGGTTTTTCTTAAAACATTTTTCAAAATAATTTGTATATAATGTTTTAATTTTTTTTAGAGATAAAGCAGAAGTAGGGTTGGATTTGTTTTAAAAATAATTTGTATATAATGTTTTAAAAAAAATGAGTAAACACAAATTAAAAAAAAAAAAAATAGATATCTAAGATTTTTATGATAATAGAATTTCTTTTATGTTCAATAAACATATTGATATAAGATTTGTATGGTATAAGATTTTTTTTTATTTTTTATGTTTAATGAAATTTCAAATTAAATTAAATTTGGAGATATTTAAATAGGTAATTTTGAGCTTTTAATTTTTTGGTTTTCTTTGTTTATTTTTCTTTTATCTATATCTCATAAATTAAGTTAAAATGTTAAAGTGCATCTTCTTCATTATATTAGGGTTTATAGTTTTTAAGTGAAAATAAATATTTTGACATATTTTTTTATGATAGGTGTGGTGTTGGGGTCTATTGATTATTATTGCATGATTCAATAATTATTGCAAGACTTCAAATTATTATTGTTCACAAGTTGGTCCTCCATTTTATAGTGCTCGAAATATATATATAAATATAAATTTTCTCTCTTTTGATATCTTAGATATCTGTCAATCAAAAATATTTTAGTAGATTATAATTATTAATAAAAATAATTATTTTTTAGAAGGGAAATTAACCTTGTCTAAATGCTCATAAGGGAGTTGGGCCCCACCTTCCTAGTAGTGATAACATCTCCTTTGTTTGTATCCTTTTCATTTTTTTTAATATAATCATTAATAACATTAACTATTTTTTAAAAAGAGAAATTAAATCCATCTAGATGCTCCAAGGGAGTTGAACCCCACCCTCCTTCAGGTAGGGTAGTGCAACATCAACCTTGTTTGTATCTTTTTCATCTGTATTTTTTTTTGTTAAACTCACATGCCAACCTAAAAATTATGCACATATTCACTTTCTCACATTTATTTGCATGTCATAAAATTTTACACTACACCGTGATATAACACATTTTTTACAAGCATGAAATTCACAATTTTTACATTTTATACATGTGTATATCTATATTTTATTATTTAAAATTGTGTAATTCAAAATGCAAATTTGTTTATATTTGGGAATGTTTGTTTATGTTTATACTTTTAAATGAGATTGTTTGTGTGTTGTATTTACTTTGAATCATTTATAAATAGGAATGATGTGTATATTTAATATTTATGATGTTATAATTGTTTTTGTGGATGTGTTTACTTAGATTTTATATTTCATTAAGATAATATATATAATTATTATTATGAGATTTGCAATTCCTTTTTTATATGGATTAGTATTTAATTTTTGTAATTTTCAATAATGTATGTATTAACTTTGATTATAATATTATGTTATAAACTTCCATACTATCTTATGATGCTATCTCATGAACTCTTATTTGTTTTTAATATGTTTGAAAGTGTCAAATTGTTTAATGAAAATTATTTTGTATATTATTGTACATGGATGAGTATTTAATTTTTGTAATTTTCAATATTGTATGTATGAACTTATATCATAATATTATGTTATAAACTTCTATGCCATCTTATGAATTTTTATTTTTTTTAATAGGTTTGAAAGTGTTAAATTTTTTAATGAAATTTGTTTTGTATATTATTGTACTATTCAAGGTAGTATATAGGAATGAGTTAGCATTGACTTTCATATTAGTTTTGTGTTGACTTGAAAAAATTATATCAGTTTTAATGTTTAACATAACAAGTAAAAAAAATTATTTTTTAATATAACAAAAATAATATTTTTTTAACTCCTCATTGGTCAATAACTTGATAATGTTATTGCAGCCTTCACATATTTCGAGACTTTGAATTAATGGAGAATGACAAAACCCGAGAACACGGTCGGGCAATTTTACACACAATAATACAAATTAGTAACAGAAAATTCATCGTAAGAATAATATTAATATGACGGTGCCAACAATTTCTGATCGTATTCAAATATTAATTGGGGAAACGAGAAAAATCAAAAGGATTTAACATTTGACGGGACATATAGAAGAGAAGATGAATCCAGATTTCGATCTAATAAATTACAGAATGCATTCCAAGGACAATAGACAGGGACAATGAAAAGGTCAACCAACCTTTTTGTTTGGCCTCCATTGCATGCGTGTGTGAATGGGACTACCCACATGATCCGACCCGCTACAGTAGAATGAACGAGCTACACACATTCCCATTATTTTACACACAATAATACAAATTAGCAACAAGAGATTCATCGTAAGAATAATATTAATATAACGGTGCCGCAATTTTTTATCGTATTCAAATATTAATGGAGAAACGAGAAAAATCAAAAGGATGTCGTCCTTCATCTCTATTGAATACAGGGAGTAGTGGACGTCATTTAATTGAGTTGAGTTGGGAGATGAGCCAGCAGGAACGTCAAATGATCAAATAAAGTTTTTGGAGGCAGTGCATCACAGCATGTTGCACTTGTTGAAAATGTAATTAGTTCTTTTCAATTATGTCATCTCACTACCATGTATAAAATGTGTTTGCCTTTGAATATGTTGATTTATTTGTATGTTATAAATCTTATTTGTATGATTGATTTATATGTATGTTATAAATCTTATTTGTATGATTGATTTATTTGTATGTTATTTGAATATATTGATTTGTTTGTATATAGACACAATATATTATTCTACCATATACAAGATATAGTACATCTTGACAACATAAAAAAGGAGAAAGTCGTGCTTCTTTCATTCTACATTTAGATACACCTATGGCTAGAATCTATAGGTCTCTACAAATAGGGTCTAATGAATAAAACTCTAAAACCTACCACCTCGTCAACTTCACCCTGAAACACTATCATCTTTCCATGTTGCATTCCCTTCTCCACATGGACCTCTAGTGCTTTTTTGTCTTC
>ML795707.1:167488-178022 GCA_009831015.1 Picea engelmannii | reverse complement strand
CATTAACTCTTATTTTATTCACACTCATTTCCTGTATATTGGATGGTCTTCATTGGTTATTGGTCAGTTCTTAGCAACAACAACATGGTGTTTTGTTCCCATTCTTCTCTTTCTCTCTTTTAGTCTCGTGACTCATTCTTTGAGCAAAGTGATCAATGTACCAGTTGTGGGCTTGCCTATTGTGGTGTAGCCATCCCTCTTGCAAGCATATTCAATAAATAAATTAAGTGTTTGTATTCTAACCTATGTTTCTTGCTGGTATTTGTGAATTTTGCAATTTGATTTGTCATTTTTCTTAACTATTCATTGTGATTTATTTAATCTTTTGACTAGTTTTTTGTTTTACTACTATTCTATAATCATTATGTTGACCCTACAGGATCCGTCCAAGTGTAAAAATATGTTTTCCCCATCGCTTTGGACAGTTTCAACATGTTGTCCAAGATGAACAACTCATTTGTTTTTGGGTTTACACGTAGAAAATCAGTCTTAAAAAACAACAACAAAGTACCAAGGGTTCCTAGGGACTCTCCTGGAGGCTAGCAAGCACTAGCCCAAACGAAGAGGGATCTATCCCATGACAATTTGAGGCTTTTCTCCTTGAATTAGACAATTTTTTATCGTTGTAATAATAGGTTATATTAGGTCAATTGGAGGGTGGAAATTTGTGCTAACAAATTGGCTCCGTTGTTGGGGAACGCAAGCCTTGGTAACAACGACATTGATGAGTATTTACTTTAATTTCTTTATTTTTTGTAACTCGCCTGGAGAATCCACATAATACAGGAACGAATCCACAAGAGACTTACACAAGAAGATATTTCGATTTTGATTCCCATACAAGGTCTAGTTCTGAGCTTGAAAAAACTCAACATATTTCTCGGAACAAGACTACTTTTTCATCAGGAACTCATTTCGAAGTTGGCAAGCATATCGAGTTCTTTGTTAAGTTCTTTTCTATGAGCACTATAGTGAGCGTATCTTCGACATCTTCATCTTTGGTTTTATTTCAAGCTAGTAGGGTAGCAATTGTGCTTTATTCTACCTAGGATTAAGAATATGGCCGCAACTGTGAGGCCACCAGTAAGGTGGAGATTCTTTGTTTTTGACCCGCTAATTTTTTTTTTCATTCTCGAATTATCCTCACGACTTACCTGCACATAAATGGATTAAACGCATACCTTCGTTTGCAGGGAGGTTGGGAGAATCAATGAGGATCACTTGGTTAAATTTTTACAAGTGGTGGGTGATTTTGATGTGGAACGTGAGGATGTGGTGATGATGATGTTTGTGCTTACCCTCAAGGGGGAGGCACGAGCATGGTACAAATCCCTTCCTGATGCTTCCATTGATAGATGGGATTCCTTCCAAGATAATAAATTCACTGAGAGATGAAGAAATACACATGACATTTTCTTCGTATGCACAGTTTTTTCAATTATTAAAAAACATGAAAGTGAAACAGTTTTCCAATTTAACATTCGCTTTTTCCAAATTTTACAATCGAATTTGTTATAGAGTAAGGCCTAATGAAGATGTTTCTTTGATTTATTATCTTGAGGCATTTGATGGTGTTTTTCTCAAGAATGAAGACCCTCAAAATATGGAGGAAGTGCAAGTTGTTGCTATCAAGTTAGATAAAAATTATTTTGTATATTATGAACTCCCTCTTATCCATGTCCCACGCCAACTAGTGAAAGTAACTACACTCGATGATCTTCAACCATTGGTTAATACAGAAGTGCAATAAGTTTGTGTTATTGAAGATGAACCACAAATTGCATCGTATCAAGTTCCTAGAGAAGAACAGGGGGGTGATGGCCCAATTTTAGATGATCTGGAGCCAACAACTGCACCAATTGAGTCACAAGAAGAGTTCCATGAATATACGGTGAAGATGTGATTACTCTAGAGTGTTCATGGGTTCCTCTCATTAGAGAAGATGAAAGTTTTCAAGAGGAGGAGCCACAAGGTAACCAAGTAGAGATCAGTCAACAAGGGATTGCATCTGTGCCCATCCTAGTAGAGGCTTTATCCATGCTTATCACAGTAGTGGTTCAATAACAACTTGATCAGATACCATTACAACAAGAGGAGACACCTATGGTTCCACCAGAGGATGATATCCCTTGCACTTTACCTATGGTCCTGCAACTAGATCTTCTTCCTCAACATGATCCTATGACTAATCAGAGCATGGATATCAGAGTTCATCATGACCCGATCGAGCTTAGAATGATGAAGGTATTTCAACATGTTGATTCGAGGAGTCTTTCCTATCATGCAATCACACTTCTTATTATTGAAATACCGTGTTCTAAGTCCCAAGCAGCCTTCAGTCAACTGACACCTCTCAGTTATGGCTTCACCAACAAGTACATCCAGGCAGCTTTGTGTCATATGAGATTTCATGGTGAGTCCCTCTGGAAGGTTGACTTTGTTGACCTCTCTCGTAGGAATTATAATTTGGCTACATGGTTAAATTGGTCCTTTGAGTATGATGATTTAATTATGGCATCTTTGAGGTAAAAAATTTTGGGTCCAGGGTAGTTGTTTTTTCTTTCCGCATTATCATTTTAGTATTTTTTGCTTGTTGATATTTGCAGTTGTTAGGACAACTTACTTTCCTTTGTAGTGTATTTTCCCTTCAGTATTTACTTCAGTCTTTTGCATAAGTGTCATTGATTTCTTCCTAGTTATATCAGCATGTGGTCGTGTCTTGTGTCTTTTTCCTTTCTTAAATAAATGGCTATCCATAACTACTTTTCCTGGGTAAAAATTTGAATGTCTATCTTGCATATGCCGAGCCTTTGTGTCTATCATTAGAGTGAGTCTGAATGGGGATCCCGTTTGTCATGTTCTCAAAGCATTGAACCTTTAGGATGGGTAGTTTTGAGGAGACATTGGAGTGTCATTGAGTCATATGCTTTGAGTTAGTCGTTCCTCTCATCCAACAATAGGGATATAGTCCCTGGTTCTTTCATCTTGATCTTCTTGAGTTATCACTTCGCGTTGAGGGAAGAGAGACATCATTTCTCTTCTTTTCAACATGTCATCATGTATCGACTTAGACACATTATCTACAAATGACCAAGAAGTAGAGCACCTTGGTAGTTGTTAGCCTCATTGGCAGCTATCTCGCATTTGACAAGGCTGAGTATCATTGGGTCTTTATTGGATGATCCATGTCATTGTTAGACTTTTGAACATTTTTCATAGTGACAAGTTGTGCTCGTACCTTAGGATCCATTGTCATTATTGGTGGTCTTCCTTCGCACTTGAAAGGTGTTTACAGTATTGACATCTGATTAAGTGACTCTCTCCCTTTTGTCAACATCAACACGTTTACCGTGGGGAGGATTGTACATATTAGATGGTAGCAGGTAACGGATTTGGATAAGACCCCTTGTATTTCAGTGTATCGGTGGGGAATGTTATATTGATTTGACTACATCGCCCATTGGACAGGATTTGGTATCACAAGTCAGCTTACAGAGCCTTCTTTCCTTCCACACATTTACAAGGGTACATTTTGATACATATCTTTTCAGAGCATCATTGGTTCATATGCAGAGTTCTCACAAAGCAATATTGTTACAGACACAGAGATTCTTTTGGTTCTCGACATCCCACAAGGGGATCCTGTCCCCTTGAGTCTCCATTGTTAACCCCTAGATTTTCACCCTTCAAAATCTTGAGGGTTAAGAGCCATCATGGACTATTTTAGCTGACATTCTGAGATTCTCCTAGAGTTTAACACTTATGGTTAGCAGAGGTTGGTTCCCATCAAAGACAAGTATATGATCGATACATGGTTATTTTGTTCAGAGGTAGAGTTAGCTTGGTTTCCCATGCATTTGAGAGAGATGTCTACATACATCAAGTGTTGCTACTTTTTAGGAGACACAGTTTGAGTGGGTCTCGAGACAGTTTGGAGCAGTTCTGAGCAAACATGGATGGTCCTTGCATGATTCTAGGCCTGATAACACTTTTTTGAACGACATGCAAGAACTTTATATTTTTAGCAGTTAAAGATCCATTCCCCAGATTCAGATTATGAGCACATATTATTGATCCGTGATACATTCTGAGTCTTTTGGAAAATTTTCAGGATGATTTGTCACAAATTTCTATTTTTAGCAGGTTGAGCACCAGGGCTTGCATGCCAATTCTGATTGTTGATTCAAATTCCTTACTAAAAATCAAATCCAATGAATATAATATCATGGACATGCGAGGACCTTCTATTTTTAGCAGTAGACACATGATGGTGGTCTCCTAGTCATTCTGAGCAATTGTGGAGAGTTTGGGTCAATTTCGACAAGTTTCAAATTTTTGGGACTGGATGGCTATTCTTGGAAATTTATATTTTTAGCAGTCATCATCATCTCCAGCAGTGATAAGTGGCAGGATCGGATTTTGACATGTGGTAGAGTATTAGGATGATGTGGCATCTACATGGCATCATGGACCAAAGGCACATTTTTTAAGGATTATGCATTAAATGAGAATTAATTAAGTTAAAGAAGTGGCACTGTTTTGTAGAAATTTTATCCACTCAAGGCTACTTTTTCTCACTCTATTCCTCTCACTTTCCATGCAATCAATTTCTAAAAATTCTTCCTAAATTTCTTTTAAACACAAAATTCCTAAATTTTAGGAAATCCCTAAAAAATAGAGCGAATTTCCCTTTCAATCAAAACTCCCTCATCCCTTGGCTAAATTTAGCAATCTAACATGCCTTGGAAATCTAAAATTATCCTCCATGCATCTTAGTCATTATTTAACTCATCATGCGCATATATTCTCACTCATAACTCACCATGGGCATTACTCACTCACACTTATTCTCTCATGCACATTAATTCCTAAATTGCTCACTCACACTTATTCTCTCGTGCACATTAACTCATATTTTATTCACACTCCTCTCCTATAGGATGGTCTTCATTGGTTATTGGTCGGTTCTTAGCAACAACAACATAGTGTTTCATACTCATTATTTTCTTTCTTTCTCTTAGTATAGTGACGACTCATTCTTTGAGCAAAGTGATCAATGTACCGATTGTGGACTTGCCTATTGTAGTGTAGCCAACCCTCTTGCAAGCCTATTCAATAAATAAATTAAATGTTTGTGTTCTAACTTGTGCTTCTTGTTGGTATTTGTGAATTTTGCAATCTGATTTGTCATTTTTCTGAACTATTCATTGTGATTTATTTAACTTTTTGACTAGTTTTATGTTCTACTTCTATTCTATAATCATTATGTTAACCCTGCAAGATCCCTCCAAGTGAAAAACAATATTTTCGCCATCGTTTTGGACATTTTCAACACGTTGTCCAAGATGAACAACTCGATTTTTTTTTGTACATGCAAAAAATCGATCTTAAAAGATAACAACAAGGTACCAAGGGTGCCTCGAGACTCCCCCCAGAGGCTAGCAAGCACTAGCCCAAACAGAGAGGGGTCTAGCCCATTAAAATTTGGGGATTTTCTCCTTGAATTAGCCATGTTTTCATCACTATTATAATAGGTTATATCAAGTCAATTGGAGGGTGGGAATTTGTGCTAACAGATTGAAAGAATTATGCAAACATGACAGAGAAATTATGTGAATAGTACCTTAGCCTACCTTTCATTTATTGGTTGCACATTCTTTGTTGAGCCTACCTTTCATTTATTGGCAGCACATTCTTTACTGAGATGGCACATAATTCAATTCACTCTAGTGTAGAAATGATCTAACTAGTAATTACTTGAGTCTTAATTTTCCATTAACTCCTCAAGTCTAGCTTTTATTTATGCAGTCATTTATTAAGAAGGCCCATAGTTTAGAACATAAGCACTCCAACTAGGTTTCATTTAGCAATACATCAAAACCTTCTTCAAGAATTTCATGGCTGCAAGCTAATGTAATTGAGAGTTCAATCTACATTATGAACATTTCATTAGAAAACATAGCACTTGCAGGTTTAGTTTTCCCATAACCACCTAAATGAAGGAGTTATGGTTCATTGGTTTTTATGTGCACCATTACGAAACCCAACAAATCTGACTCAATCACTCTATTTGCATAGTAATATCAAAATGCAGTTAAGAGAGAAATGAAACCATAACAAGACAACAATTTCTAGTAAGATACAGTTTTCTCATAGTTGGTCACAGAAACCTCTCAACACAAAATAAGAATATGACGAGTGGATGGAAAGAAAGTTTGATAAAAAATAAAAAAAAAATCCAGTCAAAATTCAACCTATCATACCAATGCTATGTGGTTATCCAGCATAAACACAATAAAATGGTTCAAATTAATGGAAGCAAAAAAAAACTTTGCCTTATTACTATCTAAAAGGATTTGAATGCATGCTGATGAAGCCATTACAATAATGGTCCTATGTATGACCATAAAAAATTAGATTGGTATCTACCCCTCTAAAAGATCTTGGTCTCTTGTATATAACATATGGAACACGCCAGTATGCATGGGAAATTTTATGATTTGAAAATTTCTCTTATTGTGAAAGAATTGAAATGTTTTGAGTTTAAACTCAAAGAACAATCATCATAAGAACATTTTAATTAGTCATATGAAGCATATAATCTTCATTATTTTCTCAATGCAAATAAAAGTTAAAAAAAATTCAAACTTCATAAATATGGAGTTCATTGATTAAACATCGCCACTTTGAATCCCTTGCAGTTCTTCACAGCGAGGTATTCTAACTGTAGGAGGGGTTGTTCCATGAAAATGTGCCTTGATCCCATTTTTATATCTTAGGAAAATTAGAGAGAATCATATAAAATACAACCTGGTGTACGGTCAAGTGTACACCACTTGGCTTCTAGAGGCAACGAGTTTCACCTTTGGACGTACCAAACGTACATGGTTGCTGAATTTGTTGTCTTTTAATGGTGTTGAGAGTATCCATATGTGCAAATGAAGTGCCATTATTATGACTATTTCATAATAACAATCATATTTTCCATTCATCCAATAACTACTTCAACATAAGAAAAAAAATATATGATTCGTAATAACAAAAAAATAGAAGTCTGATATGCACAAGTTTCAATAGATTAAAATACTAAAATAACTACCATAATTTGAAATTTAATATTCAGAGAGTTTGTTTGCATTCCCTTCAGCATCTAGAAGAATATTCCGAGGTTTAGTATCCTAGTGTATTATGCCATTTTGTAAAGATGCAACAACATAAACTATTTCTGCAGCATACACTCAAGTCGATTCCTCATTACAACATGAACACTAAATTTATCCAGGGACTTAAATTCAAACAGTTCTCTGTCAAACAAAAACCAATCATTTCTAAACAATGTTTTAAAGCTGGAGAGATATACCTGAAGATCCCTTGTACATAAAGATGAAAGAATAGATGTCTTCCATTTATAAAATCCATAATCAAATACTATGTAGAGTTTCTGTGCAAGGGTCAAAGACATGTTACTTTGGTAAAATAAAAAAATATAAAACCCTCTCAAGCCAAAAAGAACAATAAATAGGAAAATCGTTTAATGGGTTTGCATAAAACTCCCAAATTTACCAGAAAGGATTCCAGGAAGT
The DNA here is from genome assembly GCA_009831015.1 of Picea engelmannii. NCBI lineage: Eukaryota > Viridiplantae > Streptophyta > Pinopsida > Pinales > Pinaceae > Picea > Picea engelmannii. The sequence continues at coordinate 170,439 of ML795707.1, read as the reverse complement.
TATTTAGTGAAAAACAAAAGCCACATAGTCTTACATGCAAAAGTTCGCATTCATATCCTTTTAAAGATGCACAATAAATAGTGTTAAAACTACAAATTATTTCATACTGGCAATGTGTATTCCATCAAACAAGAATATTAAATGCAGAGATCTTCTGGACTGTCAAATTAGAAAGTGGTATTTAAATTTTTTTAACTCGAAATATATATCTCGAGAAAAACTCACTGGGTACTTCCCTTCATTCTGAGGATGGTACCCAGGATAAACCAGATTCTGCAGAAGTTCAAAGCTCTGTCATAATGATCATGATATTCAACAAACAGCTCACAAAGAGCATTCATGTCACAATATGAGATTTGAACCCAGGTGGAAAGGATAACTATTTACCTAGAAACCACTCAGGCTAGACCTACTTGACAAGATTAAAAGGTTATAATAGGATTAAAAAATTATAACATTATATACATTTTGTTTAAAAAGTTAAAAACAAAAACTTATCAAGAGAGAATCATTTCAGTTCCAGTACAAGAAAATATTATACGCAACTTTAACTTGGGAATAGAAACACAGATAACATGAGAGCTCTATGAAACAAAATATGGGCAGATTGGGGCAAAGAACCATTCCCAGAAAAGATGATTCATACACTTTTGCACCTAAACTAGTTTCCTTCTAAACTACATAGTTTGTATTTGTGATCCTATTGAACTTAATATTTCATAGTGATATGTGACCTAAGTCACTTCACATAGGGACAGGGGATTTAAGTGTCTGACATAATAAATAAATATACACACTAAAATAAAATGTAGGCATAAAGACATAGTTTTTTCAACATTTAGAAAATGTAACTATATAAAATGATCGAAGACATAAGAATAAAGTTTAAACCATAGATCTTACATATAAAATCCATAATAGAGTCAAACTCTAGTTTTCTCATTTAATGTCATCAAAAGACATTCCACAGATAAGATGAAATCATGACACTGAAACATGATACTATCATACTATAAATGGAATAGCAATCTAAAATACAAAATAGGGTAGATTTATTTAAGAACCTCATGAGTGACAAGTCGTGGGCTATATCTCGTCCTCCTGAATCTCATACCCATATCATCATGAAATGCATCCCATATCTTTGTCCTTCCCCTCAGCCATTCTTCCCTAGCACTGTATATATATAACACAAAGGTTAGGCTGGTGTACACATACACCAATGTCTCTGCTTTTGACTACTCAAGACACTTTTATTTTTATATTTCTGAAAAATTGAAATTTTTTTGGTGTCCCGAGTGCAGGTAATGCAGGGACATGTATCCAGCATAGGACATGTGTACCACATGCATCGGAAACATAGGACCTGCATATTTGGGACATGTAGGCCCTATCGAACCTATCTTGATTCCTGATAATTTTAAGTTGGGAACAGAATTGCAAATAAGATGAGAGTTCTCTACATTAAGATTTTTGTTTGAATGTGGCACTATAACAAAATAAGTAAGGTTAGAATGAGCAATAATAGCAACACCCATAACTCTCTCCTAACTACTCGAGGATGCACAATAACATGTCGTATCCAGCGCAACAATTTATCTAATACAAAACTCCCAATTCATTAGTTCCTGCTCAAAGGAGATATATACCAGGAAAGCCTACCCCACACTCCATCAACTCCATCATCCATGATAAACCAATGCCACTGATAACTGAATCCCATGGAAATTCGATCCAATATGCTCTCTTGCCTGAGATAAGTATGAAGGATAAACCCACTAAATGAGATAAAACATGCAACAAAAGCTAAGAAGATTGTGCACTCTTTGAGGAAAGATAAGAAAAATCACTTTGAATAGTAAAATAATAAAGAAGAGGCATATGTGAAAAGGAAACTTCACCAGAAAAAGCGTATAACACCCTACAAACACCAGGCAACCAAACAGTAGCTCAATTATATCGCATATACATTCCAATAGACCATTGACATGACTACAGGTGATTTAAGTACAAAATGCTACAACAAGGTTAATACTATTATAGTACATCACATATAAATTCCAACAGAAGAATGCTATAACACTATCATAGTGATAAAGAAGGACTGACTAAGCTAAATGGTACAACGATGTTAGGCCTTAGGGTAGGTCGATGACCAGTCCAACTAACCCAATGACATTAGTAAATGAATAACTCAGTTAATTCTTTATAGCTTAATGCATTATGGAAAATTGTCCAAGAAGACTTCGTTAAAATGTAAAAACTTTGTTAAGTACTCTATCTTGATTCTTGATTCCAATGTATGTGGATAGAAAGCATGAACAAGAAACTCAAAGAAATCCCTTACATGGACAAAAAGGTGCAATCTACAAATGTTTGCATGGCATCTAAAGGAATAGACAACTCTTCCACAAGTCAATGTAGAAATAAATATAAGCCCTTAATCACCTAACAGTACCAGCTCGTGGATGAGACCAAAACATAATAGTGCAGACTGTCAAGTTAGCAATCTTGTCTCGATAAGAAGTTTAATGGTGACTGTTCGATATTCTATAAACACTGTGAGAGATGAAAAGATTTTCTTGCATATATCTGGGGAAGACTTGACTAATGAGATATTCAAAAAAATATAAATGCTTAATATAAAATATTCAAAACCAAACATATATAGACAATTAAGAAATTATTTAGTAATAACCAGCGGTGGTTTCTACTTTTCCCACTGGCTGCATAATATCATATATATTTAAAAAATTAAACAAATATAGACTATTAAGAAATTGTCTGATAATAACCTGAGGGGTTGCTGTTCTTTCCATCCCATAGCCACTGGTAGTCTAGCAAACTACTAGCCACAAAGAGAAAACCTAACACTTGTTATAAAATACAGAGATGTACGGGGCCTCTGCTTGTCATCCCTTAGCCACTACCACTTACGAATAACAACGAAA
>ML795707.1:137276-160486 GCA_009831015.1 Picea engelmannii | reverse complement strand
TTGAGTGGTAGGCTTGGTTAGGATATATGTATGTTATATGAGGATATCATAGATTAGGCTAAGTAGGTTAAGCTATTATACGATAGGCTATGATAGAATAAATTAGTGTAGGGAAAAACAAGGTAGGTTAAGTAGGGTAGTTTACTTTGGGGAAAGTTATAATAAGCTAGGTAGATTAGGATATGATATGTTAATGTAGCATAAGGCAAGCTAGGGTAGTTTAGGCTAGGATATGGTTAGGATAGAGAATGACAGGTTTATGTACTCTAAGATACTCTAGGCTATGGTAGTTTAGCCAAGGTAGTGTATAAGGAAGGTTAATGTAGGAAAGTTAATACAATTTAGGCTAGAGTAGATTATATTGGGTAGGCTAGACTAGGATTATATAGAATAATGTAGGGTATCATATGATATGTTAGGTTAATGTAGGCCTATGGATAAGGTATGTTAGGTTAGGCTATGTAGGGTAGTGTATTTTAGGGTAAGTTAATGCAATTTAGGGTAGGGTACATTATGTTAGGCTAGGATTGGATAGAATAGTGTAGGCTAGCATAGGATATGTTATGTTAGTGTAGATTTAAGGTTATGATTTGGATGTAGGATTTTATATTTAAACCTATGGTTAGGATTGGGACTGGGATTTAAGCTCAAGATTAGGGTTTATACTTAGTGATTTAGGATTATGGTTAGGCTAGGGTAGGGTAGGTTAGTATATGTAGTCTAGGCTATGGTAGGTGTTGTGGTGAATTTGTTGGTTGTGGAGCATGATTATCTTCCTTATTCATGTGCAGGTAGGAGTTATGTTAGGGTTTTTTCTCCTAGAAGGCAACCCATTTTTATGAGGGAATTGTATTGTGACTATGTGTTATGGTGAATATTGTATTCTAGGAGAGGAGACTGTGAGATAAATAAGAGAAAGTTACAGTGGGTGTGTTATAGGTTGTATCCCTTCATTTTACTGGATAACAGAGAGGAAGGCCTGGGAATTTCTTTGGTAGATGTATCACACACTAGGTGAACCACATATATCTATGTCTCTATTGTATTGTGTATCTTCTATGTTTTATTTCCACATTTGTTTTATTTTATTGGTCCATGATCCTGTTTTTCTAACAAATGGTATTAGAGCCAAAGGTAACTCGTAGGAAAAGATGGTTGTTGGTTCGAGTGGGAGCAATGGCATAAGATGGAAAGTTTAAGTCGAGAAATTTAACAGCCAAAACTACCAGCTATAGAAGATGCAAATGGAAGATTATTTATATCAGGAGGAGTTGTCATGCATGGTGATGAGGGTTTTGGGGGGAACCGAGTAGGGTTTTAAGCTCTATATTGTATGTATAAATATGTAATGGGTCGGGAGAATAGGAGTTCCTCCATATGGTTACTCTCATGAAGTATTATGGATTATGTTCCAAACTGTCGAGAACACCTGTCAGTAAGAAGGTTGATATGATAGGCTGGGAAGGGAGAGAATCAATGCCTGAATGTAAGAGATTATGCAGAAAGAGAGAGGCTTTCATTGTAGAGCATCTAGGCTAGTATAAGAGAAAGATAAACATGATATATATTTGTAAGTGTAGTGTGCAAGACTAGAACCATTACCAAATGCTTAATAAAGAAGCCAGTCGTTGTGGACGTAGCCCAGAGTTGGGCGAACCACAATAAATCTTGTGTCATATGTCTTTTATGTGATTGCTTATGAATCCTTTCTGGATGCATAGTAGATTAGAGTTGTGTTATGTTTGATTCTTGCACAATAATCATGAATGTTGCAGCAATAAGTTTATGCAGTAATTTGGAATATGATGATATTATGAATCTAAATCACTAGGTAGTCAATACAGAACAAGGAAAGAATTAAGCGCACAAAACTAATAAGGAATAATGAACAAAATGATCACCTCCCATTCCCTCACTACTACAAAAACATAGTTCTTGTAGTCCCAATAGATACCCCGGGTGAGACTTCATTTGCGCAAGCATGTGATGCCGAAAGAGCTGGTGTCTAGTGGGTTTTGGTGGTCATAGATAACACGAACCTAGGGTCTTACAAACCATGCGCAACGCCAATAGGACCATTCCAAAGTGGAGGCAATAGAGTCACATATGGAAAATACTAAAGAAACTTTGTCAATCCTTAACAAAAACCTTAAAATAGCACAAAACAAGATGAAACAACAAGTATATCAACATCAAAGTGAAAGACAATTTGAGGAGGGTGATTGAGTATTTTTGAGACTACAACCTTATAAGCAATCTACTCTCAAACATAAGAAGAATAAGAAATTATCTCCAAAATTTTGAATGGTGAATATTGTATTGTGTATCTTCTATGTTTTATTTCCACATTTGTTTTATTTTATTGGTCCATGATCTTATTTTTCTAACAAATGGTATTAGAGCCAAAGGTAACTTGTAGGAAAAGATGGTTCTTGGTTCGAGTGGGAGCAATGGCATAAGATGGAAATTTTAAGTTGAGAAATTTAACGGCCAAAACTACCAGCTATAGAAGATGCAAATGGAAGATTATTTATATCAGGAGGAGTTGTCATGCATGGTGATGAGGGTTTTGGGGGGAACCGAGTAGGGTTTTAAGCCCTATATTGTATGTATAAATATGTAATGGGTTGGGAGAATAGGAGTTCCTCCATATGGTTACTCTCATGAAGTATTGTGGATTATGTTCCAAACTGTCGAGAACACCTGTCAGTAAGAAGGTTGATATGATAGGCTGGGAAGGGTGAGAATCAATGCCTGAATGTAAGAGATTATGCAGAAAGAGAGAGACTTTCATTGTAGAGCATCTATGCTAGTATAAGAGAGAGATAAACATGATATATATTTGTAAGTATAGTGTGCAAGACTAGAACCATTACCAAATGCCTAATAAAGAAGCCAGTCGTTGTGGACGTAGCCCAGAGTTGGGCGAACCGCATTAAATCTTGTGTCATATGTCTTTTATGTGATTGCTTATGAATCATTTCTGGATGCATAGTAGATTAGAGTTGTGTTATGTTTGATTCTTGCACAATAATCATGAATGTTGCAGCAATAAGTTTATGCAGTAATTTGGAATATGATGATATTATGAATCTAAATCACTAGGTAGTCAATACATAACAAGGAAAGAATTAAGCGCACAAAACTAATAAGGAATAATGAACAAAATGATCACCTCCCATTCCCTCACTACTACAAAAACATAGTTCTTGCAATCCCAATAGATACCCCGGGTGAGACTTCATCTGCGCAAGCATGTGATGCCGAAAGGGCTGGTGTCTAGTGGGTTTTGGTGGTCATAGATAACACAAACCTAGGGTCTTACAAACCATGCACAACGCCAATAGGACCATGCCAAAGTGGAGGCAATAGAGTCACATATGGAAAATACTAAAGAAACTTTGTCAATCCTTAACAAAAACCTTAAAATAGCACAAAACAAGATGAAACAACAAGTATATCAACATCAAAGTGAAAGACAATTTGAGGAGGGTGATTGAGTATTTTTTAGACTACAACCTTATAAGCAATCTACTCTCAAACATAAGAAGAATAAGAAATTATCTCCAAAATTTTATGACCCTACAGGATTATTCGCAAGATTGGAAGAATGGCATATGAGTTAGATTTACCTTCTTCTTGCATTCATAAGTTTTTTTATGTATCTTTCCTAAAAAAAAAATGGGACAAACTATGCCACTACAGATAGAACTTCCATAGTTAGATGAAGAAGGGAAGTTGATTATTGGACCAAAAAAAGTTATAGATAGACGTTATATATATCTATGGAATAGAACCATTATGGAGTACCTAATCAAGTGGAAGAATATGCCTCGACAAGAAGCTACATGGGAAAATGAGCAGTTCATGAAAAAACACCCTCAATTACAAGCTTTGAGGGAAAAACATTTTTTAAAAGAGAGGTTATATTAAGGCCCCTAACGCCGTAACACTCATTTATTATTAGTTATGATTAGATCATCTAAGTGGTAGGTTACATCATGCTCACTTTTTCTCTGATATATATTAAAGGAGAATCATTTGTATAAGCATATCATCTTTTCTTGTGCATTACATATATTGTAAAAGGAGGTTTCCCCCTTGAAGTGGATTATTCATTGGCTATTTTTTAGAGTTCAGTTCATAACATAAACCAACCCCTAAATGAAAATTTTTACATTATCCCTGACAATATCTAATGCTAATATGATGCCAAAATAGGAAAATGATGGATGCAAATTTGAAGCACCGAAGCCCAAGCCTTTGATTAAGCAAGTAGGGTCACAAAATAATGACAAGGATTGTTACGGAAAACTAAGTCCTATGGCTATGGGTAAGGGCCATAACAGAGCGATTCCCTAAAAGACCACTCCTAGACTATAAACAAGTAGTTAATTAAAAGTAACTAATTGCAATAACTAACTTTCATAAGATGGGAAAGAGAACATACCCGGAATCCAATGTTTGATGTCCATCTCACTCAAGAACATTCACTCCAGAACTCTTACACAATGATCCTATGAAAACTTCTGCTAAAAAAGAGGCAAGCAACTGCAAATAGGTAGTTATCTGCTAACTAACTAGACATGATCATTTCAATTTGTGTAATAGATTCAAAACAAGATATAAATAATCTCATTAAAAGCATGAATCAACAAATAGAACTAGACGATAACAAGAGATATTTTATTAATAACAACATATGTTGAAATTTGGTAGCTTGGATTTACTTTTGCATTGGCAGCGCTCAGCACGCAGAAGTGACCAAGCAAACTTTCTCCTAGCGACTTTATAATGTGTTTTTATAAAGTGATTTTATAAAGTTGGGTATTTTAATTATTTTTAATGTAAAAGTGACTTTATGATGTTATGGGTCACTTTAATGACTTAAGTGACCTCAACGAATGATTAAGTCGTGACCGTTGATCTTGAGGGAAATTGAAGAGTCAGTCATGGGAGATCAAGGGCTCATTAGGAGAAGGACGACACACTTTTGAGGAGAGCTTGAGAAAAGGTGAAGGGGCACACATCCCAAGGAGGAGTGTTGGCTTGGAGGAAGAATTATAGCAAGGAGGGTTTGGCATGCATCCCAAGGAATGGGATTGGCACGCATCCCTAGAAACATAGCAACATTTATTGCAGTCCGTACAACAACAATAAAGGAGGTCGTACAACTGTGTAAGCTGGTCGTACAATAAAGGGAGAGCACATAAATCTAGGTTGTAAGTTTACAACGGATTGGCATGGATTTCTATGCATATTTGCTGAGTTTTTAATGTTGTTTCGTAGAGTTTCATTTGGCATGTTTTTCTATGCAGATTTATGACTATTTCTAAAGATTTATTGGTTGTCCTGGGTCGTACAACCATGGTTGTCTTTGTTAGATACAGTCTAGGACTGTTTGTATAGTTCAAAATTTGTCTGAAAGAAGTCATTGACTGAGTTTTAATGCTGATTCTATTTGTTGTTGTAAAAATTTGAAAATTCCTAAAGCTGAATAAACATTTTTTCCTCCTCGAAACTGTCCAATTTTCTGAATAATTCTTCAAGTGTTTATGCACAGATTTTTGTTCCAAATGTGGGTTATTGTCTATTGTTCATAATTGTATTCCGCTACTATTTTATTTTAGAACTTGTCTATGTTGAGATTTGGGTACCTTGGAAAGTGGTCCCCATGTGCTTGTGAGTCTCTAAGCACAAAGGGGGAAGACTATAACCCTTGTACTTTACTTTATGATTCTAATTTCACTTTGACTTAGGAGTTTTAAGTCAAAAGTGAAATATGTCACTTGAGTCATAAAGTGACAATTAATTCACAATGTGGGTGAATTAATAGACATAAAGAAACTAAGGAAAGTGGGTTTCCTTAGTGAGATTTTAGGATGAGATCTCACCCATTGATTAGATTTGGCTAGATCTAATCTAGGCCATTGATCTTTTAGGGTTGGCTTAAAGAGGCTAAAGGTATTTTTGGAGACTCATTCTTCACTTGTGATTTTTGGAGAAGAGAAGAGGGGCACATTTCTTGAGGAGAAGGAGGGCACACCTCATGAGGGTTTGAGAGAAACCCTTGAGAGCTTGAGGAGAGGATCTTGGTTGGTTTGAGCTTGTATGGAGAGTATTTCCATGGAGCAATAGCTTCCATTTCTGAGAGGGAGCATTTTCATGGAGGAGGGGCGCATCTAGAGGATGATGGCGCATTTATTATCCATCATTTGCTCATCAGGAGAGGAGGACTTGTCAGATTGAGATGAGGTCTGATGCATAGGGAGAGGAGAGCTTGGGTGCTTGTTTCTATGGAGAGAGACATTCAGATTATGGCTCAGTTTATTTATGGTGATCATTTATGTTAGGAGGAGGGCACACATGTTGAGAGCACTGGCAGTTGCCTGGTAGCAGATCTGCTTGGAGGATTCGAGCTTTGACAGTTTCAGTGGAGATGCAGCACATGAGAGAACATTCATGTGGAGGGATTTCTTCATTGGGTTACAGATGAGCTAGGGCGCTTCAGTTCAGTGCAGAGGGCAACAAAGGGAGATGGCACACCACAGTTTCAACACTTATTTCTTTGGTTCTTGTGGCAAGGCTCGTGACGAGCTTGCTATGTATACAGGTTCCATTGTATTTCATTACTTGCTGTATCTCTTGCTTTGATCATCATTATATAGACATATATCCCAAACTGGTTTTCCTCGGGGGGGTTTATCCAGGGTCATGTTGACCAAAAATACCTGTGTACAAAAATGCATGTGTTAGTCTCTTAGATCTGTTCATTTTCAGTTGTAAAGATCTTTAGGGGTGTTATACTTATTTTAGTATGCATGTGTTAACTTTTGGTTACTAAAACTACATGCTAGAGCACCTAAAATTGAAAGTGCAATCATAACAAATCAGCAAGAAGTTCTTGGACTGTTGGCTGTCCTAAAACAACAACAAACATTATCATAACAGTTGAAACTTAGAGTCAATCTGTGGTCAAAGACAAACCCAGTTGACAAGCTTGATAGGACCTGAAAATCTTCATGGTATCAGAGCTGAGGTGGCTGAAATTTTGAGCAGTTGGGACAACATTTTGTTGGTTGTCACATACATCTTCTTGGAAGATTTTTGTGGACAACCATTGACTCATTCAGTGGTTGTTAGAGGGCAGATTTTTGTAGAGGACAGTGGGGCAGTTTTTGGAACTTGTGGACAACCTATTTTCACACCTGCGTGGACAGGAGTGAGGTTGTAGTTGACGACCTATTTTCACACCTACTGACTAGGAGTGAGGTCATGGATTCATTTGCCTCTTTTCACACCTATGTTGACAAGAGTGAGGCAACGTTCCTTTGCATTGGGAGCATTAGAGTGAGCGCAGTTGGCAGACATGTCAGTATCTCAGATGTGTGTGGAGGACAGGCTAGCCGGGGCTAGAAATTGGTCCCCTTGGAAGGCAAGGATGGTCTTTGTCTTAAAGGACCTCGAGCTATGGGACATAGTCGAGGCAGTTGTTCCCCCTATTCCTGCCACTGCACCCGTCTTGGTAGAAAAATTCAGGAGGAAGAACAACAAGGCAAAGAGAATCATATGTCATGCTGTGAGAGATCACATTATTTCCCACTTGACTAGGAAGGCTTGTGCATACGAGATGTGGGCATCTTTGTGCAAGTTGTACGAGAGCTCTAATGAGAACCGGAAGATGGTTCTTCATGACCGACTCAGGGGCATTCACATGCTCGAGGATGAGACAGTTACTTCATTCCTTGGTAGATACACACAGATCAGAGATGAGTTGGCAGCCGTTGGAGAGGTTGTGAACCCTAACTCTTTGGTGAGGCAAGCTATGAATAGCTTCACCAAACCATGGGGTCCATTTGTACGAGGCATTGTTGCTAGGGAGGTTATGCCTACATGGGAGAGGATGTGGGATGACTTCGTCCAGGAGGAGATTAGGCTTGCAGCCGAGGCTTCTGGACAACAACACAATAGTGATTCAGAGGGAGATGATACTCAGTGTCCCTGGATAGCTTCATAGTGGGTGACTGGTCCACCCAGTATAACTACAGTTTCAGAGCAGCCGAGTAGACAGAGAGTTAGTGCTACATCTTCAGTGCATCGGAGGTTGATGAGGAGGAGCAACAGGGCACCACGGAGGCTTGAGCCTCACATAGCTTCTGAGATGGGCAAATCTGGTTCTAGATCCACTTCAGGTGGAGGTGACTTGGCGAGAGGCCAAGTTCATGACTCTTGGTGAGAGACCAAGAGGGGGAGACTCTTGGTGAGATGCCAAGAGTAAGTGGAAATCCTTGGTGGGAGACCAAGGTGGAGATCTTCGGTGTGATGCCGAGATCTAGGTGATCTTGGATAGATGGAGAGTCAGTGCCATTTATAGATCATACAGATTGAGCAGATCTATGACAGAGTCCACTTTCAGTGATCAACATACAACCATACTCACCGAGCATATGCCAAGAGGCAACCATGTCCACTTCAGGGATGATATTGGTGGTGACAAGCACTTTCCTCAGTAAGAGGGAGTGTTAAGATTTGGGTACCTTGGAAAGTGGTCCCCATGTGCTTATGAGTCTTTAAGCACAAAGGGGGAAGACTATTACCCTTATACTTTACTTTATGATTCTAATTTCACTTTGACTTAGGAGTTTTAAGTCAAAAGTGAAATATGTCACTTAAGTCATAAAGTGATAATTAATTCACAATGTGGGTGAATTAATAGACATAAAGCAACTAAGGAAAGTGGGTTTCCTTAGTGAGATTTTAGAATGAGATCTCACCCATTGATTAGACTTGGCTAGATCTAATCTAGGCCATTGATCTTTTAGGGTTGGCTCAAAGAGGCTAAAGAGAGGGTAAAGGTATTTTTGGAGACTCATTCTTCACTTGTGATTTTTGGAGAAGAGAAGAGGGGCACATTTCTTGAGGAGAAGGAGGGCGCACCTCATGAGGGTTTGAGAGAAACCCTTGAGAGCTTGGGGAGAGGCTCTTGGTTGGTTTGAGCTTGCATGGAGAGTATTTCCATGGAGCCATAGCTTCCATTTCTGAGAGGGAACATTTTCATGGAGGAGGGGTGCATTTATTATCTATCATTTGCTCATCAGGAGAGGAGGACTTGTCAGATTGAGATGAGGTCTGATGCATAGGGAGAGGAGAGCTTGGGCACTTGTTTATGTGGAGAGAGACATTCAAATTATGGCTCAGTTTATTTATGGTGATCATTTATGCTAGGAGAAGGGCGCACATGTTGAGAGGACTGGCAACTGCCTGGTAGCAGATCTGCTTGGAGGATTCGAGCTCTGACAGTTTCAGTGGAGAGGAAGCACATGAGAGAACATTTCTGTGGAGGTATTTCTTCATTGGGTTACAGATGAGCTAGGGCGCTTCAGTTCAATGCAGAGGGCAACAAAGGGAGAGGGCACACGACAGTTTGGGCACTTCTTTCTCTGGTTCTTGTGGAAAGGCTCGTGAGGAGCTTGCTATGTATACAAGTTCCATTGTATTTCATTACTTATTGTATCTCTTGCTTTGATCATCATTATATAGACATATATCCCAAACTGGTTTTCCCCAGGGGGGTTTTATCCAAGGTCATGTTGACCAAAAATACCTGTGTACAAAAATGCATGTGTTAGTCTCTTAGATCTGGTCATTTTCAGCTGTAAAGATTTTTAGGTGTGTTGTACTTATTTTAGTATGCATGTGCTAACTTCTTGTTACTAAAACTCGAATGCTAGAGCACCTAAAATTGGAAGTACAATCGTAACAAATCAGCAAGAAGTTCTTAGACTGTTGGCTGTCCTAAAACAACAACAAACATTATCGTAACAGTTGAAACTTAGAGTCAATCTTTTGTCAAAGATAGACCCAGTTGACAAGCTTGATAGGACCTGAAAATCTTCAGTCTATGGGTATTTCTGTCCATAAAGAACAGTAGTATGGTTGTTGTATCTTTATAGGAGGCTGATATCTAATTTAGTCTAAGTGGTATACTGAAATAAGATGTATTTTAACATGGTATCGGAGCAGGTGCTCTGAAGTTCAGTGGGCAACATTTGGCACTTGGGATAGCAAGTGATTTGTTGGAACATTTTCTTGAAGAAAGACAGAAAAGGTTCCTTGTCAAAAGGACAAATATGACTTCCAGCATCAGATTTGAAGATAGGTTGGAGGGGATCTCCATCTATCTACAGTGGAAGGTTATAATCAACAACATTATCAAGGAGAACAAATTATGGTTGTTTGCGAACACCATTGTGCATGTACCTACTTCAGATCCCATAGCTCTCGATGTTCATGAGGTGAAGGAAGCCAAGACTAAGAGAATCATCTTGGACGAGGTCAAAGACAACCTTATTCCACACTTGGTTGAGAAGAAGACAACCAAAGAAACGTGGGATGCACTGAAAGGGTTGTATGAGGCTAAGAACGAGAACCGGAAAATGGCTCTTCGGGACAAGTTTCCTGGAGCTAGGATGGTCAAAAGAGAGAGTGTGGCCACCTACCTCACCCAGGTTGCATAGGTGAAGGACGAGTTGGCAGCTATTGAAGAAGTCATTCTTGACTCAGAGTTGGTGCGAATAGCCCTCAAAGGCTTCACCAAGGAGTGGGAGGTTTTCGTCAAGTGTGTGGTGGGGAGAGAGAAGCTCCTTGACTCGAGTAGATTGTGGGATGATTTCACACAGGAGGAGATCCGAGAGGGATCTCAGGAAAATGAATTGGATGGTGCAGACGACAAGAACGTCACTCTTGTCCTAAAGGGAAATGAGAAGAAGAAGGATATAAGCAAGGTGAAATGTTTTGCATGTCACAAGACTGGGCACTATGCTAGTCAATATCCGAACAAGAAGAAGAAGAAACCGGAACCAGAGGTGTCAGCTTCAGCAGAGGTTGTAGAGTTTGTTGAGAGATATGAGAGGGAGTTCTCTCTCATGACTGGTCCCCTGGGTAGTGAGTGCCTAGCGTTCGAGGACATTGAGTCATGGTTTGTGGACAGTGGAGCTTCTTGGCACATCACTGGGTTGAGGTCAGTTTTCCTCGATCATACAAAGATAGACTCAGACTGTAGAGTGAATTGTGGAGTCGGCCCACAACTTGCAGTAAAGGGGGTTGGAAGGGTGAGATTCCAACTAGAGTCGGGAGGTCTTCTGGAGGTTGTTGAGGTGTTATATATTCCAGAGTTGACAATTAATTTTCTCTCCGTGTCAGCTTTGGATGAGAGTGGATTTGGAGTTGTCTTCTACAGTGGACATGTGTTTTTATATCCTGTGGGAGCAACTTCTGACACATCAATGATTCTTGGTGTCAAGTATGAGGGCCTATATAGGTTATTAGGTCTACCTGTGTTGGGGTCCAGTGGATTTCTGGACTCAGATTTTGTGTCGAAGAGTTGGCTGGTAGCACGGGAGAGAGAGTTGGTACCGGGGACTCAATCTTCTTCCGAGACTCTTAGAGGACTGAGCGTGCATGAGACGACACAAATAGATGCTCAGAAGAGTGTGTAGTCTCCTAAGAGCATGTCTTCAGTTCGTGGTACAACCGAGGTAACATCAGAGGTTTCCACTGCAATGGGAGTGGTGGTTTTTTGTTCGGAGGAAGCAGATACTTCTAGAACAGAGGGAGCGAATATGGAAGTTGATGAGATGGAGACGAATTCTAGTGGTGATACCAGAAGTACCTCTCGTGCTAAGAGGGAGTGTTGAAATTTGGTAGCTTGGAGGTACTTTTGCATTGGCAGCGCTCAACATGCAGAAGTGACCAAGCAAATTTTCTCCTAGTGACTTTATAATGTGTTTTTATAAAGTGAATTTATAAATTGATTTTATAAAGTTGTGTCTTTTAATTATTTTTAATGTAAAAGTGAATTTATGATGTTATGGGTCACTTTAATGATTTAAGTGACCTCGACGAATGATTAGGTCGTGACCGTTGATCTTGAGGGAAAGTGAAGAGTCACTCATGGGAGATCAAGGGTTAGAGGAGTTGCATTTCAAAAATTTCTTAAAGGCAACTCATTAGGAGAAGGAGGGCGCACTTTTGAGGAGAGCTTGAGGGAAGGTGAAGGGGCACACATCCCAAGGAGGAGCGTTGGCTTAGAGGAAGAGCTATAACAAGGAGGGTTTGGCATGCATCTCTAGAAGCATAACAACATTTATTGCAGTCTGTACAACAACAATAAAGAAGGTCGTACAACTGTGTAAGATGGTTGTACAGTAAAGGGAGAGCACATAAATCGAGGTTGTAAGTTTACATCAGATTGACACAAATTTCTATGCATATTTGTTGAGTTTTTAATGTTGTTTTGTAGAGTTTCTTTTGGCACATTTTTCTATGCAGATTTATGACTGTTTCTAAATATTTATTGGTTGTTCTGGGTCGTACAACCATGGTTGTCTTTGTTAGATATAGTTTGGGACTATTTGTATAGTTTAGAATTTGTCTGAAAGAAAGAAGTCATTGATTGAGTTTTAATGCTGATGCTATTTGTTGTTGTAAAAGTTCGAAAATTCTTAAATCTGAATAAACACTTTTTCCTCCTCAAAACTGTCCAATTTTCTGAATAATTCTTCAAGTGTTTATGCACGGATTTTTGTGCCAAATGTGGGTTACTGTCTGTTGTTCATAATTGTATTCCGCTACCATTTTATTTCAGAACTTGTTTATGGGTATTTTTGTCCATAAAGAACAGTAGTATGGTTGTTGTATCTTTATAGGAGGTTGATATCATATTTAGTCTAAGTGGTATACTGAAATAACATGCATTTTAACAACATGGAAGCTGGGTACGACCTGTAACCACTGTAACACTCCTGAAACTGGGCTCCAAGTTCCTCCACCCAAGGCCAGAGATGAAAAGCAAAACCTCCAAAGCTTTGTGTTTTGACAGTTCCAAGGAAGCAATGGCTTTCTTCCTGACAAGATAGGGAGAACACAAATTCTAAAAACAAGGGTTTTCATAGGGGAAGGACAATCTCATAAGAAAGTGGAAAAATGAGGCTTGCGAGGCTATAATGAAAATTCCAGCATAAGGATGCATTTATTTTGTTATATATTTTCTCCATCCCAAGGCTCTAATTTATACTCCATTTTGGCAGTTGAAGTAGTTATAAATAGACTACATGAGGTTGAGAACCTAGGGAACCCGTCAAATCCACCCAAATTATCAGAATTTATTATTATTTTGAGCCAATTAAATGTGTACGCAAGTTTCTAACTATAAAGGCACGTATGTACGTGAGTTTATTTGAGAGTCACATACATCAAGCAAAATAGGGTTTTTAAAGTATTTTTTAGGGAAGAAAATGAGGATTTTGGTCTTGCAAGCAGGGAAAATGATGTAACTAAGGCCAATGAATCATCATGAGCATATGTGGTTTCAAATTATGTTATAACATATGCCCCCTAATGTGTGAGTTCGGAAGAGCAACTGATGGCCAAAATACATTACAAAGTAGTCATGAGATTGTGGAGGGGTGTTACACGTCAAAATTCCACACTTGGGCATCATATTGTAAGTGTCGCACTTTAACTGTCTCAAGTGTCATAAGTGTCATAACTTGTCTCATACACTTTTTTTAAGTGTCGCAACTCAATCGACACCATGGAAACACAATCCTGCCTCCTATTGAATTTCAAATAAACACTTTTAGAATTGCAATTGA
This sequence comes from Picea engelmannii, assembly GCA_009831015.1. Classification (NCBI taxonomy): domain Eukaryota; kingdom Viridiplantae; phylum Streptophyta; class Pinopsida; order Pinales; family Pinaceae; genus Picea; species Picea engelmannii. Next base: position 146,831 of record ML795707.1, on the reverse strand, counting down.
ACTAGGGATGGATTTGAATGAAGCTCATAAACAAAGAATAATGCAATTGAAAGATCTCAATGAGATCTGGTAGGATGCCTTACAAAAAACTACTCTAATCCAACAACAAAGAGCAAGATGGCATGATAAGCTCATTAAGAAAAATCTATTCAAAGTTGGTGATTGGGATTTTATCTTAGACTCCAAATACAAATATTTCCAGGGCAAATTTACCAATCATTGGCTATGGCCATATGATATCCAATAAGTATTTGATAATGGTTCAGTAAGAATGAAGACAATTGATGAAAGTGGAGTTTCATTTGTGATCAATGGGAAGTGGTTAAAGCTCTAACACAAACCAATCAGTAGGAACGATTTCATCTCCCATGTTTCTCAACAAGAAGAGATGGAAGTTCTAGGGAAAGGAAATCACGTTCTTGCCTACGTTTCATCTTGAAGTCTACTTTCCAAAGAATAATTAAAAATTATATAAATAGAAAAAATAAAAATAAAAATAAAAATAAATGATATACAAATAAAAATAAACGGCTTAGTTCTGAAAACCATATCTTTCTGGTGCAATCTAAGCTTGAATTTTTGTTAGAAAACCAAGAAATTGGCTGACAAAAATTCCCAACAAAATAGATATTTTGATTGATTTTGTACAGGTGGAAGACTCAACAACTTATTTTCAGAAGGCTTCAAGGATGTGAAAACAATTTTGTGGTGAAAACTAAGCTTCTTGCATCATTTAGCTGGGATTTCTGTTTGAAAACCAAGCAATTGGATAGCATAAATTCTCACAGCCCTTCTGAAATAATAAAATAAATATTTGATAAATATCTTGATAGAGCTTCTTTTGTTTGTAATAAAACTTAGATATTTTGAGATTAACTCACAAGATTTCAAAGGATTTTCATTAAAATTTTGCATATAGCTTCATCATCTACAAAGAAATATTTCAAGCAATTAGTATCAACTTTTGAAAAGAGTTTCTATGCTTATTATTTCATAAATTAAGCACATGATATACAATTTCAAGAGCAGACAATCTTCTTTTTCAAGCTCGGGAAACAAATAATTCAACTAAGGGAAGAGGACAATTGGAGCAAAAAGAAAAGCACCAGTTTTCAACCTACACTATCTTACATCAGCTTCCAACTTCAAAGTTAAAGAATGGTACTATATTATTAACTCCATGTTGTATGACAGTCCTTTTCTGCGAAAACCCATGATTCCATATAATAATTAAATAATGCCTTAACAAGTGTGCAATAAATATGGTTAGCTTCAACATATGGCTTGGAGTGATGAAGGTGTTGGCCATCATTAAAATAATGGTTTGAGTATTTTAATGCTAGACTTGCATTAAAATACAACATGTGTCATCTCCATGGTATAAGGTGTAAAAAGGGGTGGTCCCATTAACATAATAATTAATAATTAACTTGTCTCCACATATGTGTCAATGTTCACATATGTGTCAATGAGGAGTATACCTTGTAAAGGTTTTATATCAAGGAAATAACTAGCATACCCCTAAAGCAGGGAAAGGGAACGTCGCAGAAAACACAAGATAGATATGTTATAAAAGATATTATAAATTTATGTTAAAAAATTAAAGAAGAATACACCTGCTTAAAAGAATAGCCAATGAATCACAAAATTGCAATGTGGAAGAGTAGACACAGATAATGGAAAAGTTTTATGTAACCATCATATTTCATGAAAGAATAGTCAATGAAATAAACCATATTATAAAACATTTTTCCAAATATATATATAAAACATATAAGATTTATAATATTTGTACAAATTTTAAAATCTATATGCATGTAGAGAGATGTCTTACACATGATTTAAAGATTTTTTTGCAATAAAAATAATATTCTGTAAATTTCCAAATTGTATTGTAAATAAATAAATAAAATTCAAAAAACTTTATTGCATGTTTAAAATTGTAATTTTCCTTGTAATTAATTCACATATACACCATTAAAATATTATCATTTAATCATAAAATGAATGCATAATAATAATGTGCTAGCTAATACCTTGTATCTATATCTACTCAATGTGGTCACATGCTAATAATTGAAGCAAAACACTAAATAACTAACTTATGTGTACAAAGCCAATTGTAGTCACATGTTCAAAATTGTGGCATTGAATAAACATATACCCCTATGGCATAACAATATCCATCGAAAGCAATTACAGTGATTATACTCCTACATCTATTGGAAGACATCATGGAAACATTGTTTTTTGGATGTGGCATCTTGTCAAGGAAGAGAATGTATCTGTAAATTGTTTTGCAAAATCTAAATTCATCAATATTCAGTGTGAAGGAAGGAAAGGGAATGAGCGATCATTGTAAATGTGAAAGACCAGCATAATTTCAAATAGTGGCTCCCATCAGAAGGTATAACAAATACAAAAAAAGATAGTTTGATAATACAAATTATTCATGATGTACCCAAGTTCCAGGCTTCATGGTGTGTCATTGGGAAGTCCCAATGAATATACGAGATAGTAGTTTATAAATGAGATCATTAGTGAAATTGTTTTTATAATTCATTTTCATCTATTTATTTTTCAAAAGCCCAATTAATTAGTGGAATTGAGTATTGATTGATAATGAAGAAGAAAATGAAAGAGTATCCAACACTTGGAATTAACTATTCATTGATACTGAAGAAGAAAATGAAAGAATAGCCAACACTTATTGTTGTGGATCCTTTCCAAACTAGTTCACATTGTTAGAAGCATAAAAGAACTCAAACTGAAATATCACATTGTCAAATACAACCAACTAATGGGAATGGACATGCCATTTGATATGTAATAACAATTTCTTTGCTTTGTAGTGTTAGCAAATATGTTTGTAGGGGTGGGGGGAGGGATTGTGTGTGTTTTCCCTTAGGATTTGAGCCTTGGGTGAAAAAATGCGAAAAAGGGGTTAAAAAAATCCAACAGATGAATTTTACCCTAAGTCTTTGGATGGCTAGATGGATTGGCGCATCGTAGCTATTGGGCACGTTGATCTTAATGGTCGAGAGGGATGCGCTCAAATTGACAGCCCACAACGCATATCGGACCACCCCCCCCCGACCTTCTTCCTTTTACGAGNGGGGGGGGTCCGAGCTAGTGGTTTTCAGGCACAACCCCCCCACTAACGTGGCGCTTCCTCAGCAACTCAGACCCCCTCCCGTGCTAAACCCCTAACCACCTACCCCCACTCCGAGCTATCCCGCTTACCACTCGCCCATACTGCTCTCGCCTCCCGCCAACACATGTCTTCCACTCAAACTTTCCCCGCCTGTCACATCTCCCTTTTCACTTTCATCTCTCGCCCCCTTGCACATGTCCTCCACTCATCATTATCTACCCATCGCTTCTCAACATCTGTCTCTCATGTCGCCTCCACCTGTGCTGGTGTCCCAACTCCTTCTGCCACCGCAGCCTCGTCCTAGCCTCCACTCCCCCCAATCACTTCCTTCCACATGGTCAAAGCTCACTCGTTGTGCCATGCAAGTTTGCACCAAGCACTTCGCTCCACATCACCCCTGCATATACGCTATCAGCCTACCACATGCAATGCCTATATTGGTCACAGAAGAAGACTTGCAGGGCCTCAAGGCGTCAGGATTGACTCAAAGAAGTCGTGGGCACTGCCTGAAACATTCATGGGTGTCAGGCCTCATCTTGATTCCGATGAAGGTAGTTATTGAAGATGGGGGCAACAGTTGAGACCTCATCTAACCCCATAAATGGAAAACATGCAGAGAGCGGTCGTGAAGGTGGACTGTCAATCCGAAGCTTCTTTATGGACAGTTTTTTCTGTAAAGCACATAACTGCCCCTGGCTCGCATCTGACATGAGGAGGCCTACACAATCTAACAGATCATGCACCGACTGGAAACTTTGAATGCGGGGATCCGATCACATTCCTAGTGGTTGAAACATTTCTAGTATATATAGGCAATTTTGATATTTTGTTAAGGTCGATGGTTGAGCAGTGCTCCCGTATTGTAAAATTTTGATGAAGAACTTTGGTTCTCTGGTTATGTATTTTGATCTGAGACTTCTTGTTTAATGAAAGTCAACTTCTTTTTCATCCTATTTGCCTCTGATACTGAAGTGTCCGTGATTGAAGGATTCACATGGATTATTTTGATTGTATTGTAATGTATGTTTGATTGCAGTGTTGTTATTTACATTCTTCAATTTCCTGAAGTTTTGAATCCAAGAGGATCTTGTATTTGAAGATTTTCCTCCTTAGGATTTGAGCCCTCCGTGAAAAAATGCGAAAAACTGGGTTAAAAAAACCCACCAAATGAATTTTACCCTAAGTCTTTGGATGGCCAGATGGATTGGCGCATCATAGCTATTGGGCGCGTTGATCTTAACAGTCGAGAGGGACGCGCTCAAATCGACAACCCACAACGCATATCAGACCCCCCCGACCATCTGCCTTTAACGAGGGGGGGGGGCAGTCCGAGCTAGTGGTTTTCGGGCGTGGGCCCCCCACTAACGTGGCACCTCCTTAGCAACTCGAACCCCCTCCCGTGCTAAACCACTAACCACCTACCCCCCCTCCGAGCTATCCCACTTACCACTCGCCCATACCGCTCTTGCCTCTCGCCGACACCTGTCTTCCACTCAAACTTTCCCTACCTGTCACATCTCCCTTTTCACTTCCGTCTCTCGCCCCCTCGCACCTGTCCTCCACTCATCATCATCTACCCCCCTCGCTTCCCGACATCTGTCTCTCATGTCGCCTCTACCTGTGCTGGTGTCCCCACTCCTTCTGCCACCGCAACCTCGTCCTAGCCTCCACTCCCCCCAACTGCTTCCTTTCACATGGTCGACGCTCACTCGTTGTGCCAAGCACTTCGCTCCACATCGCCCTTGCATATACGCTATCAGCCTACCACATGCAATGCCCGTATTGGTCACAAAAGAAGACTTACAGGCCTCAAGGCGTCGGGATTGACTCAAAGAAGTCACGGGCACCGCCTGAAACATTCATGGATGTCAGGCCTCATCTTGATCCCGATGAAGGTAGTTATTGAAGATGGGGGCGACATTTGAGACCTCATTTAACCCCATAAATGGAAAACATGCAGAGAGCAGCTGTGAAGGCGAACTGTCAATCTGAAGCTTCCTTATGGACATATTTTCTTGTAAAGCACATAATTGCGCCTGGCTCACATCTGACATGAGGAGGCCTACACAATCTAACAGATCAGGCGCCGACTGGAAACTTTGAATGTGGGGGTCCGATCACATTCCTGGTGGTTGCAACATTTCTAGTATATATAGGCAATTTTGATATTTTGTTAAGGTCGATGGTTGAGCAATGCTCCCATATTGTAAACTTTTGATGAAGAACTTTGGTTCTCTAGTTATGTATTTTGATCTGAGACTTCTTGTTTAATGAAAGTCAGCTTGTTTTTCATCATATTTGCCTCTAATACTGAAGTGTCCACGATTGAAGGATTCACATGGATTGTTTTGACTGTATTGTAATGTATGTTTGATTGCAGTGTTGTTATTTACATTCTTCAGTTTCCTGAAGTTTTGAATCCAAGAGGATCTTGTATTTGAAGCTTTTCCTCCTTAGGCTGCTGGAAGAACTAATGTCTACGATAGACCTATTAATGTTTATGTCATTATTATAGTTCTTTTCATTTCAATAGATTAGAGCGACATAAGAACAAGTAAGAACAAGATCACTGAGAAATACACATTCACAAGAGCCACAACATTTATCCTGGGAAACCCTCTAGGGGAAGAAAACCCAACAAAAACTTCCTTATCACAAATTGTCAATATAATGTCAAGAGATAACTCAAACCAATACAGATAGTCCTCTCCAAAAGATGCGCCACTCTTCTCCCTCTTTCGCCGGTAACAGATCAGAACTTGTCTCTCAAACCGAGCAAGTGAGTTGTGATCAAATGAGGCGCTAGCCTCCTGTATTTATACAAGTTCTGGCATGTGTGAAGTGTCTCTTCACTGGCAGGGCCGACTTCTTAATCTAGGTGGGTAAACCCACCTTTATTATATCTCTGGGTCTTCTTATTAACTGTTGGGGCCGACTTCTTATTCTGCCTATTAAAATTGTCTGTTGACCAATCCACAAAAGGGGATTTGGTCCTAATACAATTACCGACATGATTAATCCACAATGGGGATTAATCCTATAAATAATATATCAATAATAATAAGAATACTCTTTGTAGTTACATTATTTCAACACTCCCCCTTAACAAGAAGGGTATTCTTCAACAACATCAGGCGAGAGAGGTCTGCATCATCGATGGCATCAGGAGGACAGTATCGTCAATATCATCTTGGAACATTGACTGACATATTTACGAGTCATCAGAAGTTTTCTTCATCGGCAACATCGTCATTCTCGAAAGAATGTCATCATCATCTGCATCAATATGTATCAGTAAAAATGATACCTCATCACAACACTAGGCTGGCACATCATAGTACTACACTGGCTCAATGTCACAACTGATAAGTTGGTAGCTTAGTGTTAGTCACATCTTGCTTTACGTCTAACAAGTAGGTAAGAAGCAAGGTATACATCATCTTGCTTTACATCTAACAGCGAAGTCAAAAGCAAGGAATCATCTTACTTTACGTCTAACAACTAGGTCAGAAGCAAGGCATATATCATCATCTTGTTTTACGTCTAACAACGAGGTCAGAAGCAAGGAATCATCTTGCTTTACGTTTAACAACTAGTTTAGAAGCAAGGAACACATCATCATCTTGTTTTACATCTAACAACAAGGTCAGAAGCAATGACTCATCTTGCTTTACGTCTGACAGCGAGGTCAGAAGCAAGGAATACACACAACGTCTTGCTTTACGTCTAAGAGCTAGGTCAGAAGCAATGACTCATCTTGCTTTACATCCTAACAATGAGGTCAGAAGCAAGGAATACACACAACATCTTGCTTTACGTCTAACAGCGAGGTCAGAAGCAATGACTCATCTTGCTTTACATCTAACAGTGAGGTCAGAAGCAAGGAATACACACAATGTCTTGCTTTACGTCTAACAGGGAGGTCAGAAGCAATGAATCATCTTGCTTTACATCTAACAGTGAGGTCAGAAGCAAGGAATACATATATACTCCCCCTTTCAAGGAGGGTCCTTTCGGACTATACCAAGCTTATCTCGAAAGTGTTCAAACTTTATACGAGATAGAGGTTTGGTCAACACATCAACAACTTGTTCATCCGTGCTAATGTACTAGAGCTTTAAGGCTCCTCTCTGTACCATGTCGTGGATGAAATGATAGCGGATCTCTATGTGCTTCGACCTGTCGTGGAATACAGGATTCTCTGTCATCTTTATGTAGCTCTGGTTGTCACATAGAATCACGGTTGCTCTCATCTCCAAGTCAAATAGGCCAGTCAACAAATTTTGAAGCCATATAGCTTCGCAGCTAGCAGAACATGCGACAATGTACTATGTTTCCGTTGTGCTAAGAGCAATACTGGATTGCTTCTTACTCTGCCACGAGATCATGGCTGATCCCAAACTGAAACAACATCTGGAAGTGTTTTTTCTGTCAACAACGCTTCCTACCCAATCTGCATCAATATATCCACTCAATGTAAAGTTATGATCTCTATCATAGCTGAGACCATAATCCATTGTACCTTTAAGGTACCTCATCACATGTTTTGCAGCCACTAGGTGAACACGTCTGGGCTCTACCAAAAACTGACTCAAGATGTTCACTGCAAAACAAATGTTTGGTCTGGTGTTCATCAGGTACATCAGCGATCCAATAATCTGTCTGTACAGTGTGGCATCTATCAAGTCTGACGAAGTATCGACCAACAGCTTCAGCTTCGCTTCCATGGGTGTATTCATGGGCTTACATTCTGGCATGTCGAATCTCTTTAAGATTTCGACTGTGTACTTCCCTTGGTTAAGGAAGATCCTTTCTGGACTCTACCATACCTCAAGGCCTAAGAAGTAATGCATTAGGCCAAGGTCTTTCATTTCAAATTCTACGGCAAGTCTCTTTTTACATTCATCGATTAGCTTTTCTTCTCCAGTTAAGAATAAGTCATCCACATACAGTAGTAAGATTACTGGTTCATTATCCATAATTTTGAAGTAGAGATTTGAGTCTGCTTTACTTTTGGTAAAGCCTAAGCTCGTCAAGAAATTGTCTATACGGCCATACCAAGATCTGGGAGCTTGCTTCAATCCGTATAAGGCTTTCTTTAATCTGCAGACATGAGACTTCATGTCTTCTACCTCAAATCCTTGAGGCTGCTCTATATACACTTCCTCTTCGATGACACCATTTAGGAAAGCTGTCTTCACGTCCATCTAGTGCAGCTTCCACTTCATCTTAGTTGCAAGAGCTATGATGGTCCTGACCGAAGTGTATCTGACTACAGGAGCGAATGTCTCTTCATAGTCAATGCCTTCCTTCTGGGAAAAGTCGTAAGCAACAAATCTTGCTTTATACTTCTCAATACTTCCATTAGCAAAATGTTTTATTTTGAAGAGCCATATGTAGGATACCCCATCTTTATTCTTCGATCTATCATGGTATCTGCCCATTCCTTCTTTTGAATGGCTTCTTCAAAGCAGGTAGGCTCTTCATCTAGTAGATTACACATCAAAGTCGTGTCACTGGAGAATGGATTTGGTCTTTTCACCTGTCTCGAGGTTCCTTCTAGAACACCATACTTCTCTCCATCTTGAATAAGCTCTCTTGCCCAAGCAGGCTTTCTTTTATGGGAGAAGGTCATTTGAGGAGGTTCTTGAACTTATGTTATATCATGGTCTTCAAAAGTCTCCTCATCAGGGGAAGTTACGACTTCCTTCTCTGGTTCTGCAGCTCTGGGAACTTCCCTCACAGATTCTGCAATCCTGGGATTTACAGGTTCCTCTTCATATACTTCAAGCTGGCATCTTCTTGATTTCTTAAGTGCTTCTTCTTCATCAAAGGTCGCATCCCTGTTGATCTCAATGTGGCGGTGATTAGGTATGTAGATTCTGAAGGCCTTGGAGACCTCACAGTATCCCACAAATATTCCCTTCTTTCCGGAGGGTTCCAGCTTGTTTCTTTTCTCTTTCGATATATGAATAAACACTGGACAACCAAATATTTTGAGATGACTTACCTCTGGCTTATTTCCGGTGAACCTCTATTCCAGTGTCTTGAGCCCAAGTGTGCTATGGGATAATCGGTTCTGCACATAAACAACTGTCATTGCTGCTTCTTCCCATAAGCACATAGGAAGATCTTGATCATGGATCATAGTCTTCACAGCTTCCAGTATGGTTTTGTTCTTCCGTTTAGCTACACCGTTTTGTTGGGGATCTTGATCCCAACATCTTTTCAGATATTCACGAACTCTTTTGAGGTATATTCTCCTCCATTATCTGACCTAAGTATCTTAATCTTCCTTACAGAAGGGTTTTCTATCAAGGCTTTGAATTCCTTGATCTTGTTGAACACTTCAAATATATCCAGGTCTTTTACGAGAATAATCATTAATGAATGATACATAG
>ML795707.1:116240-128273 GCA_009831015.1 Picea engelmannii | reverse complement strand
TACCACTCGCCCATACCGCTCTCGCCTCCCGCCAACACCTGTCTTCCACTCAAACTTTCCCCGCCTGTCACATCTCCCTTTTCACTTTCACCTCTCGCCCCCTCGCCCCTGTCCTCCACTCATCATTCTCTACCCCTCTCGCTTCCCGACATATGTCTCTTGTGCCGCCTCCACCTGTGCTAGTATCCCCACTCCTTCTGCGACCGCAGCCTCGTCCCAGCCTCCGCTCCCCCCAAACGCTTCCTTCCACATGGTCATCGCTCACTCGTTATGCCATGCAAGTTTGCACCAAGCACTTCGCTCCACATCACCCCTGCGCATACGCTATCAACTTGCCACATGCAACACGCCCGTATTGGTCACAAAAGAAGACTTGCAGGGCCTCGAGGCATCAGGATTGACTCAAAGAAGTCGTGGGCACCGCCTGAAACATTCATGGGTGTCAGGTCTCATCCTGATCCCGATGAACGTAGTTATTGAATATGGGAGCGACAGTTGAGACCTCGTCTCACCCCATAAATGGAAAACATGCAAAGAGCGGTCGTGAAGGCAGACTGTCAATTTGAAGCTTCCTTATGGACATATTTTCCTGTAAAGCACATAACTGTGCCTGACTCACATCTGACATGAGGAGGCCTGCACAATCTGACAAAGCAGGCACCGACTAGAAACTTTGAATGTGGGGGTCCGATCACATTCCTGGTGGTTGCAACATTTCTAGTATATATAAATAGTTTTGATATGTTGTTAAGGTCGATGGTTGAGCAGTGCTCCCGTATTGTAAACTTTTGTTGAAGAACTCTAGTTCTCTGGTTATGTATTTTGATCTGAGACTTCTTGTTTAATGAAATTCAGCTTCTTTTTCATCCTATTTGCCTCTGATACTGAAGTTTCCATGATTGAAGGATTCACATGGATTGTTTTGACTGTATTGTAATGTATGTTTGATTGCAGTGTTGTTAATTATGTTCTTCAGTTTCCTGAAGTTTTGAATCCAAGCGGATCTTGTATTTGAAGTTTTTCCTCCTTAGGTTGTTGGAAGACCTAATGTCTATGACAGACCTTTACACTCTCCTCACCAAATTCTTCCCTCTATTCACCCTTACTCCAACTTACTGACTGAAGTTAATTAAGACCTCACCTGCATGTGCATACCAGTCCAATTTTCTGAGTTAAAACGATATCATCTTGAGTCTGTGCCCATTCGACCTCTTTAAAACCAACCTGTGACATAAAACTCTGATGGGTACTAGGCTTACCTCCAATGCAATCTGGAGGTGACTTCTAGTGGTAACATGTAGAAATAATTTCTAAGTAGTTGTACAAGTTTAATAACTATGCCTCTCCCGTTATGGTTCTCCGTTTTTATTGTTGAAATATTGCATAGAAAAAACTCACAATCAACAAATTCACTTTACATATATAACACCAACCTAAAGCGATCTTAAATTTGTATCTATGAAGCACTCAAGGATCAAATTTCTTGAAGCTTAATTTTTTTATTATTTAATTTCATATCATGTATTAATTATTTTCTATTAAATGATAAAAAAAAATTACACCTCAAGAAGTTTGACCCCTCTCTATTCTTCATCAATTTAAGATGGATTTAAGCTAGTTTAATTTTCTTTTAAATGTTCACTCTTATGTTATATTGGACTCTAGAGCACCTCACTACTCTTTATGCAACTAAAGATACATACCCTTTGAATTTGATTATCAATTTATGTAAAAATTGAAATTAAAAAATATGTATTATCTTTTATAATGAATAAATCAAATAATCTACATATTATTTCAAAGTGTATGAAAGAGTAGATATCCTTAACACAAATGCTTTATTATCCCAAACTTGCAAATTGGATTTGATATACACAATCATATACAAGTTGTTCCACATCCACAATCACCAAAGTGCATACAATCCAAGAATAATAATTGTTTACTTAATGACTCTCCACTCAAAAAATGACTAATTTCAATTTTAAAAAATATGTTTTTAAATTTTTTATGTAAAAATTATAATGTTTCAATTAGTTTTTCAATTATGAATTTTTACATACTAATTTTCCACTAAAAATTATACAAAAATTATGAATTTTTACATATTAATTTTTCAATTAGTTTTCATTTAAAATTTATAATATCCATGTATAAATTAGTTTTCATTTCAAATTTATAATGTCCATGTATAAATTAAGCCTAGTTTAGAAGTGACATCAAGTTAATCTATCTTACTTCCTTATAGTTTCTTGCTTTACTAAGGTGACTTATCTAATCACACCTTGGATAATGAAACACCTTCCTAATCCTGGAATTCATTGTTTACTATACAACAATTTGTTATGCCTTTAATCTTGGCACATAAGAAATCTTTCTTTACCAAGTGTTGCACTCTTATCTGATGACAGATTGGATAATGAAACACCTTCCATAACCTGGAATTCATTGTTTATTGTACAACAATTTGTTATGTCTTTAATCTTGGCACATAAGAATCATCCCACGATCTTGTTCACTCTACCTCATTAAGATGGGTGGAGTTGGACATGTAAAATAATAAACATGAATAACCACCAACATTTTGAGTATGTGGGTATCCAACACATCAAGAAGCCATTGAACTACCAATGACAAAAGCTTTAGTGTGTCACAAAGAAAATAAACCAAATTTTAAATTTTGGCTAAGCTAAATCTTGGACTAACCTAAATCATCAAGCTAATCTTGTAGATATTCAAAGTAGTTGTTATGATGGGCCATTGTTGGAGCTTAGAGTTTACAAGTTTATGGAAAGACATACTTTCTTCCTTTTCCATGTGAGAGTGGAAAGAACTAGACCATTACACAACTAGATTCATTTACTCTAGGTATTTGATCTTGAAAGTATCCAGCACAATCTTCCTCCCTAATACCTAACTCCAAAAGGCTTTCCATAACTCTTCAAACTTATATCCTCTGTAAACAGGTGGATGTTGTTCATCAACCAGGGGCGTTGTAGGAGCAATAAAGGCATCCTCTGCAAGGGTACATAACATAGGAATTGATATACGTGCACTGGAGGCGTTTTTTACTACTCGATGCTCAACACTCCTAAATCTCCCATTGCTCACGACCTATTTATTTATATTCAAATCACACATGTCAAAAAGAGCTTAGCATTAGTACCATCAGCAAGTTTAAACTGAAAGGAAAAGTGTATTCTATTGTATCTCCCTTTCCATTAGCTACGGGTTGTACACCAACCCACTTTTCGTTTTTGAGAACTTGTAAGCCGTTGACCTCGTCTTGCATCAGAACAATGATGTCATTTGGATATGAATGGCCTGGTAAACCAAAGGTAATATAAGGGTTTGGGCAAGAAGGACAGTAGTTTATAACCATTGCTTGGTTGTGTCTTCCAAAAATTCTATTCAAGTAATCTGAATCGAGCCCTAGAGCCTCGGAAATGGCAGATAGAAGCCTTAAGATCAGTGCTCTTCCTTCAGCAGAGTACTTTCCTTTCTCTATAAAAAAATAATCAACCAAACGAGTTATTTGTTCTTACCGGGTTTTATGCATGTCTACTCTAGCAAAATGTCTACGAGATAAGAATTTGTTGATTACTTGTAGCCTGTAGTCTAGCAAAATGTCTAAGAGATAAAACATTGTTGATTACCTGTAGCCTGCAGGTTTTCCAGGCTAAGAGCCCATGACTTCCTCCATAGGATAATAAGGGTGCCTAAGATAGTCCCTCCAGTGTTGGAATTTTTCTTTGCATTGGGTCCTATGAGTAGAAGCATGCTCGGTTTTCCACATGCATTTCAAAGAATTATTTGGCATTTCCACAAATTGCACATGATGCAGGTTTTACGGAACAAGATCGATGATAATGGAAGCTTTTCTTAGGCAGTGTGGTTATGAAAGTCATAAGTAATGCTATTGATAACCACCGGGAATGGACTTTTTAATGACAGACTGTAAATTTATAGCTTTACAGAGGTAAAGAGTCCATTAATATTGTTTCTCTGTAGTCATTCCTGTTGAATTGGCTCGATCAACTATAGGCAGGAGTACGAAAGTGGCACGCCAAGGAGATTGAAATCGGTGTGCATGGGGCAGAGGCAGGGGCTGCATCTCGTTTATTATTAGGCATGTTCATCCCTTCCTCCATTGCACTGAGTTTGAACTTCCATCGTTCCCTTTTCCTTGTGGATCATCTTTTACTATTGCTAGGTTCATATTTGTTGTGTAAAAAAATAAGCAAACCATCTAATATTCCTACATGGAAATCTTTAAGACAACTTCACACAAATCTAAAAACATTTGTACAAAGCAACAAAATAAGTAAGAAACCACCCACCTGTGGTTTTAGAAAAATCCCAGAGTTTTGATTGATAACATCTCAGTTATCGTAGAGAGAAATGATAAAACAAAAGAGACCCATTTTCCCTTTGCCATGGGTAACCTGTTCAGAAGTTGTAGATCTCAAAAATATTGCTTCTACAACGATAAAAATGCATCTTTTACTGAGGTTGCAACATGGAGGGCGTTGTGGGTGCCTACAAGAATTTCTCTGGCCACAAAATTTCTGCCACAAAAAAATTCTTTGGCCGCAAGAAAGGGGCTGGATATGAGAGTATGCCGCAAAATTTCTCTAGCCGACTGGAAGCAACATCATCTGCGTTAATGGCAAAGTTCACCCAAGAAGTGCAGTGGGTCGACGAAGGCACTGAAAGGTGAATGGTGTCCACTTGAAACACTTTAAACCTGCCCAAAATGGAAACCTGTCCCACTAATGCAATGTCGGTTTGGAGAAAACCTATCACCTCCGCCTTATTCATATTCATCTAGTAGCCATACGATCAAGTCGATTACGATTCAAGTTGATTGGTGATAGCTAAGCATTTGATGGGTAGAGGCAACAATATAGACAAAGATCGTTGATGATTTGAACAAATGACACGTGGCAAATTTAATAGGACAGAGGTCGATGTCTGATAAGTGGTGGACGGATGACGAAAAATTGAGAAAAACCTACCCTTAAAAAATTGTATCTACTAATAAATTTCATCACAAGCCAAGGTCATAACAAAAGGAGTATACCTCATAAAGATTTTATGTCAAGGAAATAGAAATTGTATCTCCTAATAAATTTCATCACAAGCCAAGGTCATAATAAAAAGAGACCATGAAATGTATGTGTTAGGCTAGGCTAACCATGCACAACATCTATGGATGATAGCACTAAAGAGCATCTCACAAGCATCAACCAAGACATCAAGTGAAATCATAAACTTCTAAGCCCAAAGCTCCATTAACCAAAGAAATGCAACTATGAAGAGAGAATTAAGTACAAAGAAAATCCACCACATAAGTTGCATCTCCATTCAACCAAGAAAAAGTGAGACTCCCCAAACCAAATATCTCCATCCAATGATATAATTGTATGAAGAGAAGGGGCTTCATGAAGATATATTTCCCCAATTTGGTCCAACAACTCAAAGGAATAAAAACCAAATCTCCATCAATGTGATGAAAATCATAGGATGCAACCTCGTATAATATTACTTCTAACAAAAAGTTTTGTTGTATATCGGGTTTGATAATTTCCCCTAGACTAGACTTGATGAGAAGTTTCCTACCATCAAGGTGATTTAGGGGAAATTGAAATCCACATAGAGCCTCTTTCAAATTAAGTGTCTACTCTACATAGAGATTATCACCCTTTTTCTTGAACTTAGTGTGGTCTTTCAATTACTATAAAAACACAATGTCACCATCCATAGCTAGCTTTCTGCTTCAAAAACAATAATGTTAGCAATGAATTATCATGGAGCATGTAGACACAACATATTATTCTACCATATACCAGATATAGTACATCTTGACAACATACAAAAGGAGAAAGCCATGCTTCTTCCATTCTACATTTAGATAGACCTATGACTAGAATCTATAGGTCTGCAAATAAGATCTAATGAATAAAAATCCAAAACCTACCACCTCATCAACCTGACCCCGAAACACTATCATTTTTCCATGTTGCATTCCCTTCTCCACATGGACCTCGAGTGCTTTTTTTATCTTGAACAACTTTACCCATAACACTAACCCACTTATCTTTGTCACTGATTTTCTCATGTACACCATCAAATGTTTCCAAAGGCACTCATTTAAATTATCATTCCACATTGAACAACACACCACCTCGTGTGCACCATCAAATGTTTCCAAAGGCTCTCATTTAAATTATCATTCCACATTGAACAACACATGGCATGGCCAAACTTGTTATTTGAATCATTATTCCACCATTGAAATGGCCAAGCTTGTTACTTAAATATGAGCATGCATTCAATGGAAATGCAAATCACATGCCCAAGCTTGTTATTTAAATCATTAGTAAGCATTCAATGTTTCCTTAATCGAGAAAGAAGTTAAAACAACATTGTACCTCTGACAAAAAAATAGAATTAAAAAAATCAAAAACCAAATCTCCAATGTACAAGGTATTTAAGCCACAAAGAAACTGGTCCAACAAAAACCTAAGACTCTACAATCGACACAGACATTTTGCATATGTTGCATTGGTTTTATTTAGAATCTGCCTAAATATTTCTTGTAAAAAATTTGGAAAATTTGTGATACTTATACAAAATTATGAATCCTTAGAAGAGCATAAAAGTTTGCGTGTATACATATGACTATGTAGCATGTTTATTTATTTATCAAAAAGTTTTATTTTATACTACTATTGCTTTGATCAAGCATCAATAATTACAAAGCTTTAAGATGACTACATGATGCAATTGCCGCTATTTAGTATTTATAGTTAAACCAAAACCTTTAGGCCAAAAACAAAAATACTTGGCACGTATTTAAATATTTTAATACGAAAATTGGACAAATTGCAATTCTCTATAAACAACCCTTACGAGAGAAGAAATTATAAATTGTAATCATGGCCATGTTCTAGACATATTGGAGATATGACTCTTTGAGCTTGTAGGAGACAGTTGACAACCATTGGGAGATCAGAAATTATATATTGTATTGATGACCATTTTCTAGATATATTGGAGATAGGACTCTATGAGCTTGTAAGAGACTGGCCAATCTTGTTGTTTAAAAAAAATTTATAATAATAAACATGTTATATTTTTCAAATATACCCACATATTTGTGTTCAATGGTTTGCCCTTGAGAGCTATTTCACACATACAAGTAGGCAAGTGGGCCATTTGTGTGCCTCAAGTCAGTGGTAATTATTCTCATGAGTTTAAAGGAAGCACTTTAAAAAAGAAACACAAAAAATTGAGGAAAATACAATTCTTCCATATAAAGATATTGGCACTTCTTAGAAGAGTAGAAATTGTACAGCACACTCTAATGACAATTTTAAAAACAGAGTACAATTTCACAGAGAACCTCCGAAAAAACAACTAAGACAAACCATCGCCAACAAAAAGGACCCATTCACAAAGGTAGATAACGTAAAGAAGACAAACAACAATATTCTAAGGTGCCCTTCCTAGAACTAGGGCATATTGTTGTGTACCTAATCGCAACATACATGATACTAATATCTTTGTAATAAAGTCATACCTATACAAAGGCCACCTTTGTATATAATAAAGGCATAAACATGTGGCATGAGCTTAGAGTTAGGGTTTATGCATCTTATTGTTATAAATAGGGGTTTGCCCCTATCTTACGTATCCCATTATCTTTATCAATATAAAAACCAACATCAAATTGTTATTCATGGAGATGTCTCGTTATCTTTGTCAATATAACAATCAACGTGAAGTTATTATTCAAGGAGATGGCTTCCTCTATTTGTCCAGATTAGCAAGTGCTATCCAACCCTTGGGTGTGCAAGTGCCCCCACTATTACTGTTTATGTTCTATTATTTCCAATTTATAAATGTATTCCCATTTGATATTTAAAGTTGAAACACATATGCATAACTTGAGGTTGGAAGAATTATGCAAACATGATGGAGAAATTATGTGAACAATACCTTAGCCTATCTTTCATTTATTGGTTGCACATTCTTTGCTGAGCCTACCTTTCGTTTAATGGATGCACACTCTTTAGTGAGACTACCTTCCATTTAGTGGCAGCATGTTCTTTACTGAGCTGGCACATGATTCAGTTCAGTATAATGTAGAAATGATCTAACTAGTAATTACTCAAGTCTTAATCTTTCATAAATTCCTCAAATCTAGCTTTCATTTATGCACTCATTTATTAAGATGGCCAATAGTTTAGCACATAAGCACTCCAACTAGGTTTCATTTAGCAATACCTCAAGATCTTCTTCAATAATTTCATGGCTGCAAGCTAATCTAATTGAGAGTTCAATCTACATTATGAAGCCTTCGTTAGAAAACATTTAGTAATCCCATAACCACCTAAATGAAGGAGTTATGGCTCATGGGTTTTTATGTACACCATTACGAAACCCAACAAAAATGGCTCAGTCAAACAATGTCAACATGAAGTTAAGAGAGAAGTGGAACCATAACAAGACAACAATTTCTATTAAGATACAGTTTTCTCATAGTTAGTCACAGAAACCTCTTGACACAAAATAAGAATATGAAAAGTGGATAGAAAGAAAGTGTGATAAGAACCAAGAATAATTTCCAGATCAGTCAACAAGCTTACCAATGCTATGTGGTTATCCAGCATAAACACAAGAAAATGTCGAAATAAATGGAAGTAAAAAAATAACTTTTCCTTATCACTCTCTAAAAGGCTTTGAATGTATGCGGATGGAGCCATTACAGTAATGGTCCTAGCTTTGAATGTATGTGGATGGAGCCATTACAGTAATGGTCCTATGTATGACCATAAAGATTTAGATTGGTATCAACCCCTCTAAAATATTTTGGTCTCTTGTATGTACCATATGGAACATGCCAGTATGCATGGGAAATTTTATGATTTAAAAATTTCTTTTATTGTGAAAGAATTGAAACGTTTGTGTTTAAAGTTTTAACTTAAAGAACAAGCATCATAAAAACATTTTAATTAGTCATGTGAAGCATACAATCATCATTATTTTCTCAATGCAGATAATTCAAACTTCAGAAATATGGAGTTCACTGATTGAACATCGCCACATTGAATTCCTTTCAGTTCTTCACAGAGAGGTTTTCTAACTGTAGGAGGGGTTGTTCCATGCAAATGTGCCTTAATCCCATTGTTATATCTTATAAAAATTGGAGAGAATCACATAAAATACAACCTGTTGTACAGTCAAGAGTACACTATTTGGCTTCTAGGGGCAACAAGTTTCACCTTTGGACATACCAAAGGTGCAAACCTACACGGTGGTTGAATTTATCGTCTTGACAATATCCATGTGCAAGTGAAGTTCCATATTATGGATATTTTGTAATAAGAATCATATTTTCCATTCATCCAATAATTATTTCACCACAGAAAAAGATATATATAGTTCTTAATAACAAAAAAGATCGTAGTCCAATATGCACAAGTTTCAATAGATTAAAATACTAAAATAAACTACCGTAATGTGAAATTTAATATTCAGAGTTTGCTTGCATGCCCTTCAGCATCTAGAATAATGTTCTCAGGTTTAAACTATTTTTGTGAAGATGCGACACAACATAAACTATTTCTGCAGCATACACCCAAGTCAATTCCTCATTACAACATAAACACTAAATTTATACAGGAACTTAAATTCAAACATTTCTCTGTCAAACAAAAACCAATCATTTCTAAACAATGTTTTAGAGCTGGAGAGATATACCTGAAGATCCCTTGTCGATAAAGATGAAGGAATAGATGTCTTCCATTTATAAAATCCATAATTAAATAAAATGTAGCTTCTCTGCAGGGGTCAAAAACATGTTACTTTGGTAAAATAAAGAAATATAAAACACTCTCCAGCCAAAAAGAACAATAAATAGGAAAAGTATTTAATGGTTTTGCATAAAACTCCCAAATTCACCAGAAAGGGTTTCAGGAAGTTATTTACAGAAAAACAAAAGCCGCATTGTCTTACATGCATCAGAAGTATCAAGCCAGTACCATATGAATCTTAAGCGTCCAAATAATTAAGCATCAGAAGTATCAAGCCAATACCATAAGTCTGAAGAACTATTAATAAGAAAAAACAGGAGGCTGCAAATTGTTTTTAATAAGTGTTGAGAGAACTGCTTCAAAGCATTTTAGCAATTTCAAAAATACAAATTCAAGAGGACTTCCATAAAAATTGGTCAAAAGTCAGTCAAGAAAATGAGTCTAAATTCTTTGAACGCAATTAAAGATTAGCTGTTCAAAGTCGTTGAAGCCCAAGACCATTGAAAATATATCATTAATGACATCAAAAAATAAGTATTTTAAAAGAAAAAAACATAATGCATTTTGAAAGCCAGGTATAAGAATATTGGGAAAAAGCAGGGACAACAAGAATTTACAGATGCAACAAATCTGTATAGGAGGAAATCTAATTTCTTTTAGATATAGAAGAGTTATAAAAAAGAACATAAGGCCAAAGAGTTATAAAAAAGAACATAAGGCCCTCAACAGATCAGTGTGGAAAAAGAAGAAAAAGAAAAGAATCTCTCGGTGACTTTGGGTTAAAGCACGCTGTAGTCCCAGACTATCCACCCATCAATACAATTATAAAAAAAAAAAATTACAGCAATAAAAAAAATATAGTAGTGCGGGTAAAAATAGAATCAGAGTTCGTGAAACGAGGAAACCCTCAATTTCGGATTTCGTGTGACAGGCGTCTTTACAGATTTCTTCATAATCTTCAAAAAACCTATCAGGAGGTTTAACATCTTACCATATTGCCCGTAGCAATGTTGAAAGGTTAGACTTATAGCCAATGATGAAGAATCTTCAAGTCATTTTCGAATTCCTCATCACTGTATCGTATACTTCCCACGGCATCTGGGTTCTTCCAGCGTTTTGAGCTCGCTCATACCAGAAGGAATTAGTTCCTGCCTAAATAGGTGCTAAATCTATGGCAAAAAGCATGAATAGAGCTATACAAAAAATGCATCATTCGAAATTGAAGAAAAGCATGAAAGCTTCCAAAAAGCATGATTGAAAATTGAAGAAAAGCATGAAAGCAGCCAAAATGCATGATTGAAAATTGAAGAAAAGCTGAAAGCATCTTTTTGAATTTACCAGCTCACTCATCTGCTAACGGTTCCATGTGCTGACTCAACTGCTTTTTGGATTTCTCCTTCTGTTAGAGTGGCAGATAAGTCCTAATTAGTTGAAGAGAGAGAACAAATCTGTCTCATCTACAGCAGTTCGTTGTAGAGAGTGGGGCAAAGGTGGCCAAGCATCCATCCGTTGGAAGGAAGGATATATAATATCTCAAATCTCACACAATTTTGGCATTCACCTCCTCCTTCCTCCTCTATCCATGCTCTGGTGTGTCTGTTTGATTGGGTGTTTGAGTTTGAGTCAAGTCTGGGTCTGTGTGTGGTCCTAAGTCTGGGTCTGTATGTGATAGAGGAGGAAGCTGGGATGGAATGTAATGGAAGCAACTGGAATTCGATCAACCTTAGGAGTAAATGAACTTCAACATGGAAGAGGCAGCTGAGCTGTTCAACATGAAGATCAATGCCCTTTCTCAATAATCGCGGGACTTCAATTCCCGATACTGTTTAATATTCTTTATTATTTTCTCTGATCTCTGATCTCCGAAACCTTAGAAGCCCTAGTCCTTTCTTTGAGCGTTGCATTGAGGATTCGATGTTGCAGTCTATTATTATTTCCACTGCCCTGATCTACTCTCAGAAACCCTAAAAGCCCTAGTCCTTTCATTTCAACAAACTCATTCATTTCTGTTAATTTATTCAGCCCTTGCAATGAGGATTGGGTTCTCTTCTGACCTCGGCTCCATCCATAAGCAGAGTGGGTATTATTCCCTCACAACTCTGCTCTCAGAAACCCTAGAAGCCTTGGTCCTTTCTTTCTGTTAGTTTATTCAGCCTTGAAATGAGGGTTCTGAACTAATATTCATCCATAAGTAGAGTGGATATCAGCTTCA
>ML795707.1:77617-95896 GCA_009831015.1 Picea engelmannii | reverse complement strand
GCTGGACAATGTTTCACAATATGTCCCATCTTTTCACAATGGTAACATTGGTAGGATGAGAAATATTTTTCTCTTCTTTGTCCTTTCTGAAACTTCTGGAATCTCCTTGGTTGAGATTCTTTATGTATGAATTTGTTTTGGGGGTGAGACTCCTTATGAGTTTCTTTCTGGACAGGGATGATTTTAGAGGCTAAATTTCATTCATGGGCTAATTTTCCATGGTTTTTCCCAAAAAAATATTCGTTATTCTAAAAATGATTCGCCCAAATTCTATAGGATAAAATTATTTTACCTTAAAAATCGCCAAAATTTTATACAAACTATATAAAATCCTTAGAAATTTGAATATTTTTACAAAAAAAATCGCCAAACATTTATAGTTGGCAATGAAGGATTACTAAGATTCACCAAGGTTTCTACATTTTAAAATAAATTTCCATCCTTAAAATCATCCCTGTTTCTGGAAGTAAGACTTATTTCTTCCTCCCTTAGTGTGAGTATCTAGGGCTTGATCTTCATCTCTTGATAGCAAAGATTCTCGGTTAGATACTCTTGATTCTTCTTGAACACATTCTTTCCAAAGACTGTCAAATTGTAGTTTGTCTTTTCTAGCACAAATAGTTTGGATGAATGGATCCCAAGGTCTTGTGAGACCATTAAGGGTTGTCATTATAAGTTCATCTTCTTCTATAGTATCTTCAATTGCTTCTAGTTTTTCTTTGAATTGTGATATTCTGGAGAAATATTTTTGGATTGTTTCTCCTTTCTGCATCCTTGTATTCTTGTTTCTCCTTTCTGCATCTTTTGATTTATGTTGTTTCCTTCATATAGTCTGGTTAGGGAATCAAACATTTCTTTTAGAGTCTTCTTTGAAGACACTTGAGGAATCAAGTGATCTTTGATAGAATCTGCAATGTTTCTTTTGGCCCTAACTGTGTCCTTTTGGTGTTTTGTTTTAGCTACAACATGTAATATACCAGATATAAAATGTATGCATAACTGAAATAAAATGCTAGTAATGGCATAATAACAACAATATAACCAGAACATTCACCACAATAACACTGAAATGATATAAGAATAACAACAGAAATAACACTTTGAATATGAAAGCAATGTTCACGGGCCTCTTCAAGGGGGAAACCTCTAGTTGAGCAGAGCTCTATTACAATAATATCCAAGCGAGGGTTCTCATACCCTCGAATCCTATTTATACTAAAAGGAAGCATCTAGAGGAAGATCCTTCTAGAAGCGGAAGCTTCTATTAGGTCTTCTTACATCCGCCTTATTCTATTTTATTGAAAGGCCTTATTAATATTGACCTTTATTACATCTGAATATATTGTTATACCTATGTGCAGGTTAGGACCCTAACATGTCCGCCCCCTTAAAAACATCTTTGTACTCAAGGCTTGAGATGAGGAAATTGTTGCAGAATGGTAGTTGGTTCCCAAGTGGTGTCTGCTGGAGTTGTATCTTTCCACTGTACTAGCACTTCCTTGATGGTTCTCTGACGTAGGCACCGCTCACGCTGGTCCAAAACTGCTTTTGGCTATAGCCAAATGGATCCTTCTTCAACTAACTCTAGAAGGTTGGTTTGAATTTGGCACTTAGCTCCAATCACCTTCTTTAATCATGAAACATGAAAAACAGGATGTAGCTTCGAATTGCTGGGCAAAGCTAACTGATAGGCGACTTGTCCCACACGCTTGAGTACAGTATAAGGACCATAAAATTTGGGCGCTAGCTTCTGACAATGCTTGACCTTGAGGTAAGTTTGCTTGTAAGGTTGCAGTCGAAGAAACACCTGATCCCCTTATGCAAATTGACGTTCTGAGTGACCTTGATCTGCTTGTTGCTTCATGCGATTTTGTGCCATGGCCAAATTCTCTTTGAGGGTACGGAGAATAGCCTCTCAAGTTGTAAGTGTTAAGTCAACCACCTAGACCTTCGAGGCACCCGGTAAGTATGAGAGAACTGAAGGTGGCTTTTGTCCATATACCGCTTCAAAAGGAGTCATGCGTGTAGCTATATGGTATGAAGTGTTGTACCACCATTCAGCTAGGGGTAACCATTGAGCCCACTGATTTTTCTTTTATGAGGAAAAACACCTCAAATATGTTTCCAAACACTTGTTGACAACTTCCATTTGGCCATTAGTTTGGGGATGATAAGTTGTGCTGAGATGCAATTCAGTGCCTTGTATCTTGAATAGTTCTTACCAAAAATTGCTTGTGAAAGTTGGGTTGTGATCAGAAACAATAGAGTGCGGCATGCCATGAAACTTGAAGACCTGATCCATGAATATTTGAGCCACCGTGGATGTTATAAACGGGCGTTGAAAGGCGCAGAAATGAGCATACTTGGAAAGGCGATCAACAACCACCATGATGATAGATTTATTTCCCGATTTGGGTAAGCCGGTAATAAAATCCATAGAGATATCCTTCCAAATAATAGGTGGAATTGGGAGAGGTTGTAGTGTGCCTGACGATTTGACTGTTTCTCCCTTGTTGCGTTGACACACATCACATTCAACTACAAAATTACGAATGTCCTGTTTCATACCATCCCAGAAAAAGGAATGTTTGACCCTGTCATAGGTTTTGGTGAACCTGGAGTGCCCTGTTGTGGGTGTAGCATGAAGCTCAGAAAGTACCGTGGATTTAAGCTTTGATTGTTTACTTAAATACAAATGGCCTTTGTATCGAAGTTCCTCATGGAGCCAAGAGTACCCTGGGGAAGATGGAGCCTTGGATTGCAATTGGTGGATCAACCGTGAACTTTTGGGATCTTGTAGCCATTCCTAGCGAACGGCTTGGAGCCAATCTGGTACAATGAATGAAAGAGAAAAAAGGGATCCTTCATCTTCATATTTTCGGGAAAGTGCATCCGCAACCACATTGTCTTTGCCTTTTTTATAAATGATCTCATAATCATATCCAAAGAGTTTAGTCACCCATTTTTGTTGTTCTGGGGAGGAAATGTGTTGTTCCAGAAAATACTTGAGGCTTTGATGGTCTTTCTTAATTTGGAAACGTTTCCCCAATAGATAAGGACGCCACAGATCCATGACATGCAAAATAGCCAACATTTCCTTTTCATAGATGGATTTGTCCAGATTTCTTTCAGATAGTTGCTTGCTGGTAAAGGCCAAAGGTCGACCCTCTTGCATAAAGACAACACCAATTCCTTTCCCTAAGGCATCACATTCCAACACAAAGGTCTTTGTGAAATCGGGAAGGGCGAGGAATGGAGTGGTGCACATGGCCATCTTCAAGGTCTGAAAAGATTGAGCAGCAGCTAGAGTCCAAGTGAAAGAGTTCTTTTTGAGGAGAGCAGTGAGAGGTGCTTCAATCTTCCCATAATTCTTAACAAACTTGCGATAATACCTTGTTAAGCCTAGAAATCCATGCAAGCTCTTAAGATTCATTGGGTGAGGCCAGTCTTGCATAGCTTCAATCTTTTTAGGATCCACCCTGACGCCATATTTTCCAACAAGATGACCCAAGTATTCTACTTTTGAGGTGCCAAAAACACATTTAGACTGTTTCAGGAAAAGTTGGTGCTGAGAGAGTAGATGGAGAACTCGATCCACATGAGCAAGATGGTATGTCCAGGTTTTGCTATAGATGAGGATATCATCAAAGAAAACTAAGACAAAATGGCGGAGAAAAGGACAGAAGACATGATTCATGAGGCTTTGGAAGGTGGAGGGGGCATTACACAAGCCAAAGGGCATGACCAAAAACTTACAGTGGCCCTCATGAGTTCTAAAGGCAGTCTTGGGAATGTCTGCCTCTTTCATATGTATCTAGTGGTAGCCCGAACAAAGATCTAGTTTAGTGAAGAATTGAGCGCCACTCAATTCATCCAGGAGGTCATCAATGACAGGAATGGGGAATTTGTCTTTGATGGTAAGTTTGTTGAGGGCACATAAGTCAGGACACATTCGCCAAGAGCCTTCTTTCTTTAGGACCATGACCACAAGAGACGAGTAGGGTCTCGTACTAGGGCAAATAACGCATGCATTAAGGAGTTCCTGGACCATTTTCTCAATTTCATTTTTTTGGGAAAAGGGGTGAAAATACAAACGGATATTGAGAGGAAGGATTTTGGGTACAAGGGGAATGGAATGATCATGAACACCACGGGAAGGAGGGAGGCCTTGGGGAGTGGAAAAGACCAATTGATGTTTAGAAAGGATGGCTTGGAGGTCTTGCGGTAACGAGGGTGTCTCTGTTGCTTGTATGGCATGGAGTTGGGTGATAACACCAGAATGACCATTTTTTAGCATCTTTTCCATGCGATAGGAACTAATGATATCAGGTGAACCGACGGTGATGCCTTGGAACTTTTATTGGTGGCCCTCCTGGTCAAATTGCATGGTTAAGTCTTTAAAATCCATGAGAATGGGACCCAAAGTCCTTAGCTAGTCTGCACCCAACACAATGTCACAACCTCCCATGTCGATAGCAAACATATGGGATTTCAGGTGGTAGTCACCAATTTGGAGACGCACATTTTCACAACGCCCTCCACATTTCATGGAACCACCATTGGCAATCATGATTTGGAAATTATTGACGGCATGGATGTAGCAATGATTTTCTTGGGCAATGCGACGATGAATACAATTATGGGTGTTGTCACTATCAACCAGAATGATGACCTTCCGATGCTTGATGTAATCAATTAGCTTGAGGGTTTGGGGAGCGGAGAAGCCAGTGAGAGCATTGAGGGAAATGATCGGTTCTACTTCTGGAGGGTCTGAGGGAGGGGTTATGTTAGTGGATTCAGGTGACTCAGACACAGAGGGCGTTTCTTCATCTTCTTCCGAAATCTCCTCAGAGATGGCCATAAAAAGATTTTTTTCTTTACACTTATGGCCCGGGAAATATTTGTCATCACAGTTATAACAAAGGCCATTGAGTTGGCGTTCAACCATTTCAGCCCTGGTCAATTTTTGGATCTTTAGTGGAGCAGAGGGAGTTGTAGGATTTACTGGTTTAGGGTGAGGGATAAAGGAGGGTTTGCGGTTTTGAGAAGATACAACCTATTGTGCTTCTTTATCTCTTTTGGTAGCCTCCACTCAAATCTCAGGCCGATCCATGAGGACATGGGCCCGAATTTCATCCTTGAGGCCACTGATAAAACACTCTCGGAAAAAGGCATCAGACATGCCCTCTGTTCTAAAAGCCAGGCGCTCAAAGGAAACTATAAAGTCTTCCACTGTTCCTAATTGTTTCAGCTTTGTCAAATGGCCCAAATGGTTGGTGTCAGTGTCAAAGCGTTCATAAAGCTCTGCCACAAAGTGTGTCCAAGCAATATACCCTTGACGGAATTTTTTTCTCCATTGTCACCATTGCCAACGTTCTTGATCTAGATGGAGAACACCATACCGGAGTTTGGCCAAGTCATCTGTAATGCCGTATAAAGAGAAGTAATGTTCCATTTGTGTTACCCAACCAGTGGGGTCTGAGCCATCAAATTTGGTCACATCCACCCGCGGAAGGCATAGGTCATGTTGAAAGTGATGGTTCTGCAAGGTATGGGAATGAGAGGAATGGTCACCTTCAGTATGTGGAGGTGAGGAAGAGGAAGGGTTATCTGTAGGGATATGCAGTTTGGTGCAGAGTGCCAAAAAGACTGATTCAAACTGGGTGGTGAGGTCTTGTTTGATTTCCTCCATTGAGGACTGTATGGTTGTATTGATGGTGACAACATTGGCACTGAGTTGTTTCACTTCTTTTTGGGTCTCAATGACACCAGATTGTAAGGTGTTGAAGCGAGCTTCCAAGTCTTGGCTATGAGTATGGGCCATGAGGATGAGGAAACTGAAAAAGGGGCAAGCGGGGTAAATTGTTTTTTCGAAAAAATGATATGGATGAATTTGATAAGGGCGAAGAGATGAATCCAATGGAATAGGTCTCAAATAATGGTGAAAAAACTTCCAGACTTTTTTTTACAGAGTTATACTCCGGTCTGAAGAATACTGTAGAGAGGAAATGCCCAAATGCTTAACCAGAAAGAAATGTGTATTTACTTGGAAACCCGAACACAGTTGCGCGGCAATAGATCTTGTCTGTTTTAATTTGTTTATGTTTCTGTCCCCCAAGGGTTAGGTATTCAAGGGTTCTACAGACAAGGGTTTTCCCTGTGCTATAGCTCTCTGATATATGTGCGGGGTCCAACGGTATTACTCGGCCCAATATCTCAGGGCACTAACTAAGGAGGATAGACCATACCCTTAGCCATACTACCCAACTACCCAAGTACTAGAGAGTATCTTCCCGAGTGTTGTTCTCGGTGACACTATAGCAGTTAGGCAGCCGATCGATTTATCTAAAGAGGGCTTAAGGTAATCTAGGTTGATCTGTACACAGGTGTTGTCTGATGCACTACCACTCGAAGGGGTACCAACAAGGGTTACAAGGGTGGCCAACAGATGTGCGCTTAAGTACCACTTGTATTTCCTGCGTGTATGAATCCCTCAACCGCGGGTTTATGCGCGTAACGACAGATCTCTATGGCTTAAACATGCCATAATACGTCTCTACCCTGAAAAAATTTTAACCCACACTTTCTACCGAGGAAAGTGCTCTAATACCACTTGTAATATACCAGATATAAAATGTATGCAAAACTGAAATAAAATGCTAGTAATGGTAGAATAACAACAATATAACCAGAACATTCACCATAATAACACTGAAATGATATAAGAGTAACAACAAAAATAACACTTTGAATCTGAAAGCAATGTTCACAGGCCTCTTCTAGGGGGCAACTTCCAGTTGAGCAGAGCTCTATTACAATAATATCCAAGCTAGGGTTCTCATAACCTCGACTCCTATTTATACTAAAAAGAAGCATCTAGAGGAAGATCCTTCTAGAAGCGAAAGCTTCTATTAGGTCTTCTTACATCCGCCTTATTCTATTTTATTGAAAGGCCTTATTAATATTGACCTTTATTACATCTGAATATATTGTTCTACCTATGTGCAGGTTAGGACCCTAACACAACATTGGTGGGTTTTGGTACATCTTCTTTAATGAATCATGCTAGATCATTGTCTTCAAGAATGAGTCCAATCCTATACTTCCAGGCACAAAATTTTTCCACACATTCTAGCTTGTCAACAAGCTTAGTGCTTGCAGACATCTTTTACATGGAGCTAGGAAAATGACCAAAAAATAAAAATGCTCAGAACTGAATTTTGAACTTACTAGGAGGTGTGCTTGGCTGAGGCGAGTAGCCTGGTGTGGTTAGATTTCAAAAAATCCAATTTTCCCCCCTTCAAACTTGACCAGTGGATTTCTGGACTGGTGCTTCTGGTTTTCTGGTACTTCTGGTTTTCTAGTACTTCTGGTTTCTTGGTACTTCTAGTTATCTGGTACTTCTGGTATTGGTGAAAAATAGGGTTTCACTTTCCGGGAGTTTTATCCACTGAAAATATGCGCTGAAGGTGCCAAAGAGTTCCTTGAGCTAGGGCACATTTTTCTAGATGAATTTTGGGATGAAATTCTTCTTCAATAAAAGCCTTAATTTTCTTGTACGAAAATAGTGACGTTTTTCTTTTTCCTGTGAAAGATGCTCTCTTTAGCTTAGCTCTAATACCATGTTAGAGTTTAATCTATTATTAGGTTTCTTTTCAATTTACTAGATAACCATAGCATAGATAGGATCACTGAGAGAAACACAATCACAAGAGACACATCATTTATCTCGGGAAACCCTCATGGGGTAGAAAACCCAACAAAAACTTCCTTAATATAGATAGCCAATACAATGCCAAGACAATAAACCAAACACTAGAGAATATCCTCTCCCAAGTAATGTGCTTCTCTCTCTTCCTTCTTCTCCAACTGTAGCTACCAAACTTGCGCTCTGGATGACTGAATGAGTGAGTGAACAAATGAGGCATTGGCTTCCTTTATTTATACAAACTGGCAGGTGCTGAAGGAGGTGTCTCTTCACTGGCAGGGCCGACTTCTCTTTTTGGGTGGTTAGAACCACTTTAATTTGCCTGGGGACCAAATTCTCAATTTGCATATTACAATTAGGGTTTGACCAATCCGCAAAAGGGGATTTGGTCATTTACAATGCCCGACATGATAAATCCACAAAAGGGGATTGATCTAATGAATAATACATCAATAATAAATAGAATACTCTTTGCAGTTACAATATTTCAACACTCCACATGGACCTCCAGTTCTTTTTTGTCTTCAACAACTTTACCGCTTACACTAACCACACATACCCTTCTTATTGATTGTCTCGCCTGCACCATC
Organism: Picea engelmannii; assembly: GCA_009831015.1. Classification (NCBI taxonomy): domain Eukaryota; kingdom Viridiplantae; phylum Streptophyta; class Pinopsida; order Pinales; family Pinaceae; genus Picea; species Picea engelmannii. The sequence goes on along the minus strand of ML795707.1, from coordinate 87,598 downwards.
AAATGTTTCCAAAGGATCTCAGTTAAATTATCATTCCACGTTGACTTGCACATGACATGGCCAAACATGTTATTTGAATCATTATTCCACCACTAAGATACACATCGTATGGCCAATCTTATTTCATAAATATAAGTGTGCATTCATTGGAAATACACATCACATGTCCAAGATTGTTATTTAAATCATTAGTAAGCATTCTATGTTTTCCTCAATGAAGAAAGAAGTTGAAACAACGCTACCCATCTGACACAAAACAAAATAAAAAAAAATAAAAAACCAAATCTCCAATGTACCAGGTATTTAAGCACAGTGTGCCACAAAGAAATTGGTCCAACAAAAACTGAGCCTCTACAATCGTCACAGACCTGTTGCATTTGTTGTATCATCCCATGACCAAGTTTCCAGATAGAGACCTTTGTACCATAACCTTGGCATCCCATATATTAGCCAAAAGCGCCATCTCTTGAGCACAACATTCAAGCTAATATGAAGACCATAGAGAAGTTCCCAAATCATATTGACTGGTTCACTAGGCATATATTCAAGAAACAATTTTGCAAGGACCCTATTGCTACAAAAGACAATAGTATTGGTCAATCCACTTACTTGTTGGATTGGGGTTGCATATTCTATAAAATAAGCACATAAATCTGATGAGAACTCTTTTCAACTTCTTAACAAGGAAACAATCTGGGGAATAATGATTTTTCAAAGTTATTGCTCTAAGAAATATTCCCAACTGACAAAGATTAGAATAGAAAAGTGAACAAAAAGCTTAGACTAGCAACTCAATTAAAGATAAAGCACATGAGAAAGCACCTACAACACCCCGTAGTGTAATGTAGAGTTCCTTATTCATATGAAAAATATCATAATTTTAGTTCTGGAAACGGTATACTAACCGACAATGGAATTGGCTGAGTATGTAGTACAAACTCATAACGATGTTAGTTGCATTTATTGTTGGATCCTGTAAAATATATTAAAACCAATGAGTGGTTGTTTATAGTGTGCTGAACCAAATCATAACTTTTGTTTTGATAACAGTTTTGACAAAGAATGATACTTTGTCATCAATATTTGGTGCAGTGCTAAATTTTCTGATATAAAAGAATTATGTATTCCTGTGATCTAAATAGCTTTATTTTAGAAGAGAGAAACATCAGATAATTTCTTCTTTAAAAACAACTAGATTAGATTGACGATGTTTTATTTAGAATGCAACTAAATATTTCTATAAAAAATTTGGATGCTCACACAAAAACATGATCCCTTAGAAGAGCATAAAAGTTTTTGTGAATATATATGAATATGTAGCATGTTTATTTATTGATCAAAAAGTTTTATTTTATATTGCCACTGCTTTTATCAAGCGTCAATAAATACAAAGCTTTAACATGACTACATGAACTCATGATGTAATTGACATGACGCTATTTAGTATTTATAGCTAAACCAAAACCTTTTGGACAAAAACAAAAATACTTAGCATCCCTTTAAATATTTTAATAGGAAAATTGGACAAATTAAAATGCTCTATAAACAACCCTTAGGAGAGAACAAATTAATAAATTATACATCGTAATGTTGAACATTTTTTAAATATATTGGAGATATGACTCTATGAACTTGGAGGAGACAGTTGACAACCCTTTGGAGATAAGATATTATACACCATATTGATGACCATTTTCTAGATGTATTGGAGATATGACTGAATAAGCTTGTAAGAGACTGAACAATCTTGTCGTTTAAAAAAATTGATCAATAATAAAAATGTTATTTTTTCAAATATACCCACAGAATTGAATGTGTTCAATGGTTCACTCTTGAGAGTTATTTCACTAATGCAAGAGAGCCACTTTGTGGTGCCCAACCTCCTCAGGTCAGTGGTAATTATTCTCATGAGTTTAAAAAAAATACTTTCAAAAAGAAACACAAGAAGTTGATGAAAATACAATACCCCATATAAAGTTATTGGCACTTCTTAGAAGAGTAGGAATTGTACAGAACACTCTAATGACAATTAAAAAAAATTGAGTACAATTTCACAGAAAAACTCTAGAAAAACAACTCACACAAACCATCTCCAACAAAAAGGGCCCATTCACAAAGGTAGATAACCTAAAGTAGACAATGAGCAATATTTTAAGGTGCCTTACCTAGAATATCACAACATACACGATATTAATATCTTTGTAATAAGGCCACCTTTATATAATAAAGACCTATACATGTGACATAATATTAGAGTTAGGTTTTATGCATCTTATTGTTATAAATAGGGGTTCCCCCTATCTTATGTATCTCATTATATTTATCAATATAACAACCAACATCAAGTTGATATTCATGGAGATGTCTCATTATCTTTGTCAATATAATAACCAGCTTCAAGTTGTTATTCATGGAGATTAATTCCTCTATTTGTCCAGATTAGTAGGTGTTATCCAACCCTTCACTGTACAAATGCCCCCACTTTTATTGTTTACGTTCTATTATTTCCAATTTATAAGTGTAATCTCATTTAATATTTAAGGATGCAACACATATGCATAACTTGGGGTTATGTTAACCCCTAAATTTTAACCCTTGAAAATCTTGAGAGTTAAGAGCCAACATGGACTATTTTGGCTGGCAATCTGAGATTCTCCCAAATTTTAGCACTTATGGTTAGCAAAGGTTGGTTCCCATCACAGATAGGTATATGATCAATGCATGGTTATTTTGTTCATAGGTAGAGTTAGCTTGGTTTCCCATGCCTTTGAGAGAGTTGTCTACATACAACATGTGTTGCTAATTTTTAGGAGACACATTTTGAGTGGGTCTCTTGACAGTTTGGAACAGTTATGAGCACACAGGAATGGTCCTTGCATGATTCTAGGATCGATAGCACTTTTCTGGGCGACATGCAAAAACTTTTTTTTTTTAGCAGTTTGAGCTCCAGGCCCTAGATTCATATTATGAGCACATATTATTGATCCATGAGACATTCCGAGTCTTTTGGAAATTTTTCAAGATGATTTGTCACAAATTTCTATTTTTACCAGGTTAAGCACCAAGGCTCGCATGTCAATTCTGATTGTGGATATAGATTCCTTGCGGAAAATCGAATCCAATGAGTATAATATCATGGACATGCAAGGACTTTCTATTTTTAACAGTGTCTATTTTTAGCAGTAGACACATGATGGTGGTCTCCTATTCCGGGCATTTGTGGAGAGTTTGGATCAATTTCGACAAGTTTTAATTTTTTGGGACCAAATGGCTAGTTTTGGAAATTTTCATTTTAGCAGTCATCATCATCTCTAGCAGTGACAAGTGGCAGGCTCAAATTTCGACATGTGGTAGAGTATCGGGATGATGTGGTATGTACATGGCATCATGGACCAAGGGCGCATTTTTCAATGATTATGTATTAAATGAGAATTAATTAAGCTAAAGAGGTGGTGCATGGGTGAGGTGGCATTGTTTGGAGAAAGTTTAGCCACTCAAGGCTCATTTTTCTCACTCTATTCCTCTCACTTTCCATATTCTCACTTTTCATGCAATCAATTTCTAAAAATTCTTCCTAAATTTCTTTTAAACGCAAAATTCCTAAATTTTAGAAAATCCCTAAAAAATAGGGTGAATTTCCATTTAACTCATAACGCCCTCATCCCTTGACCAAATTTAGCAATTTAACATGCATTGGAAAGATAAAATTATCCTTCATGCATCTTAGTCGTTATTTAACTCACCATGTGCACACACTCTCACTCATAAATCACCATGCACATTACTCACTCACATTTATTCCCTCATGCACATTAATTCCTAAATTTGTCACTCACACTTATTCTCTCGTGCACATTAACTCTGATTTTATTAACACTCATCTCCTATATATTGGATGGTCTTCATTGGTTATTGGTCAGTTATTAGCAACAACAACATAGTGTTTCATTCTCATTCTTCTCTTTCTCTCTCTTAGTCTAGTGACTCATTCTTTGAGCAAAGTGATCAATGTACCAGTTGTGGGCTTGCCTATTGTGGTGTAGCCATCCCTCTTGCAAGCGTATTCAATAAAGAAATTACGTGTTTGTATTCTAATCTATGTTTCTTGTTGGTATTTGTGAATTTTGCAATTTGATTTGTCATTTTTCTTAACTATTCATTGTGATTTATTTAATCTTTTGACTAGTTTTTTGTTCTACTTCTATTCTATAATCATTATGTTGACCCTGCAGGATCCCTCCAAGTGTAAAAATATATTTTCCCTATTGTTTTGGATAGTTTCAACATGTTTTCCAAGATGAACAACTCATTGTTTTTCGGGTTTACACATAGAAAATCAGTCTTAAAAGACAACAACAAGGTACCAAGGGTGCCTAGGGACTCCCCCTAGAGGCTAGCAAGCACTAGCCCAAACGAAGAGGGATCTATCCCGTGACAATTTCAGGCTTTTCTCCTTGAATTATTCAAGTTTTCATCGTTGTAATAATAGGTTATATTAGCTCAATTGGAGGGTGGAATTTTGTGCTAACAAATTGGCTCCGTTGTTGGGGAACGCAAGCTTTGGTAACAACGACATCGATGAGTTTTTACTTTAATTGTTTAAATGCCTACCTTTGTTTGCAGGGAGGTTGGGAGAATCAGTGAGGATCACTTGGTTAAAATTTTACAAGTGGTGGATGATTTTGATGTGGAACGTGAGGATGTGGTGATGATGATGTTTGTGCTGACCCTCGAGGGGGAGGCACGAGCATGGTACAAATCCCTTCCTGATGCTTCCATTGATAGATGGAATTCCTTCCAAGATAAATTCACCAAGAGATGGACAAATACACATGACATTTTCTTCTTATGCACAATTTTTTCAATTATTAAAAAACATGAAAGTGAAATTCCAATTTAACATTCGTTTTTCCAAATTTTACAATCAAATTTGTTATAGAGTAAGGCCTAATGAAGATGTTTCTTTGATTTATTATCTTGAGACATTTGATGGTTTTTTTGGTGTTTTTCTTAGGAATGAAGACCCTCAAAATCTGGAGGAAGCACAAGCTGCCGCTATCAATTTAGATAAAAATTACCTTGCATATTGTGAACTCCCTCTGATCCATGTCCCACACCAACTAGTGAAGGTAACTCCACTCGATGATCTTCAACCATTGGTTATTACAGAAGTGAAAGAAGTTTGTGTTATTGAAGATGAACCACAACTTGCACCATATCAAGTTCCCAGAGAAGAACAGGAGGGTGATAGCCTAATTTTAGATGATATGAAGCCAACAACTGCACCAATTGAGTCACAAGAAGAGTTCCATGAAGATTATGGTGAATATGTGATTACTCTAGAGTGTTCATGGGTTCCTCTCATTAGCGAAGATGAAAATTTTCAAGAGGAGGAACCACAAGGTAACCAAGTAGAGATCAGTCAACAGGGGATTGCATCCGTGCCCATCCTAGTAGAGGATTTATCCTTGCTTATCACAATAGTGGTTCAAGAACAACTTGATAAAATACCATTACAACAGGAGGATCCACCTTTGGTTCCACCAGAGGATGATATCCATTGCACTTTACCTACGGTCCTGTAACTAGATCTTGTTCCTCAGCAGGATCCTATGACTAATCAGAGCATGGATATCAGAGTTCATCATGACCCGATCAATCTCAGAATGATGGAGGTATTTCAATAGGTTGATTTCTAGGAGTTTTGGCTCTCATGCAATCACACTTCTTACAATTGAAATACCATGTTCTAAGTCCCAACCAGCCTTTAGTCAACTGACACCTCTCAGTTATGGTTTCACCAGTAAGTACATCCAGGAAGCTTTGTGTCATATGAGATTTCATGGTGGGTCCCTCTGGAAGGTTGACTTTGTTTACCTCTCTTGTAGGATTGATCATTTGGCTACATGGTTACATTGGTCCTTTGAGTATAATGATTTAATCATGGCAGTTTTGAGGTAAACAATTTTGGGTCCAGGGTAGTTGTCTTTTCTTTCCGCATTGTCATTTTAGTATTTTTAGCTTGCTGATATTTGCAGTTGTTAGGACAACAACTTACTTTCCTTTGTAGTGTCTTTTCCCTTCAGTATTTACTTCATTCTTTTGCATAAGTGTCATCGATTTCTTCCTAGTTATATCATCATGTGGTCGTGTCTTGTGTGTTTTTCCTTTCTTAAATAAATGGCTATCCATAACTGCTTTTCTTGGGTAAAAATTTGAATGTCTATATTGCATATGCCGAGCCTTTGTGTCTATCATTAGAGTGAGTCTGAATGGGGATCCCATGTGTCATGTTCTCAAAGCATTGAACCTTTAGGATGGGTAGTTTCAAGAAGACATAGGATTTCCATGAGTCATCTTATGTCTTGTCTCCTCATTTCTTATCATTTAGTCCTATGCTTTGAGTTAGTCTCCCCTCTCATCCAATAATAGGGATATGGTACCTGGTTCTTTCATCTTGATGTTCTTGAGTTATCACTTCCTGCTGAGGGAAGAGAGACATCATTTCTCTTCTTTTCAACATGTCATCATGTATCAACTTCAACACATTATCTATAGATGACCAAGAAGTAGAACACCTTGGTAGTTGTTAGCCTCATTGGCATCTATCTCGCATCCAACAAGGCTGAGTATCATTGGGTATTTATTCGATGATCCCTGTCACTGTTCGACTTCAAAACATTTTTCATAGTGACAAGTTGTGCTCGTACCTTAGGACCCATTGTCATTATTGGTGGTCTTCCTTCGCACTTGACAGGTGTTTACAGTATTGACATATGATTAAGTGACTCTCTCCCTTGACATCAACACGTTTACCGTGGGGAGGAGTGTACATATTAGATGGTAGCAGGTAGAGGATTTGGATGAGACCCCTTGTATTTCAGTGTATCAATGGGAGATGTATATTTATTTGACTCTATCACCCATTAGATAGGATTTGGTATCACAGGTCAGCTTACAGGGCCTTCTTTCCTTCCACACATTTACAAGGGTACATTTTGATACATATCTTTTGAGAGCATCATTGGTACATCTGCAGAGTTCTCATAAAGAAGTATTGTTACAGACACATAGATTCTTTTGGTTCTCGACATCCAACAAGGGGATCCCGTCCCCTTGAGTCTCCATTGTTAACCCCTAGATTTTCACCCTTCAAAATCTTGAGGGTTAAGAGCCAACATGGACTATTTTGGCTGACATTATGAGATTCTCCCAGATTTTAGCACTTATGGTTAGCAAAGGTTGGTTCCCATCAAAGACAAGTATATGATTGATACATGGTTATTTTGTTCAGAGGTAGAGCTAGCTTGGTTTCCCATGCATTTGAGAGAGATGTCTACATACATCAAGTGTTGCTACTTTTTAGGAGACACAGTTTGAGTGGGTCTGGAGACAGTTTTGAGAAATTCTGAGCAACCATGGATGGTCCTTGCATGATTCTAGGCCTAATAACACTTTTTTGAACGACATGCAAGAAATTTATATTTTTAGCAGTTAAAGCTCCATGCCCCAGATTCAAATTTTGAGCACATATTATTGATCCGTGAGACATTCTGAGTCTTTTGGAATTTTTTCGGGATGATTTGTCACAAATTTCTATTTTTAGCAGGTTGAGCACCAAGGCTTGCATGCCAATTCTGGTTGTTGATTCAAATTCCTTACGAAAAATCAAATCCAATGAATATAATATCATGGACATGTGAGGACCTTCTATTTTTAGCAGTGTCTATTTTTAGCAGTAGACACGTGACGGTGGTCTCCTAGTCATTCTGAGCAATTGTGGAGAGTTTGGGTCAATTTCGACAAGTTTCAATTTTTTGGGATTGGATGGCTATTTTTGGAAATTTATATTTTTAGCAGTCATCATCATCTCCAGCAGTGACAAGTGGAAGGCTCAGGTTTCGACATGTGGTAGAGTATCAGGATGATGTGGCATCTACATGGCATCATGGACCAAGGGCGCATTTTTCAAGGATTATGCATTAAATGAGAATTAATTAATTTAAAGAGGTGGTGCATGGGTGAGGTGGCACTGTTTTGTAGAAATTTTATTCACTCAAGGCTAGTTTTTCTCACTCTATTCCTCTCACTTTCCATGCAATCAATTTCTAAAAATTCTTCCTAAATTGCTTTTAAACTCAAAATTCCTAAATTTTAGGAAATCCCTTAAAAATAGGGCGAATTACCCTCTAAATCATAACTCCCTCATCCCTTGGCTAAATTTAGCAATCTAATATGCCTTGCAAATATAAAATTATCCCCCATGCATCTTAGTCATTATTTAACTCATCATGCACATATATTCTCACTCATAACTCACCATGGGCATTACTCACTCACACTTATTCTCTCATGCACATTAATTCCTAAATTTCTCACTCACACTTATTCCCTCGTGCACATTAACTCTTATTTTATTCACACTCCTCTTCTATAGGATGGTCTTCATTGGTTATTGGTCGGTTCTTAGTAGCAACAATATAGTGTTTCATTCTCATTCTTTTCTTTCTTTCTCTTAGTATATTGACTCATTCTTTGAGCAAAGTGATCAATGTACCGGTTGTGGACTTGCCTATTGTAGTGTAGCCAACCCTCTTGCAAGCCTATTCAATAAATAAATTAAGTGTTTGTGTTCTAACTTGTGCTTCTTGTTGGTATTTGTGAATTTTTCAATCTGATTTGTCATTTTTCTGAACTATTCATTGTGATTTATTTCATTTTTTGACTAGTTTTCTGTTCTACTTCTATTCTATAGTCATTATGCTAATCTTGCAGGATCCCTCCAAGTGAAAAACAATATTTTCGCCATCATTTTGGACAGTTTCAACATGCTTTCCAAGACTAACAACTCATTTTTTTTGTTTACATGAAGAAAATCGGTCTTAAAAGACAACAACAAGGTACCAAGGGTGCCTAGGGACTCCCCCCCAGAGGCTAGAAAGAACTTGCCCAAACGGAGAGGGTTCCATCCCATGACAATTTGGGGATTTTCTCCTTGAATTAACCAAGCTTTCATCGCTGTAATAATAGGTTATATCAACTCAATTGGAGGGTGGATATTTGTGCTAACAGATTGGAAGAATTATGCAAACATGACAAAGAAATTATGTGAACAGTACCTTAACCTACCTTTCATTTATTGGTTGCACATTCTTTGTTGAGCCTACCTTTCATTTATTGGCAACACATTCTTTACTGAGATGGCATATAATTCAATTCACTCTAGTGTAGAAATGATCTAACTAGTAATTACTTGAGTCTTAATTTTCCATTAACTCCTCAAGTCTAGCTTTTATTTATGCAATCATTTATTAAGAAGGCCCATAGTTTAGAACATAAGCACTCCAACTAGGTTTCATTTAGCAATACATCAAAATCTTCTTAAAAAATTTCACGGCTACAAGCTAATGTAATTGAGAGTTCAATCTACATTATGAACATTTCGTTATAAAACATAGCACTTTCAGGTTTAGTTCTCCCATAACCACCTAAATGAAGGAGTTATGGCTCATGGGTTTTTATGTACACCATTATGAAACCCAACAAATATGACTCAATCACTCTATTTGCATAATAATATCAAAATGCAGTTAAGAGAGAAATGGAACCATAACAAGACAAAAAAATTTCTAGTAAGATACAATTTTCTCATAGTTGGTCACAGAAACCTCTCGACACAAAATAAGAATATGAAGAGTGGATGGAAAGAAAGTTTGATAAAAAAAAAAGAATAATTTCCAGTCAAAATGCAACCTATCATACCAATGCTATGTGGTTATCCAACATAAACACAAGAAAATGGTTCAAATAAATGGAAGCAAAAAAATAACTTTGCCTTATCACTATCTAAAAGGATTTGAATTCATGTTGATGAAGCCATTACAATAATGGTCCTATGTATGACCATAGAAATTTAGATTGGAATCTACCCCTCTAAAAGATCTTGGTCTCTTGTATATAACATATGGAACATGCCAGTAT